>JARHVA010003016.1:1327500-1915000 GCA_037957365.1 Torreya grandis
TTTAGGAAGTGATTAATGACACCCATCATTTGTGGTGCCATTATCAGGGAATTATAAGGTGTTATTAAGGTAGTAATTATTTTATATAGTAAAAAATCTAAAAACATTGAAAACTTCATTCAAAAATAACAAAAAAAATTTATGAACCAACCTAGACATGCTAAAGGAAGGTTCATCTCCAAAGATCCTAAATTGGGACCAGAGGAGGAAAGAAGAATTTTTTAGACTAAGAGATATAAAAGTATAATAAAAAAAAATTTCATCATGTTTATATTCATCACTAGAAATATGATCATCCTCATAATAAAATCTTGTAAAAAGAATCACAATTGGGAGATCTTCTCCTATAGTAAAATTTAATCTTAAGGATCATTTATCTAGAATAGTAGGTCCTAGACCTCAATATTTTCAAGATAAATAAGAAAAAATAAATTGGATCTCTAATACAGGTTAGAAATAAATATAAACCATGGCTGATAACCAAACAAATATATAAAATCCTGAAGAAAATAGAATGTAATTACAACAAGATACATCCTTTTATTTTCCTATAGTCATAGATCCAATAGATAAAACCTCAATGAAAAACATTTCACCATCAATTATACCAAATTTTAGAGGTAAATCATCAATATATATATATATATATATATATATATATATATTCCTATTTGAATTCAAAGTGATATTCCAAACTTATGATTACATAACTAACAGTCAAAATGTCAAATTGTTCCCTTCTATACTTAAAGAAACAACCATGTAATAGTTCATGGGCCTTCTAGGTGATTCTATCAATACATGGAGAGACATGGAAACTAAATTTATTGATAAATATAAATATTACTATAGAATAAGGGACAATAATAAATATTTCATCAAGATCAAACATAATGAAGAAGAAAATTTGAAAGATTATCTAGATAGATTCACATTTTCCCACAAACATAGTGGTTATCCACTAACAGAAGAGGTAGTGAAAATGGTATTTATTAATGGATTAGATGATGAATCTAGGGATTATTTTAATCTAATGGGTAAAGGAGACATTATCAACTTTATATTTCATCAAATTTTAGATCTATATACTAATTATCTCATAACAAAACCAAGCATTGTGAAAGAAAAACTAGGTAAATCCAATGAAGTTAGTTGATTAGTGGAATAATTTGCCAATCTAAAAATTGAAATTTTGGTCTAATTAAATAATAAATTAGATAGACTTTAAGAAAAATCCAACACCACCACAAAACTTTTAGCCATATATTATCCAAAATGTAAATTGAAACATACTCTCAAAAATTGTCCTTAGGATAAAATAGAAATATGTGTTATATGTGACAGTAAAGAACATGAAAAAAATCATTGTAATCATCTTTATATTTTTAAAAATAAATTAAAAAAAATACACAACCCATAAAATATCTAAATTATGTATAGAGACAAAATCTATTTCCACAAAACTAGACCCAAGGTTAGTTTAGCCCAAGAAATCCCATTAATCAATGGATGACACCCTATATTACTCAAGAACCTCAACCTATGTAGGAAAAGCAAAACCACAATGGGATAATCAATAATTTATGATTCCTCAACCTTGGATTATGCCTCAACAACCATGGATACCCTAACCATAGTCATAACAATAAGGAAACATATAGTGGAATATCAATCCATAATTTAATCCCCATAAGATTTTTATAACACAACACAATTTGATAACACCTCCTACATTTTAACTTGTAAAATAAGTTAATACACCTCAATTGCTTGCTCAACTAGTGGCTAACCCAAAGAATAAATAATCAGCCCCTATCTATGTAAATGAACAAGGAGAAACCATGAATGTAAGACCTATTGAACTTGAAAATATTTAGCTTAGATTAGGACAAACAATTCAAGAACCTCCTATCACTATTTCTAAACTACTAAATGAAAATCCAAAAATAGATAAATCTCAACCCACAATCAAAAAGGAGGAATCAAAAAAAGTATAAAAAAAGATAGAGGAACATATTAATGCTCCTTCACCTATTCTTTTTGCTAATATATTGAAGGAAATTGAAACCAAGTAAGAATCTAGTTTGATTCAAGAATTAACAAAATTGAATATTGAAGTACCCTTATTACAAGACATTAGGGATATTTAAAAATCAAATAGATTCATTAAAATCCTATGTATCAAGACACCTGGAAGAAAGGAAAAATACCCAAAGACCACACATGTAGATGGTAAACTAACTTATCTTCTAGTAGTAAAAATATTTTTACCTAAATATGTAAACCCAAGAAGTATAGTCATAAAAATTGAGCAGAAGTATGTAGACCAGAATTGTTACTAAATATTCAATATTTGAATATTCAACATATGACCACATACCATTTAAGGAAAGTATTTGGATTTGGGTAAAAGACACACCAACTAATTTTTTAACTACATTCTATTATCCATTATCTAGAATCATTCCTATAGGAGATGGATTTGTAAAAAATGTAACTATATTTCATGTGTTATTACCACATCCATGCCATCTTAATTCCTTAATGAGTGAATTAAAAAAATTAGAATCCATCCATCATAACAATAAACAAGTTATGATATTACCAAGAATAACATTGAACATAAATAACTCATTAACCCATGATAAAGAAATGATTTTTTTTATCTCCTAAAGAAAAATACCAAAGAATTTGCTTAGGATTATATAGTTATGAGAGGAATTAATCTAAGTCTTTGTACCAATCACATTTACACAAGCTAGGATAAACTAGTTAAACAAACATAAAGATGAATAAATCTAACATTAAGGCATATAATAAAATTGAAATTGAGAAATTGTTGGAATTAGGATTCATTTACCCTTTTTTTAGATATAAAATGAGTTTATCCATTGGTTATTATACCAAATAAAAATTGGAAATGGAGAGTGTGTGTAGATTATCAAGAGCTAAACAAAGTCACTATGAGGGATTATTTTCCTCTTTCTTTTATTGATCAAATGCTTGATAATCTAGTAGGAAAGAAATAATTTTCCTTATTATATGGATTTAATGGGTACAATCAGATAATAGTGGAAATTAAAAATCAAGATAGAACTACATTAACCTACATATGGGTACATTTGTTGTGCATTATTCTTTTTATTGAAAGTTGGCATTGATGTCAAAAGTTCTTAAGAAAGGTGTTCATGAGGTCATTAAAGAATGTTATTGTTTAATAGCATCATTAAGAGGTATTAAATTATTTGATGAGAATCAAAGGCATGTGATAAAGGTGTAGAGTTATCAAGGAGTGTTTCAAGTTCAATTATTAAGATGCAAGTGCTTAATAAGCATAGTCATGACACTAGGCATTACCTAAAGAGACCTTGTGAGAATGTATGAGCTTGGTGGCCTAGTAAAATGGATATACAAAGAAACAAGTGGATGTATGAGTTTTTTTATCATGAATATGAGAATTTGGATCACTCATAAGAGTCTCAGAGTGAGTCTATAAGGGTAGGACCTATAGACCTAGAATGCAACTAGACCACCTGTAGACCCTACCTAACCTAATAAGACATCATGATCTATTATCAAGGCATATAAAGGATTTTAACATTGTTTTATCATGTGAGATGTTGTGTGATTATTTAAGTGAGGTGGATAATACATGGAAAGAGGATTTAATGTCAGTTTTAAGGCCTAATGGGGTTTATAGGTCAAGGTCTAAGTAATTAAAAAGAGAGATGGTGGACAAATGAGGTATGAGAATCAGATTTCAAGATAATAATGAGCATGTGAGAATTTTAATGGGTGTGATAGGTTTTCCTAGGTGTTTTGACAAATTTTTAGGTCAAAGTTTGTAAGAAAAGGCAAGAAAAAGTGTTGTGAGGTCTCTCGTGTGCACATAATGAAGGGTTTTCAACTCAAAAATAAATTTCAAGTGTTCATTTGTACATGTAACCTATGATTTGGAACCTAATATATTCATGTTAAATGGTTAAGGATCCTAGCTCAAAGTTATAATCATTGGTTTTTAGAATGAGGGGCTAAGATTTATGAATGATTGTTAAGACTAGAAAATAGTTTAAACCCTCAAAAAACCCTAACAATGACCTGATATGAAATAAGTTGTTATAAATTGATAATATTAGATTGGTATTGATATTTTTGTGATTTTATGTTTTATTCAACTCTCTCAGGCATCTCCAAGTGTGACTAGTTTTTCAGGTGAGTGAGTGGAACCTATAGGAAAAACCTTATTTATCAAAAATTTATTGTAGCACTTAGAGTTAACCGAGTCAAAGTATGAAAATTATTATATGGATAATATTTATACTTTTATTTTATGTAAATGGTAGTTTATAAGTATGATATATCATTTATATGTGCTAAATTGGTTATACAAGTTATCCAGTTGCTAACAGGGCTAGTGATGTAAACAATGAGAAAACCAAGGTGATTAGGGATGTGTTATCATGGATTAGGGATGAATAAAAATGCATGGATATTTTTAAAAATATATTTAATAAATTTTATTATTGGATATAATTTTTTTAGGTTAGTGGATATGATGAAATTTTTTCATATAAGTTGACCTGTCTAGTTCAGATTAGATAGTGAGGTACAATACTATGAGTTTGATCTGGAAGACTAATATTAAAATTTGAAAATATTATATATTTATATAATAATGGTAAAATTATATCATAATATCATATAAATTAATTTTAATTCTTTTAAAATTACTCTATAGGCGTTTTAGGTAATTGTTTCCATGACTGTGTTTTGAGGCTAGTTGGCAGTTCTGAGTGGGTTACTTACAGAGAAGGGTTTGAGTATTCTTTCCACATGTAATGAAATATAATGAAAATTTTGAATTTTTTAAGGTATTTAAGGTTATATTTATATTATTTTTTTCATGTGTTTTTGACAAATTTATTTTTTTGCTTTAATTGTTCAAGATAGATTTTCTGGGTATGCACAAGTCTAATTACAAATAATGCTAATGGTATGTTTCAAGTGGTAGTTGGAGTTAAAGGGTGTTATGGAACTAAGGTGATATTTTTAGGGATATATTTTATTTAAATATTATATTATATTTATATGTGATAATTTTTAAAGTGATTTAAGTATTTCAAAGGGTAACACGTGCTAATGAAGGTCTAATTGAATCAAGTCTCCTTAAGGCCTAAAAGGGGTTTTGGTCCTATATCCTATGACCAAATATTTTATTAATATTTCTTTAATGTTATAAGGAATATTTTATTTAAAATATAAGTGGGAAAGAGTGTATGGTTGACCAAGATGTGTATGAACAAGAGCTTATTATAAGAACAAGGCCTAATATGACTAATTTGCTAGTTAGTGAATATGTGAGTTGAAGCATAAGATATATCACTTTGAGGAGATAAATGAGGTATTTTAGACCATAATTATGGTGTATATAAAGTATAATGAAGATATAATATGGGTGTTGTAGATGAATATCATAATCAAATTACCTAATCTGTCTTGAAGAACCTAATTAAGCAAAAGAGCCTAGAAGGTAATTTGAGAGGGATAAGAGTGTAAAAAGTTGAAGAGGTGGTCATTATCAGTTGGTTGATAAAAAATATATATTTAATTTGGTCAAGGAAATCATGTGGATTATTTGGTTTTGATTCATCTACGGGGTTTGTGCCTCCTTTCAAGTAGGTGTTTACTAAAGCCTAGTTAAGTGGGTGTTTGGCTAGTTAGGGTTAGTGCTCCAACTGAAGTTGGTGCTTCACTAAATCTTGATGTTTGTAACATAGTAATATATTAAATTTACATCATCAGTGGGTTTTATCCCCCTTGAGGGTTTCCAACTCAAATAAGTTTTCTGTGTTATGCTCTTGTCTCATGCTTATGGCTCTTAATTTATTGCTAGTTTACTAATTATTTCATTAAGTTCATCAATGATAAAACAAAGTTATAAATTCTTTGAAGACTGATTCACCCCTTTATTATTAATTATGATTCCAATAATTGTTGTCATATCTTTTTCCTTTGAAGTAATTCTAACATCTTTAAGGTGATCTTAAGAAGCACAAAAATATCTTGTGGTCAATAGGAAGAAGACAACATGTATGATGAAGAAGTCTACTATGACAATGAAGAAAGAGAAGCTAAATTAGACCTTGAAGTTGAGCTCATAAGTGACTTTGATGATTTGAAACATCAAAAGAAGACTCTCAAGGATATCAAGAATTATTTATCAGGGGTCAACACAAGGTTTAAGTCAAAAGAAGTTGAGTATGACTAGTTGAAGACATAACTAGATTCCTTGAAGGTTGAACATGAGAAACTCATAGACAAAATGATAAAGTTTGAGAGAGAGTGTGAGATGTAAAAAAAATTTAGGAGTACCAACATGAAAAGACCAATCAGGCATCCCAATGTAATAAATGATAAGTAATCATGGAACCATGGTAAGTAAAGGAATGTTATTTACTACATCCATCATAATATAGGATACATTTAAGGATTCTAATCTAATAGAAGGCCCAAAAGATTCAAGACATATGAATATCCTATAATTCATAAGAAGGATAAAAAATTGGTATGGAATCCAAATCAAGTTAGGATATATCATATTGAGTTCAACAAGAAATATGGACTATTTGCCGAGGAATAGAAGACCAAAGTGGATTATATACTAGCTCAATTTGCCTTTCACATTCAAGATGAAGGCATGAAATGGTATATAGATGGTGGTTTCTCAAGCCACAATATATGTGACATAAATAAGTTCATCTCATTAAATAATAATGTTACAAGAACAATTAGGTTTGGAGATAACATAACTCCTAATATAGTTGGAAAGGGTGTCTTAAGTTTGGACAGTAAAAATACCAAGACAAAAAATGTGTTGTATGTGGAACGTTTGAAACATAACCTACTTAGTGTAAGTCAAATGTGTTATCAAAAACATATACTAAAATTTCATGATAGAGGTTGTGGGATAAAGAGATCCAAATTAGGAAGGTTAATTTCCAATGCCAAGAAGACTAAGAACAACCTATATGTATTGAATAAGATGAAGGAGAGATGATTCGTAATAAAGATAGATGAAAGTTGGCTATGGCACAGAAGGTTATGTCACCTAAAATTTAATAACCTAGTCAATATTATCACTAAGAAGTCTATGAAGAACATGCCTAAGGTTATAAAACCTACAAACATAATTTACAAGGCATGTCAACATGGTAAGTAGACTAGAAGAAGGTTCAAGTCTAAGGAATACTCTAGTAAAAAACCCTTGGAGTTAATACAAATTGATCTCTATGGGCCTACAAGATTTCAAATTATTCAAGAAGATAACTACTTTATGTTACTCATTGATGATTACACAAGAATCACATGGGTTGCATTCTTGAAAGAAAAATTAGAAGATCTTGACAAGTTCAAGGCATTCAAGGCTCTTATTGAGAATGAGAAGAATGGGAAGATCAAGTTACTAAGTTATGATATAGGAGGAGAGTTATGGTCCAATTAGTTTGATGAATTCTATGAGGTTTATAGAATAAGGAGACAATTCTCAGTAGCTAGGACACCTCAACAGAATGGGGTAGTGGAAAGGAAGAATAGGATAATACAAGAGATGGATAGAACTATGATGAGTTTATATTATATTTTTTATACTAGAGAGAGGTAGTAATCAATACTATCTAAATTTTTAATAGAGGATAAATAGGTACTAATGGCAACACAACTCCTTATGAACTATGGAAGGATAAACCTACCAATGTAGAACATTTTAGAGTGTCTGGGAGCAAATGTTTCATCAAAAGAGATGATGAAGACTTGGGAAAATTTGATTCTAGATAGGACTAAGGCATATTATTAGGATACTCATTAATGAGATCAACGTATAGATGTTATAATAAGAGACCACAAAATATAGTGGAAAGGACTAGTGTGAAAATTGATGAGACAAGTAAATCTCACTCACAGTCAAAGAACACTTTAGATAATATGGAATTAAAGAATGAAGATGAGACTATAGAGGTTGATGAGGAAGAATAAGAAATTAAAGAGAGATAGGAATAAAAAGAACCCTCAAGACATATTCAAATAGATCACCCTGAATCTCAAATCATTGGTAATAATAATGCATGTATGCAAACAAGGAGAAGACTGGTAAGTAATCTAAATCAAGAGGATGTTGATTTATTATCCAAGATTTAACCTAAGAGTATTATAGAATAAATAAAAGATAAATTTTGGATAGGTGATATGAATGAGGAGTTAGACGAAATAGAAAAGAATGAGACTTGGGAATTAGTTTCTAGGCCTAAAGACAATAATTCCATTGGCACAAAATGGGTGTTTATAAACAAGTTAAATGAAGATCGATAAGTCACTAAGAACAAGGATATATTGGTATGCAAGGGATATGGACAAGTTAAAGGGGTAAAATTTGAGGAAACCTTTGCACTAGTAACAATATTAGGGTCCATCAGATTGTTTCTAGAATATGCAGGACTTAAAGGATTCAAGGTATACAAGATGGATGTCAAATTTGCCTTTTTGAATGGGAATTTGGAAGAGGAAGTGTACATTGAGAAAACTTAAGGGTTCTCACTATTAGATGACAAAAACTATGTTTATAGAGTGAAAAAGGCTCTCTATGGCCTAAAGTAAGCTCCTAAAGTGTCATATGCTAGGTTGGACAAGTATCTATTGGATCAAGGATTCAAAAGAGGAGTTACAGATAGTAATCTATACATCAAGATAGAAGATGACAATCAACTAATAGTATTTTTTTATGTGGATGACATCATATTTTGTGGAAATAATGAGAACATGACCAAAGCCTTTCTATAGGTGTTGAAGAAATATTTTGAGATGTCCATGCTAGGATAACTATCATTCTTTCCTAGGATGAAAATCACTCAATCTAAAAAAGGTATATTCATCTCACAAGCCAAGTACATAAGATAGATGTTGAAGAAGTTTGATATGGAAGATTTCAAGGTAGTTAGTATACCCATGATCAAAATATGTAAGTTGAGCAAGGAAGATGATTTTTCAAAAGTTAATTAGACATCATATAGGTCAATTATTGGAAGTTTTCTATACACCACTACCTTTAGACCTGACATCATGCAAACATTAGGTCTTATGGGAGGGTTTTAAGGAGATCCAAAAGAGAATCATCTCCAAGCAATCAAAAAGGTTACTCAAGTATCTCAAGGGGACTATGGAGTATAGATTATGGTATCTAAGATTTAATGAGTTTAATTTGATAGCTTACATAAGTTTAGATTGGGTAGGAAGTATAGATGATAGGAAGAGTACTAGTGGAGGAGCTTTCTTCCTAGGTGGGTGCCTAGTTTCATGGATAAGCAAAAAATAGCCATCATTAGCATTTTAAAATTGTGAGGCTAAGTACATTTCAACATCTTCATGTTGTACTCAGGTCTTATGGATGAGAAAGACCCTAAAAGACTACAAGGTGGAGTATGATGGTCCTATCGCTATCTATTATGACAATACATGTGTTATAAGCATCTAAAAGAACCATGCCATATACTCAAGGACAAAAAAAATTCCCATTAGGTATCATTTTATAATAAATTAGGTAAGTGAACAAAATTTAAAACTTTAATATGATTTTACATAATATTAGATTGCAGTCATTTTGAGTAAACCACTTCCAAAGGTAAATTTTGAACACCTAAGATAAGAATTAGGTGTAATTCTTACCCATAATAATCATTGAAGAAGTAAAGTAATTAGGGAGAGATAATAATTCTTATTAAATCCAATGAAATTTGAGTTTTTACAATAAGGAATTCATGGAGATATGGGGAACATGTTTGTATTATGTCTCATTAACTCATAAGTCCTATGTGCTGAGTATTTTGGTTGTAAGAAGTGTGATCCAAGGAGTTACAAACATCACTTTGTAATTTATATAAAAGGGGGATAAATAAAAAATGGGGAGATAAGAGTGATAAATATGCATTATGTTTTTCTATCAATGACAAAGGGGGAGATTGTTGAGCATTGTTCTTGTTATTGAAAGTTGACATTGATGTCAAAAGTTCTTAAGAAAGGTGTTCATGAGGTCATTAATGAATGTTATTGTTTGATAGAATCATTAATAGGTATGACATTGTTTTATAAAAATTAAAGGCATGTGATTAAGTTGTATAATCATCAAGGAGTGTTTCAATGTTAGTTATCAAGCTTCAAGTGCTTGAGAAGCCTAGTCATGACACTAGTCATTGCTTGAAGAGACCCTGTGAGAATGTATGAGCTTGGTGGCCTAGTGAGATGTATGAATATATACATAATATGTTTTATGAAGTTGTTTTATCATGAATATGAGGCATTAAATGACTCAGAAGAGTCTCATAGTGAGTCTATAAGGGTATGACCTATAGACTGAGAATGCGGCTAGACCACCTCTAAACCCTACCTGGCCTAATAAGACATCATGATCTATTGTCAAGGAATCTAAAGGATTATTTACATTTTTTTAGGATGTGAGATGTTGTGTGAGAATGTAAGTGAGGTTGAGAGCTCATGGAAAGAGGCTTGAAGGTCAGTTTGAAGGCTTAATGTGGTTTTTAGGTTAAGGTCTAAGCAAGTAAAAAGAGAGATGGTGGCCAAATGAGGTTTGAGATTCAGATTTCAAGATAACAATGAGCATGTGAGAATTTATAGTGGTGTGATATGATTTTATAGGTGTGTTGACCAAGTCTAATGTTAAATTTTGAAGTAAAAGGCAAGAAAAAGTGTTTGATGTCTCATGTGCACATAATGAAGGGTTCTCAACTTGAGAATAACTTTCAAGTGTTCATTGGTATGTGTAACCACTACATGGTAACCTAGGATATTCATGGTAGATGTGTAAGGATCCTATCTCAAATTTATAAGAATTGGTTTCTATAATTAGGGGCTAATATTTATGAATGATCAATAAAAGACTAGAAGATGGTTTAAACCCTTAAAGAACACTACCAATGACCCGGTATGAAATAAGTTGTTCTAAAGTGATAGGATTAGATTGGTATGGATATTTTAGTGATTTTAGGTTGTATTAAACTATCCTAGTCATCTCTAGTTGTGATTGGTTTGTTTGGTGAGTGAGTGGAACCTACATGAAAAGCCTTATTTCTCTATGATTTATTGTAGTAGTCAGAGTTGAACAAGTCAAAGTTTGCAAATTATTGGATGGAGAATATTGAGACTTTTTTATTTATTTACATGGTGGTTTATAATCAATATTTATCATTTATATGTTCTAAATCAGTTATACAAGTTTACCATTCACTAATAGGCCTAGTGATGCAAAAAATGAGAGACCCAAGTAGAAGTGAGAAGGTGATTAAGGATGTGTTATAATGGATTAGGGATGAATAAAAATGCATGGATATATTTTTAAATAACTTAAATACATGTTCATGTTGGATATAAGTTTTAGAGGTTAGTAGATATGATGAAATTTTTTCTCATAAGTTGACTTATTTAGTTCAGATGAGACATTGAGGTACAATACTATGAGATTGGTATATAATACAAATATTACCATTTGAACATATTATCTATGTATATAATAATGGTATAATGATATAATAGGATCATATAAATGAATTTTAATTATTTAAAAGTGATTATATAGGTGTTTTAGGTCATTGTTTCCATGACTACATTTTGAGGCAAGTTGGTAATTCTGAGTTGGCTACTTACATAGAAGGGTTTGAGTCATTTAACATATGTAATGAAGCATAATGAAATTGGTTAATTATTTTAGGTATTAAGGTTTTATGTATATTTTTTTTTCCATTTTTTTTTGAAAAAAATGTGTTTTTTCTCCAATTGTTTAAGATAAACTTTCTGGGTATGCACAGGCCTAATTATGAACAGTGCTAATGGCGTGCTTCAAGTGGTGATTAGACATAAAAGGTTTAATTGAAATAATATGATCCTATTATGGGTTTATTTTGTTTACATGTGATGTTTTATTTCCATTTGAGGATTTTGAATGTGTTTCAAGGAGTTCAAAGGGTAACATGTGCTAATGAAGGCCTAATTAAATTAGGTCTCCTTAAGGCCTAAAAGGGGTATTGGTCCTATATGATATGAATAACATATTTAAATGTTTTATTAATGTTTTTTAAATTTAATAAGACATATTTTATTTAAAATATAAGTTGGAAAGAGTGTATGGCTGACGAAGAGGTCTATGAGCAAGAACTTAGTATAGGAACAAGGCCTAATAGGCCTAATTTGCTAGTTAGTGAATATGTGAGTCAAAGCAGAAGATATAAAACTTTAAAGAGATAAAAGAGGTATTTTAGAAAAATAATTAGGGTAAATATAAAATATAATGAAGATATAATATGGGTACTATAGATGAATATCAATTTCAAATGACATAATCTGTCTTAAAGAGACCTAATTGAGTGAAGGAGACTAGAAGGCAGTTTGAGAGAGCTAAGAGTGTAAAAAGATGAGAGGTAATAATTTAGTTGAGAAAAAATATGTTATATAATATGAAGGTGATCAAGGCAAAGGTGTTTGTGTTGGTACTGAGTCATCTAGGGGGTTGGTGCCTCCTTACAAGTAGGTGTTTACTAAAGCCTAGTCAAGTGGGTGCTTGGCTATTTAGGGTTGGTGATCCAAGTGAAGTTGGTGCTTAACTAAATATTGATGTTTGTATTATAGGAGTGTATTCCACTTACATAATCACTGGGTTTTCTTCCCCTTGAGGGCTTCCCTCTTAAATAAGTGTTCAATGTGTTATGCTCTTGTTTCATGCTTATGGCTATTAATTTGTTACTAGTTTAATATATTGTTTTGATAAGTTCATGAATGATAAAATAAAGTTGTAAAAGTTTTGAAGACTAATTCAACCCCCCATTCTTATTCATTATGATTTCAACAATATTTTCTTATAGAGTCTTACAATTTAGTCTTTGTAATTCACCAGCTACTTTATAATGAGTAGTTTTAGGTATATTCTCTAATTTGATTAATGATTGTGTGGAAAAATATATGGATGACTTCACTACTCATGGAGATACATTTGATGAAGCTTTACACAATCTTGATAAGGTAATTACTTGATGTGAAGAACACCCATTATCATTAAGCTATGATAAATACCTGATGATGATGGATCAAGGCATAGTATTAGGATACCATATCTCTGCCAAGGGAATCTAAGTGGATCCTAAGAAAATTGAAATAATTTCTAACCTACCTATCCCATAGAATCAACCTGATATCAAGATATTTTTAAGTCATCCTAGATTTTAACAATATTTTATTGAAGACTTTAGTAAAATTTTTGCTCCCATGTTTGCTTTGTTGGTAAATGATAGTGAATCTATGTGGAGTGGTGATTGTCAAAAAGCCTTTAAATCTATTAAATAGAAATTGAGATCTGCACCAATGCTAAGAGGTCCTATTTGGAAAAGAGCCTTTCACATTTACACTAATGCTTCTAATTATGCAATGGGGGTAGTTTTAGAACAAAAAGATGATAATGATCATATGTATGCCATTTATTATATCTACAAAAATCTCACACCAACTTAAAGGAAATATAAAATCACAAAAAAAGAATTCAATGCCATCAACAAATTTAGACACTATATTATAGGTTATAAGGTCTTCATATACACATATAATTCAACTATAAGGTATCTTATGAATAAATCTATAGTAGGGGAAGAATCATAAGATGGTTATTACTTTTGAAAGAATTTTATATAACCATAATTGATAAATTAGGAAAATTTAATGTGGTTTTAGTCTTTTTATTTAGAATAAACAATGTAAGTAGTGAAGAACCAATTGAAGATATCTTTTCAGATGAACAACTATTTTCTATTTTAGTATAATCTCCATGATTTGCTAACATAGCTAACTATTTAGTAAGAGGGAAGTTTCCTTCTCATTTTACTCAGAAAGAAATAAAACATTTAATTAAATAAAGTTCTTCTTTCAAATAGATTAATGACATGCATTTAATTATAAGCCTGAGCATGTGTTTTGTAGGTGTGTAAGAGGGAATGAATCATATGATATCATTAGAGATTTCCATGATGAACTAAGAGGAGGGCATTATTCAATAAAAAGAACCATTCACAAGATCTTAGGATCAATATATTACTAGCCTTCCCTTCATAGGCAAGTAAAAAATATATCAAATAATGTGATCCATTCCAAAGGATGGGATAACCTACACTATCATCAAAGATGCCTCTTCATCCACAATTAATTTTGGAACCATTTGAAAAATGGGAAATATTTTTTTTTGGTCTTATAGATATTCCATCTCAAGGAAAGGAATACCTTTTAGTATGTGTAGATTGTGTCAATAAATGGGCTAAAGTCCAAGCCTTGACCTTTTCTAGAGAAGAAACAAGAACATTTCTTTGTATTTGAAGATCATGTAATAGTTTGGTGCACCTAGGGAGATAATATTAGATCAAGGACCATAATTTATGTATAATATTATTGAATTTTTTATGGAGGTCTACCAAGTCAATCATAGGAAATATTCTCCTTACCATCCATAGTCCAATGGCTAAGTAGAAGTTACTAACAAAAAGTTGAAGAATATTCTAGCCAAGATAGTTAGTAGTAGCAAAAAACATTGGGTAACTAGAATACCAAAAGTAATATGGGCCTACAACACTACTTGAAAGATAACTACTAGGTTCTCACCTTATGAGTTAGTGAATGGTAATAAACCTTTACTTTCCATTGAATTTGAATTACAAATTTTGAAAATAGCAATGGAAGCAGGCATTGATTTGGATAAGGGAAAATAAAATAGAAAATTTCAATTAGATGAACATGATGAGATGAGGATAAAATATTTACAATAAATAGAGATGATGTAGGATCAAAGGAAAATATGGCATGATTCCCACATCAAAGCAAGAAGATTTCAAGAAATAGTTTGAGCACTTTTGTTTGACTCCAAGTTTCAATAATTTAAAGGCAAGTTAAGGATGATATGGTTAGGCCCATATCAAATAGAAAATATATTTGAGAATGGATTAGTGTAATTATTTATAATATATGGGAATAAAAAAACTATTCTCATCAATGGGCATAGGCTCAAATTATATAAAAAACTTGTTAGTAAGGAAGAATTTGTTCAAAACATCATATATGAAGTAGTTTTCATGGAAGGACTTATTTCTTCCATGATAACAACTCTATGATGGTATACTTTGTAAAATAGAAGCATAGCACTTTTTGGTCTTTCTTCTTCCAAAAAATTGAAAAAAAATCAATAGTGAAAATCCTTTTCAAGACAGTATTGATAATGCTGATCAGAAAACCAACTATTTAGATGGTCATGAATTGAATAATAAACCTTGGATTGAAAACCAAAAATGTCAAGTCAAGGGAAAAATAGCAAAAAAATAAAAATAAAAAATATATAAAAACACAAAAAATAGTAAAAATTAATTAGTTATTTCAAGCAATCAAATAACTGAAGTATTTATTTATATATATCCCTACAAAGGCTAATTCATGATTTTTTTATGGGTTTACAATCAAGTGGAAGGGAAGGAATGAAGGCTAAGAGTATGATGTCATAAATAAATAATTTTATTTATATACATTAGGTTAATATAGGTATTTTGGTTCATGTATGTTTATTTTAAGAGGAGATTTGTAAAGAAGATGTTTTGCAGGTCGTCAAAGTAAACATCCAACAAAAGCATTTGATGACATAAAAATGTCATAGATGAGTGGATACATAAGCAAAAGGAATGTCATGTTTACTAATTACAACATTTGATGACATGGAGAAGTCATAAGTGAAAATACATGAAAGTAAAGAGACTGTCATATCAACTTTATTCATGTATACAAACCACTACTCTCTCACTCTAAAGTACCTTGAATAAATATACCAAGTTTGGCAGTGCACAAGTTTCATAAGTATGGAAGTATATTAAATATTTCTTAAAGATAATTTCATTTAACTTCTATGTTTT
The DNA here is from genome assembly GCA_037957365.1 of Torreya grandis. Classification (NCBI taxonomy): domain Eukaryota; kingdom Viridiplantae; phylum Streptophyta; class Pinopsida; order Cupressales; family Taxaceae; genus Torreya; species Torreya grandis. Next base: position 1,343,487 of record JARHVA010003016.1, read on the forward strand.
ATGATGATTGATTCATATTATTTCAACAACCATCAAACTAAATACCCATTTGAATCACCTTTTTCCATTTTCATTGCACACTATTATTTTTATTGGCACTGTCTATTGCACCTACTAAACCACCTCAACTTTTAGAGATTTGCTAGAGCCACCATGGGACACAAGAAATGTTTTGAACCTAAGTCTATATCTGGATTGATGATAGATGATATCTCTATACCAATTTTTAAGGAGGTTGGTTGGCTATCATTTTTGTAGAAATTTGAAGGGTATGATGAAGCTATGAAGGAATTCATTGCCAATATAATAGAAGACTCCACTATAGTGAGAGGCATCAACATTCCAGTTCCCATCTAAATCATCAATGAAATTTATATAATTGATAAAGAAGGTAAAAGAATACTTGGAAGAACTCTTTTTTTTGAGATAATCAAATAATTCAATGGAAATTATAATTATCTATTGAATATTGATAAAACCATCAAGGAAAGACAAAGGGTAATAGTAGGGAAATCTTACCTGAACCTTAGAAATCTATTTCTTTTTGGGTAATGAAATATTTCATGTGTGAAGGGTAGTATATTGTTTTGGTGTGTGAAGCAATAGGTATCATTCTTCACCTCAAGTATGGAAAATAATAGAATCAACATAGGGTTAACCTTCTTTTATTCCTATATGGAGCCATTTAGATTCTGGGCACTAATAGATCAAATCATCTCCATTATCATGGTATTATCTATTTAATTATTCAACATCATTTTCTTCAATAAAGCAAATCAACATGGAAGAATTTTTATAATAATAGATTCAGTCCATCCTTAACATTTGTTTCAAAATTGTCTAGAAAACCACCAATATCCAAGATAAAGGAAGAGTCTTCCTCTTCTAAGGTTAGGGTTTTTTCTAGTGAAATATGGTATACTAGATCACAAACCACACATGTGGTTACACATGATTCTATATACACTCCAACAAAGTGAAAACTAATACCTAGGGTTTCATAGTCTCACATAAACCCTAAATATAAGGATATCCCTTCAATAAGCACAACACAGATACTCAAAATAACTAGAGCATCACAACCTACTGAGGATACTTATGTAAAGGAACCTAGTTCCCCCTATGTAGACAAAAAATATATGAAAAAGATTAATTTTGGCATAAGATGATGAGGAGATATAAGCAATTGCCACTCTTGATAGCCTCAGACATTCACCATTGTTCTCTTCCCTAAAAACAATAGAAATAATAAAAAATATTTCTAGATGAAGAAGTTGTCACAAAAAATATTCCTGAGTCAAAAACAATAGCTCTTGATGAAGAAGCTATTATAACAAAGATTATTGATACATAATTAGTAGTCCCTAATGAAGAACCTATTCTCATAGATATACCTACTGAGACAAATATTCAGAAAGAAAACATAGTCAAAGAATAAATTTTAGTACATGAAGCATAATATTCTCCATCTTCTTTAAATCCTGATGTAAGACTAGTATTAGATAAAGGGATAAACATTATGGTCTCTGAAGAAGAATAATCATATAGCTCCACTAAAGATCTAGAGTTACAACTCATCCTTGCACTATCAAAGGCTGAGGTCAACATCAAACAACAAGCTACAAATATTGTTTATATTTTAGCTTAGCTACAATGTAAGGATTTACTCAATTCTTCTTTAACTCAAGGATTAGATAGTTTTAGAGACAAAGATTTGGATAACATGACTAGGAATAAAAGGATTGAGAAATAAATAACTCATTTTGATGAAGACATGGTAAATTCTTGGATATATATCACTGAATTAGAAGAAAAAAATATGTTTTTAAAATAACAACTCCAAAATTATCATCAACAATATCTCTATATGAAAACTTCATCTTATTCTAAACCTTTAGTAGATCAATCCTGTCAAACTATTGTTTCTCATGTTGACTACCTAGACAAATGGAATTAGGTATGTTTTGAGTTCAGGGAACTCAAAGAACAAAATAATGTTTTAGAAAAAGAAAAATAGATCATGAAATAAAACTTGGAGCAAGAAAAATAGTAGATTTAAAAACTTGAAGCAAATCTATAGGTTGCATGTTAGATAGGCAAAATCCTTCTATATTACAGAGATCCCTCTCTTTCTTATAGCCTATATTTACATGAACAATTTTATAGATGACAATTACTATGAATTTCATATAATTTGCCTTAAAAAATTGAAGATCCTCCTATGTTTCTAAACATTTTTTAGGATTCCACTCCATAACAATATTTGTTATGTGAGTTTTATTTATGTAATATGATATTAGGAGACTATAATAAGTTCATGGTTAATCTATATGTGGGATAATTTTAGCTGAGATCTCTTATTTATACTTATAAAAATTAGATAGCTTGGAAAGCTAAACATGAGGAATATGTGGAAAAGTCCTTGTCAGTAGCCTATTCAATAAGTGAAGGCTACACAATAACCTAGACCAACTCCAAAAATATATCAACCACCATCCTTACAAACCCATCCTCCAAGAATAAGACCCACTCTTAGAGTCTTCAGAGATCTTGGTGAACCTATCAAAGTAGTGTTTATCAAGCTAGCTATAGCTATTATGATTAGTTAGCTAATTTTGAATCACTATCCTAAGGGGATTTTTATCCATACTAGTATAGAGAGCATGAGTTATATGAATACCATTATGTCATGGGCATAATATAAGCCATTATGTGTAGTTAAAGTACCTCATTAAGTATACATTTTAAAATAAGGAGATTATATTACATAATAGAGCATCTATAGCCAATAAAAACTTGGGTATCTACCAAAACCCTTTTCTATAACATAAAAATAATAATCAATAGCAAAAATGAAGGCCAAAATAATAATAACAACAATATCAACAACCACCATGATAATAACAAAAATATCAACAATAATAAAAATGCCAACTAAATGGGAGGAACTAAGGATAGAATGATTCCAAAAACTAATATACTTACCACGTAGTTACACATGACTATAATAAAGTTATAGGTCATATTTTGGGAGATCATGTTTCAACCATCACCATTAATCCTAGACCAAGTACTAACAAACCAAGACCATTGACAAATAATTTTGATCAACACACCTATGCCAGTAATCCTTCCTTAACTTGGGATAGTAACCAACCACAATAAAAAATAAGGATTAATATTTTAGGGCCTTATACCGATAACTCATCATTTCCCTTTGACCACAACCAAGAGCATCAACAATCAAAACTTATCTTATATGGCCCATCTCCATCATCATCAAGTTACAATGGTCTTTTATCCAATCCTAATTATGTAATCATAACTTAGAAGTCTAATATTACCATTATAGGCCCACAACATATTTTCAACAAACCAATCCAACCCACTTTACTAGCTAAGAACAAGCCATATACCACTATTAAGGAAAAACCATATTATATTGTGGAACAACTTTAGAAGATGCCCACGCAAATATCCATTTTGGATTTGTGGTATACATTTGCTATCCATAATAATATATGTTATATTTCTAAATTTTTACCCTAGTGAATTCAAAGAGACCTTATCAAATTTGGGATAACATGGAACTATCTCTACATATAAATAAGCTACTACAAGAGATAAATATCTATATTATGTGCTAGCTCCCTTAATCTATATTTTAGGCTTACATACTACAATAGAATAATCAATATTGGGGTGAAAATGGAAGAATGAAACATAAAATAAACCTATAATAATGAAGGTGATACACCAAAGATAACTCCACAAACATACTTGCATTTTCACTAAGAAAGAAGACTGCTAAAACTGATCTCAAATCTATGTTATTTTATCATAAATATTTCTATATGGAGGTAGATAGATATTTATATCTAGAGGTGAGTGAATAAGAGGTCTAATCTCAAACACTAATAATATCTCTCACACTTCAAAACACACTCAACAAATGCATACACTTCATGAGACCTATTAGAAGAAATGTTACACAATACATACAAGAGCAAAATGGAATCTAGGAGAAGACATTCATAACTATTCATCAAAATAGACTACTTGACATACTTATTCAAAAATTGTAGAGATTAAATAAAATTCATAACTTTATTCAAATGAAAAAAAATATTTCAAACCAACAAGGCTTCATCATACCAATTATGGATCCTTTACAATGCCAAAAAGGAATCAATATGTAGAGCATAGTAGAGGAGAGAGAAGAATTGAAGTTTAATAGTCATAATTACAAGTGGAAAGGCTTGAAGGCTAATTAAAATTTAATAAAATTAGTTGGAAAATATTTCATGAAGTCCTCTTGAACATCTATCAATCTAAAACATAACATCTTCTTGAGGTTGGTGTAGAGACACTCCATGTCCTTGAAATTTCCATGTTGATGAGTAGTCCACTTAATTTATTTAAATATGACTTATAAGTATGTTGACACATGTTACCTAACCTGAGAAGGTTAAAACAATATTTATGATAGTCATATACATCCTTTAATAGATGAAATTATCCTTAACACTTGTGTTACTTGTTTACAACCATTAGCCCTCTAGGCCTCACTCTTCAACTTGTCACTATATAGACTTGAATTTTTTAAATAAAGTTCATTTTAGAGGTGTAATAAACCTCATGAATACCTCTTAATCTTATGGTCTATCAAATAGACCTTAATAAAACTCAAAAACACACTTCTTGCAATCAACTTTAACAATCACATTCTTTCTCACTGTCCTATTCAAGTCTACCTAATACAACCAATCTAGAAGAAGGGTTTTCATGCATGACCAAGGTGATAATTAAGTTTTATGAGTTGATATATATATATATATATATATATATATATATATATATATATATATATATACTCACCTCCCATAATGATTTTCACCTATCTATTCCCTTCCTTACCTTTAATCACTTTAAATATTATAAAAAACATATTTTTAGACCTATCTATACAAGTGAAAATATGAAATAATTAGATGTCAAGGATCCTAAGAGAGTTACAAATGGATTAAAGAAAATTTAAATTTAATTTACCCATCCTAGATACATTTACATTCATATTTTATTCATCAGGTTCTTGAGAGGGTTTTAAGTCATTTAGGTTCTTAGTGATGATTCATGAAAGTAGATGCTTAACCTTCAAATGAATGCGATTGATTTTGATTTCAAGACCTCCCTAAAATATATTTAAGTTATTTAGACACCATGAATGTTGTTTGTATATATATGATCAAAATAAAATGTCTCTCAAGTTCTTACTAAACATTATAGGAACCCCTAAGAGAGAATTAGGAAATGACCAATTTTGAGTTGTCTTCTAAAAACCACTAAATCTCATGAACTCACCACTCTCCCATGTATGCTCTCATAGTTTTTGTGAAGATCACATGATCATGTGAGTGAAGTTAAAATTCATGAGGGTTCATGCCTAGTTTTAGGCCTAATAGGCATAGATTGTGTGTCTAAGTGTGTGACCACTTATGAGTGGTCCTAGTGGCTATAAATACTTATCAACACTCATTAACATTTTATTAAACCCTACATATAATTATAAGGTCATTTATGAACCTATTTTTCATCCTTTCACCATCAATACATTAGGTCTATAGGTTATGTTTCTCATGGAGTGCCTCTAGTTTGAGACAAAATAAATGGAACTTCCACTATTAGTCTAGAAAAAATGAGACCATGAAGATATTATTTAGGTAGTGATTACCTTATGTACCAAGTTTAAAGTTTTGACTACACTCCAATAGGCCTTAACACTTCAACTGTTCTCTAGACTAGTTTTTATGCCCATGACTGTGTGTAGGATTTTGATAGGGTGTAAAAAACTTTAACTATGACTACCTTTGAGGTTTTTTCTTCTTGAAATAACATGGGAATGTGATATTACCAATATGAGAGTGGTTTAAACATGCCCATCTTCAACATACACCTATATCAACCTTCCACACTTGGACTTCATTAACTTGAGCTAGTCTGCAGTTAGATTGTAGGTGATTATTAGGGAAGTTAAAGGACTCCTGTAGGTGATGATATATTACTTGAGCATTGTGTTTACAATTTTGGATTATCCTCAAGTCACTAGTATCATATTAAACATAAATTAACTCATTCCATCTTGATATTTTTTAACCATTCCTCTATCACCAATGCATTATAGGTCTACAGTTCAAGGTTCATTAGGTATAATGACACTTGAGCTTTGAGTGTTTTCAGTGTAAACTTGACTGACTTGGAACCATACAAATATGCTTTTCTCTTAATTAAATAATATATTTAATATGTTAAGATGTTACCTTTAGGTCTAGGCTATAAGAGACAAACCATTAGACTTGCTTAAACCTCATATACCTCCACCAACAAATGACATTGTGTATGAGTAAAACCTCCTTTAAGAGTGGTAAAGGTAAAACTTCCCATTTGTAAATTTTTCAAATCTGAAAATTTCCTCTAGTCCTGTGAACATTAATTTTAAGGTATTTATCTTAATCTAAGGTATTATTATGTCTCATTGTCTCAACAAGTAGATGTGAGATCTAGATTGTGATTAAACTCAAAATTCTTAGTCCTTGCTGAATTTCTTGCTATAGATAAGTAGAGTGGTATGGGGATTACGTGTTTACTTAAAACTATGTGTCCCATATTGGATTATCACCTTTAAAAACCATTAAATTAAACCCTAAATGGATAATATGACAATACACACTTAAGGGAGTGAACATAGGTGTACTACCTTGATTTGAATCCCTTCACAAAAGATCAAAACACTATAAATACCAAAACATTGTTCTGCAAACCATTAGTGTTCACCTATAACTCAATGAGATGGTTATACCTATCCCTCCATGTTCACATGTGCCAAACATATTGAATACAACATGAAATTAATGAGCATGATCTACCAATCTATATACACCACTTGATTCACACATACCAATTCAATCATATGAGAAACATTGAGATGTTGAGAATGTATAGGCAGCTTGGAGGTGTTAAAAATATTAGTGATTTTTCATACAACATAGACCAAAAATATGGAAACCATGACCATGAAATGGAATTAAAAAGGGACCCATAACATCCACCAAGTTCATTCACTTTAACTCTTCTTCTCCTGTCCATACCAAAAAAAACCGTTGACCTCTTTTGACCTATCTAAGAGAGTGATATGAGAAAGGAAATATATTTGATAAATTATGAACCCATTAAAGCTAATTTAACCTAAAAATAACCTATGGGTATTTCAAGAGACTTCCCTTAAGCCTTCACACATATCATAGGAGTCATCCAGTCCATACATCTACTTGAAACTACCTAAATAATCCAAAACACTTGGACTCAATCTAGGCACATGGATTTAAACACAAACATAACATTGGTATAAAACATTAACCCTAATCACACACCTAAAACTAATTGGGAAAATAAATCTTAGGTAGGTTACAGATAATCATGATGAGTTATGAATTCAATCCCAAGTGATAAGCGAGACTTAAATGGAAACTAACCATGCTTAAGGTTGTACTTGAAAAGAAAGTTTAAACCTTAGTTCTAAGAAAAAAATAGATGTGAGGAAAACTTAATATAGACCACTTATAAAAACATAGGCAAAAGAGTCTTTAAATCAAGCAAAGAATTAGTCCAAGTTTCACAATTGAAAATTAAGAGGTAAATACCCAAGCTAAAATTATGCAAGGCATACACATAAACCACTCAATGTTTGAATATGAACTTCACAAGACAAATTTCAAAATTGGTTCAAAAGACTTGGGTCATTAAATAGACAATATTATCAACCCAAATGGATGGCTTAATGATACCAATTATAGACCAATGGCATACATGGTTTTAAACTCAGTTTGACACAATGTAAAGTTTTGAAACAATATGAGTAGCATAATGATTTTATATTGATAAAAAGGTATAACAATGATTTCTATTTCAAATATCTAAGGCAAAAATCTTGGGATGAAATGGGTAGCATAATGATTCCCCTTTAAAACAAGTGACACACACACACACACAAATGTTTTGAAAATGTCTAAGGCAAAACCTTATATCAAATGGATAGAATAACACCTCTTTAGGATAAAAGTGATGTACAAACATGTGATTGGTTAATGAATTATTTTGATGAGTTTTTTATAAAAAAAATAGTTTTAGACCTAAAATAATGAAATTAAAAGAAAATAGACATAAAAACACCTAAGTGTATTGTGTTATCCCTACAAAACTGAAAAGCTTGCTTAGTATCATCAAATTTCATCAATATATTCCTTATTGAGAGGAAATAATTTGTTAATCTAAGAAATTTAGATGAACATGAAGAATTAGGGTTTTTTAGGTCCCCTCTTCTCTCAATAATTCATATGGTGACATAAAACTTCAGGCTACTCACCTTGTATTGACAATATTTATTTGGAAAGTGGGGTTCTTCTAAAAACTATAAGTTTCATGTGTTCTAGATGGTCGCAAGTGTGGTTAACACTAGATATGCAATCAAATAAATTGAGTTCATACTAACTAACTTAGTATATAAGGGTCTATTCCTTTTCATTGTGAATCCATCCATGTACTTATTAGTGGGATTTGATGTTTATCCATATCTAACTCAAGTTTCCATTATGATCAAAGAGGATAACTACTCATCCCCTTGGAAATCATAGTATAATGTGCCATGATTTATATACCCCACCATGGAGTGGAGTTGAAATGATGATATGAGATAAAATCTTGGGTCAACACTTCCCAAAATAACTTATGGGGACATGATGAAATCCCACCCGCAATCCAAGTGCAATAAAAGAAATAAATGAAATTAGGAATTTAAAGGTCATTTTTTGAATCTCCCAAGTTACTTGAACTTAGGGAGAGCATAGAAAACATTCATTATAGTCTTGGAATAAGCAATAACAAAATTAAAAAATCACTTTTGGTCAACCGAGTTCCCTAAAAAGGATGGGGGGAGAGCTTACGTGCAAAGTCTAGTTTGCTAGAATAAAACAAGATAATACAAACAAAAGAAACAAAAACAAAGCTCATAGGAGAATTTAGTCTAAGATTTTTTTTAAATTTTTGAAGCACTAAATAAGATGTGAAATGAAATTTGGCTCCTTGGATTTGTTGTTGGTATTTATAAACTATAAAAAATAAAAGCAAAGTTGTTAGATGATTTTTATGCACCAAAATGTAAGTGTGAATGTAATTTTGACATGCTTAAACCTCTATTTATTTAACTTGGGTCTTGTAAAAAATTTTATGGAGTTTTATTATTTCTAATCCAAAGAGATAATAATAAAGTAAAATTCCATTTTGAGCTCTTGGGGTTTTTTACACAATGTAAAACCACCTTTTACAGTGCAAAACCACCTCTGTAAGTGCAAAACTAACTTTTATAGGTGTAATACTGACTGTACCCTACAAAACCAACTCTATTAATGCAATACCAACTTCACCATGTGTAAAACTAACTATGACATGAAAAACCAACTTTTATAGGTGCAAAACCATCTCTTGCAGGTGTAATACCAACTCTACCCTATAAAACTAACTCTATTAATGTAAAATTATGTTTAATAGTGAAAAAACACACTTTACAAATGCAAAACCTTATTTACAAGTTGAAAAACCACATCTTACTACAAAAATACATTTACCAGTGCAAAAACACATGTCATAATGCAAATATGCATGTCACATTCCAATAATGCATGTTACAGTGCAATAACACGTCACAATGCAATAACACATGTCAAAGTACAATAATGCATGTCACTATGCAATGTACATGTCACAGTGTAATAACATATCATAGTGAAATAACACATATCAAAGTGCAATAATGCATGCCATAGTGCAATAATGCATGTCATAGTGCAATAATGCATGTCATACGTGTAATAATTCATGTCTCAATAATGCACATCTTAGTGTAATAATGCATGTCTCAGTGTAATAATGCATGTCTTAGTGTAATGATGAATTTTATAGGTACAATAATGTATGTTTTTGTGTAATGGCTAAGAGCTTAATTTATTCACTTTTTTGGCCATGAAATCAAAAATTTGGCATGAAAATTATTATCAAAAGATTATAAGATGCCATATGAAGAGCTTTGTGGGGTACATGTTCTACGAGGCATGACTTTATATGAATAATATGAATTCAAGAGGGGAGATTAGTATCGTGTTAGTATGAATAAAATTAAACAAAACACACTAAAAAATTCTAACACCTCTAGCCTTGACACTCAAAGATAAAGAGAACTATACAAGTAACTACTAAATGAAGACAAAATAATAGACTTTACCTTCCATGAGAACAAGAATTATATGTTGGGAATGGATTGATGTGTTCAGTTGTGTGATAAATAAACCTTTAGAAATGGAGCTTCCTACACCACCTTTCCTTATCACCTTGGTAATTTTGGGCTTGGCTTGGCTTGGTATTTTAGCATAATAACATTACACAAAAAAATATTATTTATCAATGGGTGAGGCTTTATATTTATATCCATTTAAACTAACTCTAACCTAAGTGTAGTTGGGTTAGTGTTAACTATGGATAGGTTTGGAATGGGGAAAACCATTAATATTTTCAATTAATAGGCAGGGCTCACAAATCTAGATATTTGTTTGATATTTTATGAGTGATTGACAACTCCAAAAGATGATGTCATGATGGCAATATCATTTTAGATATGTGTGATGACATGATGATGCAATAATTACATATTTATGAATTTATAAAAATATAAATTCAATAATTAATTATCCATTGGCTCTACACCTATGCATTTAATTGGGTTTAACCAATTAAGCAATCCTGCTCAAGTTAATTTCCATTTATGAATTTTGACAAGTTGTCCCTCACACATGGTAAAAAAAGGTCAATTTTCTAGGTTATAACTTGATCTAAGATGAATTAGAAGAAGATGATAATTTCATAGAGTGCATTTCCCTAGATAGGGATATATTGACATGGTTTGGAAGATGCATGTGATGTGCACTGGTGAATTAGAGTATTCTAATGATTTTTAGGCTTACATTGCATTATTTACAAGTAGTCACTCTAGTTTCCATTTAGACACAGAAGTGGCCAAAAATGAGTGTCTGAATTAACTTCCACTTGCATGGACTTAGTAATAAAATGTGCTTGTTTACATGTTTGTCATGTGAAGAAGAGTATATAAATTCATGTAGATGAATGACGAGTGGTAGGAGAGTAGTAGGAGAGAGTAAAAGGTTGGTAGGAGAGGAGAGGTATGAGTAAGAACTAATAAAGATAAATAATGGAGAAACTCTACCTATCTTTATCAAAATTTTGGGTATGAATTTTTGGTGTGAAAAGTGATCAATAAAGAAAATAATGTTTGAAGAGTATTTGTGTGTTTTATAAGATTTTAGGTCTTGACAAGCCTATTCAAGGCTAAGATTGAACAAAAAGGCAAATTTGGTGTTTTACACACTTTAAAATGAATACAATGGTAGTTAAAGGTATTCCATACCTATCCTCACCTTTTAAAACAATTTTTAGTTCAATATTAACCCTTATATATCTCTAACTAGAAAATCTAAAGAATTATGAATACACTCAAAGGACTATATGGTAGTCTAAATGGTATTTAACACTTAAAATATAATTTGAGTTATTAAAAGGGGTATGATTAATTAATAAGGTATATATAACCATATATAAACCTATCCAAGATTTATTTATCCTTGTTAAATCCCTAAAAGTCTCCCACATGCACTTAAACAAAATTTTGGGTTCACCTATCTTGACTGTTTTTGTTAGAATTCAAGCTTAAAATCTAAGTGGAGTCTAAGTAAAAGGATTTGAAATATACAAAGATTAATTTATTACCATTTTTTTATTTAAACCATTTAAAAATAAAATAAACACCATTAAAGGACATTACTTACTAGATCATTTTGACTGTGTTAACTCATAATTGCTCATGACTAGACTGTGCTATATTTGAATCCATCCTCATCTTGAAAGTAATGATAAGGACCCAAAATAAGAAAGGTCAAAAAAATATAATTTTTTTTTTAAATTAAATTAATATTATATACACACAAATACTCTTCCAACATTCTTTATCTTATTGATCACTTTGCACACCAAACATTCATACATAAAATTTTGATAAAGGTGAGGAAAGTTCCTTCATTATTGATCTTTCTTCATTCTTCTTTAGATGTATCCTCTAATAATAAAATTATAGTCTATGATAATACTAATATTATATCATATTCCAATAATTTACATGCATTTATATACTTTTCTTCCCATGCTAAACATGCAAATATACACTTTTTCTTACCAACTCCATGCAAGTGGCAGTTACAACTTGTCTTTTTTTGGCCTATATTCTTATTGAATATTAATTGTACATTAATAAACCTTAGTAAAATTTCATAAGAAAATAAATGACCATTATAAATCATTTTAAAATAATTTTATTTCACCCAAGACTCCAAACACCTCTTAAAACTAGTCTTAAAATTCAAATTTTCAAATTAGGATTTTTGGTGGGAAATCATGAAGTGGAGAGAAACACACACTTATAAGATTCATAATGACTCAAGAACATATATTAGGACCAAATAATACCTATAGAACATATCATAAACCAAAAGTGGCTAAAATAAACTACTAAAGCACATTTACAACCTATGTCAATTGGTGATGCTCTGCATCAATGAGATATTTAGTATTATGTTTGAGTTTGAAACATATATTTATGGAATGTACAATAAATAAATTATATTCAAAATATGAATTTATATCAAAAAAATTATAATTTAGTTTTTACATGTCTACTTCCATTTGTGAAGGAAGAGAAATGAGATTGCATTGAAGTAGCTTTTACAATAACACACAAGGAAGTGATGGTAACCTTAAAAATTGCCTCCTTTGTGGATATTGTAATTTAATATTTTGTGTTGGTTGTGAGATAAAATTAAATATAATATTGGTTTAATTATTTCTTTCATTATGTTTATTCTTATAAATTGGATTGATTTGAAACTTGACATTTGAAGTATATTTGAGCTTAGTGAAAGTAATAAATTTGAATTCAAACTCTTTGAATATATAACATATCTCATCAAAATATTTGAACTTATCAAACATAATTAAATCTTGGATTGGATATAGAAAACTTTGAGTGAATATATCTTGGATCTCATTATCAACCATTTGATTTGTCATTTTTTATAGCATAGTCTTGTATCTTAGAACATATTCACTGATGTTTTCATTAGACCCTTGTTTGAGCTTTGTAATTTGATAAAAATATATACTTTCACCAATGTTGATAAAAAGTGTGTTAAAAAATAATTTTACAGAATGTATAGTCTAAATAAGTTACATGGATGCACACAAATACTATTCAATATCACCTTTAACTTCATGTAGAGGATGTTCATGAGCCACAAATACAACTATTACTGGATAATATGTAATTTAAGGTGCCAAAGGGTTATATAATAAGGAACATGAATCAAGGGCTAGCATGAGAAAGAGTTTTCTCAATTTGAGATAGCTTAGCTTATAAGATAGGAATTTTATGCTCAAGCAAAGTATTTGTAGAAGTGATTGGAGGAGTATAAGTAGCATGAGTAGGTAGAGGCATGGATACCTATTGTAAGCTAAGTGATGATCCCAAACCAAGGGATGATGTTATGAAAGTAACTAGATGTGTATAAGTAGGAATGGATACAATAGTGGAAGTTTAAACTTTGGAAATACTATCTTGGGGGCCTTTATTTTTTCATCTCTAACAACATATAAGAGTGATTCAATATTTTTTAATTGTTTGTGAAGATGTTCCATAAATTTTGATTCATCACTATCACTACACTTTTATTGAGTATTGGGTTCTTAAATGTGATCCATAATGTTCCCATAAAGAGGATGTAGAATATGCAATGGAATATCCTTTAAAGTAACATATTTGAGGCAATGTATAACATATACTTCCTCTTGTTCCTGAGTCATTCTAATTTGACAAAGTTATTTTTTGTGATGTTTGCATTACAAAAAAATAATGACATGATATAGTATTTCAACCATTTAGCATATCAAGGTCATGAGATTGGGCCTTGTTTAATATGGTTTTTTGATTAATTTGGCATTGAATCCATGTAAAAACATAATGAATAGCATGATGAAAATTTAAAAAAGCTGTGAAAATGTATTTCATAATCCCATGTAGCATATGAAATAAACATTCACTTATTGATCCCATTATGAATACAATACAAGCAAAAATAAAAGTATAAAGGGTGATATAGGAAATGGTTTAAATGATTATGTGGGAAAATAAAAATAATTTATCATTAATATATTAGAGTTGATCCAATATTTTAAATAACCAATTAAAGAGGCTGATTTGTGTCTGTAGCCCACTATCATACCTCCAAGGGTATGGTGAGAGTAACTTCCCTAGGCAATATGCTCCTCTGAAGTACATGATAAATCAAATGGATAAAGATGATTACTATGGTATAAAAAAGGGACCTTATCATTTAAAATATACCTTGAGGTATGGGAAAACTAGCATCCATGAAAAATTTTATGTAATGGATTGAGTATTTGGGTAATACCCCTCACACCATAGTGTCCATAAAATAAATCATCGCTCATCCTGTAATGACAATCAATAATTAGTTTTACAAATGCTAAAACACAATTGCTAAAAATAAGAAACAAGTAATATAAAATAAAGAGAAAAGAAAAATATAAACATTTTTTATATAAGGATTAAAAAAATCAACCTAAAGTTGAAAATAAATGCTTTAGTGTCAGATTATATTCAAGGTGACAAAACAATTTATTCAGTGTCAAATTAAGATCCAATGTTGAAGAAAATTGATTCTTATAGTTAGATTTATATGCATAGTTGAAGGTTAAATCTCTTAGTGTCATGAATTTATAGATTTTCAATGACATCTTAGGAGAAAAATCAAGCAAACAACAAGCAGTGTTACATAACAAATTATCAGTTCACATAAATATTTTATGGTAATTATTTTTTTTACTAATGAAATATAATAAAAAATAAATGATTGAAGTATTGATTTAGATTATAGAATATACAAACATAAATGTAAAATATAGTAAAATAAATAAATTCAAATTATCTATAAATAGTAACTTTCAATAGAATATGAAAACTTATCTTGGATCTAGGTTATGCTGACTCTATAGGTAGATCTCTAATGCAAAACTAGATAAAAATATCTATGAACTATGTCGTAGTAAAAAAAAGATTTGATGATGTACTAGGACAAGGTTGCACTAGGGTCAATAGGGGCACACTACAACCTTATTTGTTAACTACAATTATGTCTAAGTTAATTGTGTAATTAATTTTATTGGATGAACACCTATAACTTTATGCCTACAGGTGTTGATGTGACACATGGAAGTACATAAAATTATTGTACATAAACCAAATAAATATCAAATATAAAAGTGGTGAATTTGGCAAGAGGGATAACCAAGCTATCTGAAAAAAAATCCACATAATCTAAGTCCTACCTACATAGGTCAAAAAGACTATACGTTGATGTAATTCTCCCTCCTAAAGTGAGTGTACGAATCTTGATATTTGTTATATGGATGAAACTATTAAATTGAATTAAATTATTGATAATGAGTTCCATTAACCTAAAATAAAATAGCTTCAAATGTGGCCTATGATTGTTAGAATAAATTAGAATCAAAAATATTAGTGCTTTTTCTTAATGCATGGTAGAATTGTCAAGTGATTGGTAGATGATGTTTTAAGAGCCCTTAATGTGTGTGTATATAGGAATGTTTAGAATATTTACATTAAATTACCTTGTTAAAAATGTGGGAGAGTTAATATGAAACATTTAAAATTTCAAAAGTTATTGTTGAAGTGTGAGGGGTACGGGCACATTAGTGGACAAGTTCAGGTTGAAACCCTATCTGACCTAGTGTGGTCTTATCCCAAAAGAGTGGAGAGTGTTAGAATTTGGATAAAATGAATATATAAATAGAATAAGGATTTATGAGTGATGTTTTCATTAGCTGTAAGACATTCATTAGAATAGTAAAGGATCTCGTAGAGATTAGAAGTTAACAAGATGGCAAATAGACCAAGTAAGGTAAGTATATCAAGATTAAACATTTCCAAACAATTAATGATTAAATATGAGGGTCAACATGTTTATATCATTTAATTTGAAAATATAGTTGTGACTTGTTTATCTATTATGGTTTGGTAGATAATTAGATGTAATGGAACTTAAACACAAATGAATAAATTAACCTATCTTTAGGATTTATTTTGATCACTTAAAAAAACTTTATATGATTGCATGAGTATATGGCTATGGGATGATCACCATGTTGCTTATTTATGAACCTCAAATTTTTATTACTAAATTTATATTTTTTATTAATGCCTTAATATTATGGTGATAATTTATTATTTTTTAATGTAGGTGAATGTATAAACATAAAATATATCTGACATGGAATTGATATAATAATGCATCCAAAAATTTCATAATTCATCCACATAAAAACATATTATATGTGGCCTATAATATTGATCATGTGATTAAACTCTAGGTGCCTCTACTAGCATGATGATAAATGATAGAAATAAGACAACCTTAAGTGTAACTATTTAATATAATTTGAAACATCAATTTTGAAAATTAAAAGAGGGTTTTAGCTTTTACATGATGTCATATCATGTAGATATTGGTTGTGCCAAATTAAATTATTCAAAATTTCCAATGTGGCCCAATTCTTCCATTTCCCTAGTAATATTTAATACAACAAATTATATGTGTACCACTTCCAAGGGTGCATGGAGTATATTGGAAACTATTTTTATCCTCCTATGTACATGATAATAAATGAACATCTAATGCCCAAACTCTTAAAAGAAATGAAATATTCTATAAAGTAAATTAGGGCCTATTGGTATTATTAATTATACATAATGATCAAGATTGAATGAATTTTGATTTCACCTCTCAAACTCCCTTATTATATTCCATAAAAAATAGCTATGCAAAGAAATAACAAAGTTATCACTAGAGTGGGAGGAATTAGCAAGACAAAAATTTATAGTTCATGGCCACCCACCTAATTGAAAATAGGAGGAAAATTTTATATAAAATGGCCCTTTATTTACTAATCATTAGCACATAGATCTTCATTTAAGTTTGATGATCACATGCTAAGACAATGGGATATTAATGTACGAGTGATTAAACATCTAAAATTACTATGAGTGAAGGTCAATGTGATGTATCATCATAATTAAAACCTATATTATATATATCATCTATATCAATTAAATAATATTGAAGTGAATGGAAAATTGATAGTAGTATGACTGATCACTCCACCCCAAAGACCACAATATAAAAAATCATCAAGGGTGTGAAGAGAATATTAATGCTCAATTTTCCCAAGAAAATGAAGAATCACATGGGAAAAATACACATGTATATAAGAAGCTACTACAAGGTTTCCTTCAACTTCACCTTCAAAAAAATCTATAGTGAAGACACCTATTCAGGGAATGATTCCTACTATTTCCTCTAATTATTAGAATAAAAATGACTAAGAGGGGGGGGGGGTTGAATCAGTCTTCAAAAACATTCTTAACAATTTCACTTAAACAATCATGAACTATTCAATCAAACACATATATCTAGCAAGCATAAGCACCTATCCACATAAGCATGAAACACATGAACACATCACATATGTGGGAAAACCTCAAGTGGAAGAAAACCCAATGATATCTAGAAATGGAATATAGTCCTATAATACAAACACCAAATTTAGTGAAGTGCCAACTTCACATGGAGCACTAACCCCAACTATCTAAGCACCAACTTAGCTAGGCTTTAGAAAGCACCCAATTGTAAAGAGGCACTAACCCCCTAGATGACTTAGAACTAACTTAGACACATGAATGTTTTAATCACTTCAAGATAGTTTTTTTTTTCAACCAACTGATGATGATCACCCATTTAGATCTACACAATATTAACCCTCTCAAATTGCCTTGTAGGTCTCTTCGATCAACTAGCCCTCTACTTGAATTGATTAAGTCATATGACATTGATTTTCATACATATAACCTATATAAAATCTTCATAATTATTCCTACATACTATTATGATGGTATACAATACCTCCTTTTGCTATATAATTTTTTATTTTATTCACTTGCACTCTACACACAAATAGGCCTAAAATTGCTTTGTATTTATACAAGCCTCTTGCTCATATCCTTCTTGGTCAGACAAACACCCTTAAAATCTTAGGTCAAATATGAAATGTATCTTTGGATATCTCATAAACATGAATTAAATGTGATTTTAGTCCCTTTAGGTCTAACATACCTTAATTACGCCTCATTTCATCTTTAGGTCTCAAGGAGACCTAATCTCATTAGGTCTACTTTAAGACATGTTATAATTTGTCTGCCTTGGAAAACATTAAAAAAAATAACATGGTATGAAAATATCATATTAAACTTAGATATACCTATACTAAACTCATCTTATATCCATGACACTTTATCTTTAACCACTAGTTAAAGCACACCATTAGTATTATTCATAATTAGGCATGTGCATACCCAAAATATCTATCTTAAACTTCTGAAGGTAAAACACCAATCAGATAATAAAAAATGGAAAAAATCACATATTAATGAAACTCATTAACTTAAGGTCATCACAAAATTTATTATATACTTCAACTCAGGGTATATAGGCTCAAACTCTTCTCTACAAAATGCTCACTCTGAACTACCAACTAGCCTCAAAACATAGTCATGGAAATTTGAACTTATGAAATCTAAAAGAAAACACTCAAGGAATATAAATTCATGAAAAAAATCCTAATAATAAACTCCAATAAAAATATCATAAGCTCTAATGGAAATTATAGGTCTTGTAAACTAATTTGTTGACCTTCTCTCTCATAGACATCACTTCACTAGACAAGCCATTTTGAATTCAACATTTTTACTAATTTACCTACTAACAAACATTATACAAAGAATTTATAGAATATATGAGTCCAAAATAGAAATACCTTGTAAATTGTATGCTTCAAATTAGAGCATAGAGTCTCAAACTAATCACTACAACTTAATTACCTAGAACTACCACTTTGCCTTGAAGCATAGTCATGGTGACAATGAACTTCAACACATGTATGACCAATTTTAGAGACTTACAATGAATTTATATGATATTATGATATCATTATGAAACTATTAGATATAAATATACCATGGTAAAATGTCAATATTAGTCTTGCAAACCAATCTCATAATCGTGTAGCTCACTATCTCATCTGAACTAGATAGGTCAACTTAAGAGAAACATTTGCATCATATATACTAACCTCCAAAATTTTTATTCAACATGAAAATGTCTTAAAATTATTTAATAATGTCTCTACGTAATTTTTTTCGTCCCTATTCTATGATAACACATTCCTAATCATCTTCTCACTTTTGCTTGGGTTTCTCACTATTTCCACCATTAGGCCTGTTAGTGACTAGTTATCTTGGATGATCAGTTTAGACATGTAAAGGATATAACCTATCCATAAACCACCATATAAAAAAAAATAAAAGTCTCAAATTTTTTTCTCCATCCATTTAGAAACTTTGAATTGGTCAACTCTGACTACTATAACAAATCTCAAAGAAATAATGCCTTGCTTGTAGGGTTTAATCATTCAATTGAACACTCAATCACACCAAGAGGTTCTTGGGAGAGTTAAATTAAACCTAAAATCACTTAAATATCCATTAAAATCCATTTTGATCACTTTAGAACAACTTATTTCATATTGGCTCATTATTAGGGTTCTTTGAGTGTTTAAATCATCTTTTACTATTAGCAATCATTTGCAAAGCTTAGGTCCTTATTCCAAAAACTAATGACTATAAATTCGAGATAGGACCCATACCATTATAAAATGAATATATTATATTCCCATTCAAAGGTTTAATGAGCTAACAAATAGAATAAAATCATTCTTAGGTTGAGAACCCTTCATTCTATGCACTTGAGATACCTCAAAACCACTTTCCATGCATTTTCTTAAAAACCATGATCTCAAAATTTGTAAAAATTATTTAAAAAATATACCATCCCTATGACAACACTCACCTATCCATAATTTCCTTTTAATTATAACCTCATACCCTATTAGGCTATACCCCCCCCCTCTCTCTCTCTCTCTCTCTCTCTCTCTCGATTTGATTGATTAGATCTTGACTTGAAAACCACATTACTCCTTGAAACTAACCTTCATGCCTCTTCCCATTTTCTCTCCACATAACATAGATGCTCACACAACATCTCACACACTTATATAATGTAAAACATCTTTCATATTCCTTAATAATAGATCTCGATGCCTCATTAGGTTAGACAGGTTCTATAACTAGTCTAGTTATAGACTTAGACTTAAGGTCTTACCACTGTAGGCTCACCTTGAAACTCTCTTGCGTGATCCAATGAATTATATTCATTCTAAAGAAATATTATAAAACATATTATACCTATTTTCTTCCATCTCACCAAGACACCATGCTCAAACCTTCTCACTAAGACTTTATAAGCTATGACTAGTGCCATGACTAGGCTTCCCAAGCACTTGAATCTTGACAAATTATCTTGAAACACTCTTTGAGGATTATACACCTTGATCACATGCCTTAAATTCTCCTCAAACAATGTAATACCTTTGTATATACCTCTTCATGCTCACCATGCACATGCTTATTATATGACTATGCTTGTTATGATTAGGCTTCTGAAGACACCTTACACTCAAAGATTGGTACACAAACATGCTTACCTTAATGATGTTATCAAAAATTAACATTCATTAGACAATAATATTACACCACTACAATAACCTTAACAAAAATCAATAGAATAATCATTAGGTTTCCTTCAAATTATATCACAACATAAATACATTAGGTTTCCTTCTTATCATATGGATTCCTTATCATATTAAGCACAAAATCTCATATCTCATAGGCCATTAACCATGCATCTTCACCATATGAACCTTGAAAAAAATCACATCAACCTTGACATCAAATGACATCAACCTTGACATCAATGATAACACTTCTCATCAAACTCCCCCTTTATCATTTATGGAATAACATTCTTCTATCTAACCACTCTCACTTCCCTCAATCTAGTCAATCTCCTTTATTAAAATTTCTCCCCCTTTAACATTAATGACAAAGGGTTTTCCACAAAATTTCATTTAAAACCAAACCTTATTCAAATAGGATATTAGCACACAGAGTATGAAATATTATAGAAACATGTTTCATACATACCTTCTTCAAATGAACTTAGAACTTAAGACCACTCACCTTGTTCTTGTCATGACTGATAAGGCACAAATATTTTGATCACACACTAGGCCACCATATTATTATCATAAAATAAATAATTAATTACCCCTCCTTTATCTCATATCTTTATCTCTTCTATGCTTGTCAACCACTACTCTTGGAGCTTATGAATAACCTAAATAACTCTCCCTCAAATCAAGCATCCATCATGCTTTTGCTGAGTGAAGAGTGTTTCCATGAATCTAATGGAGTCAAGTCTTTCCATAGAGAACTAAAACAACAAAATTTTAAGATATTCATAGATCTGTATGCTTTTACAAGACTGAATATCCTTTAGTATCCTTTTAAGCTTGATACCACTATAGGCTTGACCTCTTCATCAACCATTTAATCATCAATCTGATTTGACAATAGACATTCATGACTTGATTTCTCATCTAAATTATGTTCTAGCATAAAAACATTCCATTTGAGCTTGTAGACTAATCATGACTAGCCTTTACCATCTTTGGTTTTCACACATTCATTTGCCTTCTCTCTTGCACTCTAGGGGCTTTAAACCTCTTATTTTTACTTGATGAACTTCTAACTCTATTAGGGTAGAATATTTTAATGAGTCCTACATTATGAAAACTATAGAAAATAACCTCATACATAACTCTTGATAGATCTGAACTATGAATCCTTTCATAGTCCCATGAGTACTTATTCTTGGAGGGTCTTCTACACTCTCTTACTCTATGACCAAATTGACTACATAAAAAACAATAACCACTAAATGAATTGGCATACCTCATAAAATTAGGCTATTTGATAGGTATTTTAATGTTTACCTTTTTGTCTTCATTAGCCTTCTCCTTGACTTGAGATGCCACCTTTTGGTATTCTTTGAAACCAACATCTATCTTATCACTTGCAGACTTTTGACTATTTGAGATGTCATTTAGAGCCTTAGTGTTCTTTTCAAACTTCACAAAGGTCTTCAACTTGATATATGCTTGATCAAACTTAGCTTTCAAGGATTCTACTTCAGTTTCATACTTGATACATTCTCCCTCTTTAGATTTTAAGCTAGGAGTGAATATATCCATATGTGCTTTAATCTGATTGATGATATCATCATACTCCTTGTATGTGTTACTCAATATTTATTCAAACAAAACAATATGATATTCATAGTCCTTAACTAATGATCTTAGTTTTTTATTCTTTCTTATTTAAAATTTCAACTCATCTAAGGCACTTACCAATTATGCCTCAAGGTTCACCTCAACTTCTTCATCATCTAATTCTACATCAACCATAAGGCCTTTCCCATTTGAGCAACCCTCATTGCCCAAATATATGGCCATGAATAAGTTTTAATTATTGTCATTTTAATGTTCATTACTACCATGATCACTATCAGCTGTACTTGTTTCACTTACATTAGATGATTTATTATCTTCTTTGGTGTAGAAACTTCTCTTGTTCTTGAATGACCTTTTCCTACCTTCATATTTCCTAAAATATTTATTGTTCTTGTTAGGATTATATACCTTCCTATCATCTCCATGATGTTCATCATGTTTCTCATCATTCTCACCTTTATCCTTGTTAGGACACTTAGATGTAAAGTGACCAATCTTACCATAGTTGAAACATTTTAAGGGCAACTTACCCTTGTACTTACTAGATTC
The DNA here is from genome assembly GCA_037957365.1 of Torreya grandis. NCBI lineage: Eukaryota > Viridiplantae > Streptophyta > Pinopsida > Cupressales > Taxaceae > Torreya > Torreya grandis. Next base: position 1,366,605 of record JARHVA010003016.1, read on the forward strand.
AAACCTTAATTTCCTATCAAACATAGTTATGAGTTCATCATCATTAACATATGAACATACCTCATCCTTTAACTTATTGTATTTTGACTTCTCAACTTTGAAAGTTGATTCCTTCTTGGGAGGTCTTCTTTTATTTGTTCTTATCTCATAGGCAGTCAAGATGCCATGGAGCCTATCCATTTTAAGCTTTTCCAAACCTTGCATCTTTTCTATTGTAGACACCTTAGAATAAAACTTAGGAGTTAGTGATCTCAATAACTTTTGAACATATATAGATAATTTCACTTCTTATCCTAATACTCTAATGACATTGACAACTTTATCAACCTTCAATAGGTAAGATGCAATTGTTTCATCTTCATTCATCTTTAGACTTTCAAACTATCTTTGGTGGGTTTGAGACTTGGCTAACTTCACCTTCGTGTCTCATTAATATATAGTATTTAATTTGTCCCATATCTCTTTAGATGATCCATAGTGAATCACCTTCACAAAATCTACCTCTGATAGGCCATAAATAATGGTATTCATTGCCTTGGAATTATTTTCACTAGCCTTCTTACCTACTACATCAGTTGGTGGAATAGGAGGAGAACTATAGACATCCACAACTAACTACCAAATATCATGACCTTGAGACATCAAATATATATTAATCATACTATTTCAAAAGGCATACTTAGATCCATTGAATAATAGAGCCTTATTTGTAGAGAAACCACCTTGATATTATTGACTATCCATCCTTACTTCTAGGATCTCCTTTAGGCTTTTAGACCTATTTCAAAGGACTAGGCTCTGATACCAATTATTGGAATAAAAATTATTGGGGGGTGAATCAATATTCAAAAAAATTCTTATCAATTTCATTTAAACAATCATGAACCATTCAATCAAGCACATATATTTAGTAAGCATAAGCACCTATCAATATAAGCATGAAACACATGAACACATAAAATATGTGAGAAACCCTCAAGTGGAATGAAAACCACTAATATATGAAAATATACTATATTACTATAAGACAAATACTAAATTTAGTGAGTCACATACTTCATATGGAACACTAACCCCAACTATCTAAGCACCAACTCAGCTAGGATTTAGCAAGCACCAACTTGAAAGGATACACCAATCCCTTAAATGACTCAAAAAAAACTTATATACCTAAATTATTTGATCATATTCAAGACTCTTTTTTTCTCAACCAACTAATGATGACCAACTGTAATGTCCCAATTTTCATGAGCATCACTTCGTAGAAGGATTAGCCTATTATGTGACCCTTGTAGGCTGATAGGATGGATAGAGGGTCTTGATGGAGCTTGGCTTTGACTAGCAAAATTTTACCAGTTGGCTTTCATTTAAGCTCTTTCAAACACTGTTTGCATGAGTTCCTTTTTTTATGGATATTTGACATGCAGTGGAGCACACCTATTTTGGTATGGTCATGTGTGGAATCACTCCCTGGTTCACTAGCTTCAGACGGTTCGAGGATCAGACGTGTATTGAGGGAGATATTAATATTTGATTGATTTAATTAAATATTAATTATTTGACATATTTTTAATTATAAAACCCTAAATCTTAATTATGAAACCCTAATTAGGGCAAGCACACCTTTTAGAGGATATAAGGGTTTCTCATTGGAGGGAGTGCCATATTATTAATTATTATTCATTATTGAAGACAAATTTTGCTAAGTATTTTTCTAAGAAGACTAAGCCAAGGGTTTCCAGTATTCCATTTGCATTGGAGAATGTGCACTCTTTAGTGTGTGTAATTTAGAGGTTATGAGATATCAGCTGATCTATTACCAATCTAAGAGATAACTTCACATAGAGGTTTTTATAGGGATTCACAAGTATTTATTTCATTAGGTTTTTTGTCCAAAAATTGTCTAGATAAAGATCTTCAGTATTAGCATAATATTCCTTGAGATTAGGTGTCTAGCATATAGGCCATATAGTTTTACTAATTTTGTATGGAATACATATGGGTTTTGTACCAGGCCATAAAGTTTTAGGAAAAAAGGTGTGTTTCAATAGTCACAAACTGCAGGGATCTCAGAGACTAACATCGGCCGACCCATTACCAAGATCGACAGAGTAATCTGACTTCCAGTGACTGACATCGATAGCCAGAGATCGACATTGGCTGACTCAAAAACCAACCTCAGTAGAGTTCATAGTGTTATCCTATCGATAGTGGTAGCATAACTAATGATAGTGATTGTGTGTTTGAAATAGCAACTAGAAAACCATACCAGCCATTCTAGATCTAGGGTTTGCAAAAAAATTAGGTTTTTTGGAGACAATATTTATATTATTTTGTTGCATGATAGAGATTCACTATTGTAATCATTTGAAATGAATAATAAGATCTTAGATTAGCTAGTTATAATTTTTTACTACTTCAATATTTATTTATTTGAATTGTATATGAAATTATCTTACAAATTTTGTATTCTTTATTTCATGCCAAAAACACAAAAAAAGCAAAATGCACAAAACAGTCCAAAAAAATATTTAGTTTTAGAGATCAGAGAAATAGGGGTTTCTACAGTGGTATCAGAGCTTTTGTCCTGCCATCCTGTTGGGTAGATTAGACATTGAATCACAAAGTTAATCATGGTTATTACAAGTAATCAGAAACAGTGGGACAAGACTATGGAGATGCTTAAACAAGGTTTGAATCAGTTGGTTGAAAACCAGAGGAGGATGAATGAATTTATTTCACATCCTCCAATAGAAGACAAATTAGCATGATATATGACATCCATTTTTAAAGGGTCCACATCACAAAAAAAAAGGAAGAGGAGGTTGACCAGCTTTTTCATGAGCTGGAGGATACTCAAAATTCCTTGGTGTGTACTCAGTTAGCTCTCCAGGGTTCTAAGAGACATGTGGATGAGCTTTGTCTTGAGGTGAGTTTAGTTCAAGAGTTAGCACATGTGGTAGGGACTCAACTTTCTTTTATAGTCAGGTCACATGTAGATGATGATATGAGTATGTCTAGCATTCACACTCTGGATTCAGAGATTGTAGAAGAGTCTTAGGATTTGATTATTGTAGATGACACCCAGGAGGATGTAGTGGATAGTTGTGAGGACTTAGTTTCCTTAGTAGTTTCTTTTGGTATGAAGGAGTTGGATAGCGATGCTACAATTTTTGATACTCTGTATGTTGATATGAGCTTTGGAGTTGATTCGTAGAGTATGGATGGTAGTACTCTAGAGATCAGTAATTTTGAGTTTACTCTTTTGGATAGTGCATTAGAGGAGGATTGTAGGAGACAATCTAGCCAGCGCCATCATGTGTCTAGTTAGCTAAAAGTTAGTGAGTGGGACATTGCTATCGCTTGTGAGCATTTCAATGCTGCTCATCAGTTGTTAGTAGTTTATGGGTGGGGTTCTCCTACTAGTGATGAGTAGGGAGGCAGTTATTTTTCCTTGATAGAGAACCACTCTTTATGGGAGGCTATTCAGATTTTGAGATAAGATTATATGCGATTGGTAGCCGATAGAGATTATCTTAGGGAGTGGGGCAGTATAGCATACAATGCATTATTGGTCAAGGAAGATAAGGTGAGTGAGCTTACTCAACATCTCGAGGTGACTTTTGAGATTCTTGAGAGTACACATTTGGCTTATGAAGAGTCACAATTTTATTTGGCTGAGGTGACCATGGAGTTAGAGTGACTTCATTCTTTACCAGAGTACATACAGTCACAGGGTGTGGTATCTGGTGACTCGAGGATGTCCATAGTCAAGATTGTTGGAGACAGTGGGGATGAGCATATATATATTCTCGATGCTAGTATTCTGGTGACTAGGCCATACAATTTTGGGAAAAAAGGTGTGTTTCAGCAGTCACAGGCCACAGGAATCTCAGAGACTGACATCGGTCGACCCAATACTGACATTGGTAGAGTAATTCGACTTCTAGAGACTGACATCAATAGCTAGAGACTGACATCGACTGACTCACAAACCAACATTGGTAGAGTTCACAGTGTTATCCTACTGACAATGGTAGCATAACCGATGATGGTGACTGTGTGTTTGAAACAACAACTAGAAAATGGTACCAACCATTCCAGATCTAGGGTTTGCAAAAAAAATAGGTTTTTTGGAGACAATATTTATATTATTTTGTTGCATGATAGATATTCACTATTGTAATCATTTGAAACAAATAATAAGATCTTAGATTAGCTAGTTATAAGTTTTTACTACTTCAATATTTATTTATTTGAATTGTATACAAAATTATCTTGCAAATTTTGCATTCTTTATTTCATGCCAAAAACACAAAAAAATCAAAATACACAAAATAGTCCAAAAAAATATTTAGTTTCAGAGATCAGAGAAACATGAGTTTTTACACCAACCCTTCATGTCTTCACACTCTTAGCCCTCTCAAACTACCTTCTAGGCGTCTTCACTCAACTAGCCCTCTTGACTTGATTAAGTCATCTGACCTTGATTATCATATATATAACCTATGTAAAATCTTCATAAAATTTCCTCTATACTATTATTATGGTATAAAATACCTCTTTATGCTCTGTAATTTGTTATTTTGTTTGCTTTCACTCTACACACAAGTAGGCCTAAAACTACCTTGTATTTATACAAACATCTTACTCATATCCTTATTGGTCAGCCAAAACCCATTAACCTATTAGGTTAGACATGAAATATATCTTAGGATATCTCATAAACATGAATAAAATTTTATTTTAGTCCCTTTAGGTTTGACATACCTTAATTAGGCCTCATTTCATCTTTAGGTCTTAAGGAGACCTAATGGGATGGTCTACTTTAAGACACGTTATAATTTGCCTTCCTTGGAAAACATTCTAACACCTCACATGTTAGGAAAATATAATATTACACTTAGATATACATATACTAAGCTCATCTTATATCCATGACACTTTTTAGCTCTAACCACTAGTTGAAGCATACCATTAGTACTATTCATAATTAGGCATGTACAAATGTCTATCTTGAAATTATGAAGGTAAATAACTAATTAAATAAAAAAAATTTAAAAAAATAACATATTCATATAAATCATGAACTTAGGGTCATCACAAACTTCATTAGATACTTCAAATTAGGGTATATAGGCTCAAACTCTTCTTTGCAAAATGCTCACTCTGAACTGCTAACTAGCCTCAAAACATAGTAATGGAAATTAAACTTTTGACACCTAAAAGAAAACACCCAAGGAATTAGAATTCATGAAAAACATCCTTATAACAACCTCCAACAAAAATATCACAAGCTCTAATGATAATTATAGCTCTTGCAGACCAATTTGTTAAACTTCTCTCTCATAGACCTCAGTTAGCCAGACAAGCCATTTTATCTTTGACATTTTTAATACTTATACTAACTAAAAAACATTATAAAAGTCATGGATAGAACATAAAATTCCCAAATATAAAAACCATGTAAATTATATGCTTCAATTTAGGGCATAGTGTCTCAAATTTATCACTACAACTTGATTACCCAGAACTACCACTTTGCTTTGAAGCACAGTCATGGTGACAATGAAATTCAACACATGTATAAACACTTTAAGAGAATTCTAATTAATTTATATTATATTATGATATAATTAAGAAACTATCAGATATAAATATACCATGGCAAAATGGAAATATTGGTCTTATAGACCAATCTCATAATCTTATACCTCATTATCTCATCTGAACCAAATAGGTCAACTTATGAGCAACATTTTCATCATGTATACTAACCTAAAAAAACTATATTTAACATTAACATGTATTAAAATTCTTTAAAATGTCTCCATATACTTGGTTTCATCCCTATTCCATGATAACACATCCCTAATCATCTTCTCACTTTTGCATAGGTTAATCACTATTTTCACCATTAGGCATGTTAGTGATTGGCTATCTTAGATGATTGGTTTAAAACACACAAAGGATATACCCTATCCATAAACCACCAAGGTAACAAATTAAAATTATGAAACTTTGTCTTTCATCCATTTAGTAACTTTTACTTGGTCAACTTTGACTACTACATCAAATCTCTAAGAAACAAGGCTTTTCCTATAGGTTCCACTCATTAACTTGAAGACTCAATCAAACTTATAGGTGCTTGGGAGAGTTGAATACAATATAAAATAACATAAATATACATAGAAATCCATTATGATCACTTTAGAATAACTAATTTCATAACGGGTCATTATTAGGGTTATTTGAGGGTTTAAATAATCTTCCATTATTACCAATCGTTCATAGGGCTTAGCCCCTTATCCCAAAAACTAATGCCTAGAAATTTTAGATAGGACCTTCCCCTTATAAAATTAATATCTTAGGTTCCCATGCAAATGATTTATGATCTAACAAACACAATAAAATCCTTCTTAGGTTGAGAACCCTTCATTATGTGCACTTGTGAGACCTCAAAACCAATTTTCATGCCTTTTATTACAAACCACGACCTCAAAATTTGTGAAAATTATTTAAAAAATTTACCATACCTTTGAAAACACTGACCTATCCATACTTTCCTTGGAAACAAAACCTCATACCCTTATAGGCCATACTCTCTCTATTTACTTTCTTAGATCTTGACCTACAAACCACATTAGGCCTTGAAACTGACCTTAATTCATCCTTTAATGTGATCTACACCTCACTCAAATTCTCACATAACATCTCAAATTCTTAGATAATGTCAAAAATCCTTCATATTCCTTGACAATAGATCATTATCACTTATTAGATCAGGCATGGTCTAGAACTAGTCTAGTTGCAGACTTGGAATTAAGGTCTTATCCCCATAATCTCAACTTGAAAATATACTAAGTGATCCAAATAATCATATGAATTATAAATAAATCTTATATAGTCTTTTATTCCTCTATGCATCCATCTCACCAGGCCACCATATTCAAACCTTCTCACTAGGACTTTACAGGCTATGACTAGTGCCATAACTAGGCCTCTCAAGCACTTGAATCTTGAAAATTGATATTGAAAAAATATTTTATTATTATACACCTTACTCAAATTCCTTACATGCTCCTACAATAATTTCATACCTCTTCATTCTCACTATGCACATGCTTATGATATGACTATGCTTGTTATGACTAAGCTTCTTAAGATACCTTGTACTCAAAGACTAGTACTCAAACATGCTTACCTTAATGATGTTATAAAATAATAAAATTAATCATATATAACTTTTACACCACTTAAGAAACCTTGATAACATCCAATAGAATAATCATTAGGTTCTCTTTAAATTCTCTCTCAACATAAAGACATTAGGTTACCTTCTTATCACATGGCTTCCTTCTCACATTAAGCACAAAAAATCATGTCTTATAGACTATTCACCATGTATCTTCACTAGATTCACCTTGACATCAATTACATCAATATTTACATAAAATGACATCAACCTTGAAATCAATGACAACACTTCTCACCATTACATTCATGACATTTTTTAGTTTTATGACTGCAACCCTAATTTTTACTTCTTTGAGTGTCGATTCACTCTATATTAATTTTTTTAATATTAGAATAAGTGAAATTAATATTCATGTTTAATTTAGTATTTATATTCCACATGGGATCACCCATGTCTATATTTGCTAGGCCACTATGTTCCAATCTAGCCCTAGTACTCAAACAATTAATATTATTATTGAACCTACTGAGCAAACATCTGAGGTCACCATTATGGAAACTTAAATATAGTCATTAATAAATTTTACTATTATTATTCCAATTAACTCTTAATTTTCAAGTTTTAATTTGTCTATTCCACCTCTACTAATTTTGACAACCACTGCTACTAATACTATTGGTCAAACATATCCAATGACCTCTATGACACCACAAGTCCACAAATTCCCATGCCACTTCCTCATACTCCTATATTTATATTAGACTAGGCCTTTTTTTACCACCTTTATTATTCCTAGTATTCCCATTGTGGTCCCTAGTATAGAAAAAATGAGTCCTATAAGACCTATTTTGCTCCCATATCACAATCATTAGAGGTAACTATGAATACTCCAAAATCACCTTCTATTGTCACACTCACTAATACCAATTCACACATATCAACTAACCATAACATTTGATCATTATCTATCAAAAGTTTCCTTGAGATTACTCCCATTCCAACCACATCAAAGGCATTATTTGTATCCCCTGTAACACCCATAGTAACTAAATAATATAAAGGGAAGGATTCTCAAGGTGACTACATTAAAATCATGTATCTTATTAAATAATATAGGCTGATCATTAATGATCAACCTAAGATTAATATAATATTTTTAAATGCCATAGGGAAACTAAAGATAATATATAAAATAAAAATCACACATGAAGGCACTCTTACTCTTTGTGAGATAAAAAAATAATTATTTTACTTAAAAAATAAGATGAAAAGGCAAAGTAAATGTCTTTAGAACCTTGTATTATATCAACAGTGCAAATGAATTTGAAGAAGAACCTAAATCTATGCTAAAATCCATCATTAAGATAAAAAAGGTAGTATAGGGTGTGAAGAAGAAAGTTTGAATACCGGTGTAGATGATATCTATGGATTATATAGCACCTTAGTCTTATACACTTGGCAAACTCAGACCTTAGTTGTTCCTCTCAATTTTGGACCTTATACTACTTACACAAGTATCATACCTACTCTATCATGTGACCCTAAACCTATCTCTTAGTCTGACTAGTCTTATGTTGATGACCCAGGCTTTATATCTTGCACAAAATGATTACATGTTTATCTTCCATATCTACAAGTTTTAATTTTGTACTTACTTTACTTCTTCCAAGACACTAACATCCAAGATAAACACTAGAGTTAAGACTAATGTCCTAACCTGATGCAAGTTTTCAATTCCATAAATTCTTATATTTTTCAAATGAAACATATCCTAATGGGTGGCCTAAGTTATGTAATGCAAGTTACTTATCCAAAGGGATTTATATAAATACAAGATCAACCCTCATTCATTCCTCACATGGGAAAACCTATCAAAGACTATGAGAGACATATGTAACTTATTAAAAACACTATATCAGGTATTCAATTAAACAAAACTTCCTTTCTTCCATATAAATTATAGGAAAAAAACATCTAAAGGTATGAAGTATTAAAATATTATCCCAAGATCCCAATTTTCCAAGTTACAAGCTAGGTCACTGTTCTACTTGTTTTGCACATATTGGATGATTCACACATAAGACAACACAAAGGGGATAGATACATTAATATGATGCCTTCTTTAGAGTATTGGCTATGTAAACAACACTCACTAATAGATGGGTCTTTGGGTTAGCTTAACACCATGTGACCACTAACCCATTTCCCCCAAGGTCATTATGAATATGAAGAACTAGGGTTTTATAAATTCATGAGTGATAGTCCATGACCTAGGTCTAAATGCACTAGAGTGAAGGGAAAGTCAAAAATAGAAGCACCTAGGTGGTTTTATCCTTCTCGAGTAGGTATTACATATAAGACACTTACATCTAACTAAGATAGTAAGGTTGACATAACTATCCTAGGTTAATGTTAGTGTGTAGAGCTCTAGAAGTGTCAGATTCAAAATATGATGACTATTCTAGAATCATCTTCTAGCTTAATTTCTACCTGTTCTAGATACAACACTATGTTAGCATCAAAAGAATCTAAGTATATTAATTATTTATCATTTATATGAATAGCTTAGATTTATTTTCTATATTTATCCTATTCTTAGGATAAGAAATTTAGTGTATGTTTATATATGAGTTTAGCACCCAAATGGCTTGATGTAGATATGATTATCATCCTTGTGCATTATCATTTATATATTATTAACCCTATTTACCTAAAATAGAATTCCCATCTATTTTAAGGTAAAACATTTTGTGAACTTGATATTAACCCAATATTTGAACATCAAATTCTAGGACAACTAAGGTTTTTTGATTTTTCTATTACTCATCCCTGATTTCTATAATTTTGTAACTATGGTTTCTATAGATATATTTATGAAAATTATTTCATGGTCTAATACCCTATAGTTTTTATGTCTTGATAAATTAATTTTATTGTTAAATATATTAAGTAAATCTATGCCAATAATAAGAGGGTTTTAAAGTGGAAACAATACTTGATTTCTCTTCAAAATTCCTTTTGTAATGTTATAGGGGTAGTTTATAGGCACCAATGTGAATGCTATTAACCATTAATTATAATTAAGTATTATTATAATGATAAATACCATCCCACACATGTAATTCACCCATGACTAATATTATATTTCACTATCCATACTATTATTACTTGAAGAGGTAAGGTTGGTTAACCCATCCTACCACTTGTTAATATAAAGCATGTGCCTCATAAACATAATATTTTAATAAAATCTAAGGGATATGGCATTATTTACCAATTAATCAATATTCATACAAAAATTTCAATAATTGAGCTCTTAAATCAATCTAATGTTTATAAGGATATCCTATATGAGGCATTACATGAGGCACAAATTCTAATTTATATTGAGATTTCTTATTTTATGGATATCATGAAAGATCAAAATAATAATAACAAGATCCTCACCTTTGATCCAATAGATTTACCATCCAAAGATATTGTTGAGCATAATTTTACTTTGTTTATATAAGTAACAATGCAAAATAAAGGTATAAAAAGGGTATTCATTAATAATGGATCGGGCCTAAACATTTGTAGGATACAAATCCTAACCATCATGGGTATTAACACAAGTCTTCTTCAAAACATAGTTATGCACATAAAAGGATTTTACAATTCACATAGCCCTTCAGTTAGTCAAATTACATTGGATGTGACCTTAGGACCAAAAATGATTTCAGCTTCTTTTCAGGCCATGTCTCAATCATTACATTATAATTTAATTTTGGGTAAACCTTGAATACATTTAATGGAATTTTTCCCATCTACACTTCATTAATGTGTAAAATTCATACATGAGTAGAGATTATTATCCATGCCTATTGATTATGAACCTTTCAATTTTTTTAAAATGATACATTCAAAAATTCAAGGCATCCCTACAGTGGTACCACCTAAACAATACATCCCTCTTGAGCATATAAATTCATATGAAATAGAAGAGTCAAGTACAATGGCTCATTTTTTTCCAGATGAAAATAAGGCACAAAAATCTGAGGTGTACATAGATATGCATAAATAGAAAGAACCATTACTAAAAGAGACAATAAAACTGTAATATCCCCCAAAATTTGAGCTTATTTTATTAGTCAATACTGAGTAAAAATATGGCCATGTTTTAGATTAATATGAAAATGATGATGATACATCTTATGATATGATAGATGATAAAATTTTAAACTTGAAATTTGATCCACTTGATCACTAATCACTGATAATATATAGAATTGAATCTAGATAAAGAAAAAAATTAAAAGATGAGCATGTAAATGCTTATTACTCCATGCACCCCTCTTGGATGAAAATTCATCATGTGAAAAATGTGGAGTATTTTAAAAAGGATTAACAACAAATTTTATAGATCACAATGTATGAAGATACTCTAGATACCATATTATCCATGTTACTTGAGCATAAAATGTTTTGTTTACCTTATACTAGACACAGATCACACTACAGACTTATACCCATAAAAGACATGGTACCATACTATAAATGTCATTTAATTAGTGGCCATCATAAAATCAATTTGATACATTAAAGATATCAATTCAAAAAAAATAATGAAGGATGCATACATGTGTTTGACATAAGGAAAAGAAAAAATCCCTCTTATTGTTCAAAAAAGATCTCTCTCTCAAAGTGACCAAAGCATGTGAATTTAACTATTACTAATAATATTGAAGGGGTATATTTTAACCATATATAGTTTGATAAAAAGTGGGATAAAACTTTTGGTACCACTTTTCTTGCATAATTGGGATATTCTATAAATGAACTAATATATTATCCGTTCATGCTAGAATCTTGAGGATACATCCAATTACCTATAATATATGACCCATGTGTGGAAATATTAACCATATTGATATTATAACATATACCACATTTTAAACTAGTATTTGGAAAAATTAGGTAGCTAAGTGGAATGCCAAACTAGATACTACAAACATGTGTTTAAATTTTCTTAACATTGGTATAGAACATTGCATATGACATGATGGATATGATTATATTCATATAATGTTGGATTTATGTAATTTTTTAACCAAATATTACACCCTAGATAAGGTTTTTCAAGCTACTCTATGATATGGGCAGCATTAGAATACTTCTATGCCTGTGGGTTGTCTATGGTTGAGATAGACCTCTAGGTTAAATGGATAGCTCCCTAAATATGAATTTTCTTGCTTATCACCTACACTAATTAATTGATTGGATTAAAAGTGGGTATAGGTAAAATTAATCTAAAATACTCTAATTAGGTGATATACTAGAAACATATCCACTAGACTACCATATAAGTACACTATGAAACATGACTCACAACACTAGTCTAAAAATCCTGAATTGATCTAACATTAGTATTTCAAATATGGAGGTGATATGGATTGAAATAATTAGAGTGGATAAAATTTTAAATTTTAGACACTAAATTTACTCATTAATCTTAAATATGGACCAATTCACTTGAAAACACTTCATGTGACTTGTGAGAGTGGAAACTTCTTGCATCAAACATGGAAGAGTTAAGAGAAAGAAAGGATAGATACTAATCACTTGAATTTTTTATATACACCACTTAAAAAACTTATAAAATATATATTTTTAATTAAAAAATATATTTAAACTTTATTTCAAAGGTAAAATATAGGATCAAACCAATAGGGCTTCACCATACCAGGTGTGGATTCTTTTATAAAAGCCAAAATGGATTGCATTTATAGAGTGTGTGAAGAAATAGAGGAGTGGAGATAAATGGTCATAAAAAAAGTTTAAATTGATGAGTAACAATTAAATTTTAGGATAATTAAGGGTATAATATACCATAAAGGTCTATTTGAATAATTTTTTAGCTGAAGCATGACAAAAGTGTCCAAAACTAGCGTATAAACCCTTCAACTACCTTCTTTAAACTACCTTCATAATGAAGCATATATTGAGCACTTGAAAATATATTAGCGAGAGTTAAAAAATATGATATATCTTAGGGATGTTGGAAACATGATATGCTAGTCATAATATGTTCCCTAACTTCTAGCCATCTTTTGGACACTTTTATTCATTATCTGTAGTCATCTACTAACCCTCTTGGCCTCATTCTTCACATTTGTCATTCAAGTGTCCTTAATTTTATAAAATAAATATATGTAATGGGTGTTAGGATAGATTATCAAGGTCCATATTCTTTCCAATCCATGAATTATACCTTAAAAATATCCCTAAGTGGACTTCTCATCTTTTCACTTGGCAATCACTCTTCATTTCACTATCTATCAAAAACTGCCTAAAATGAATGACTTAGTAGAAGTGTTTACATGATTATATATGGTGATAAATTAATATTAATATTTTGAATAAGTATATATATACACATTACATAATTATTATTATTCCTTAGTTCCCTTTTGCACCTGAACAACACATAAAAAACATGAAAAAACCTAGTTTTAGACTTGTCAGTACAAGTAGGGTACAAACCAAATGTGTGTCATGGATTTTGAGAGAGTATTAAACAATTATAAAATATTTTATAGATAAAATTACCAATTATAAGTTCATATCCATGAATATTTTATCCATCATGTCAAAACCAATGTTTTTAGAGGGTTTTGGAGGGTTTTAGTTCTTACGGATGATTTATAAAAATTAGATGTTCAATCTATGAAAAAATTCCACTAAAATAAACTATAGGACATCATTGAACTCTCCCCAAGTTATTTAGGCACCATGAAATATGTCCATATAGGTATGAGTGTTTGAAGTCAGTATATGAAGTTCTTGAGTATATTCTAGATACCCCTGTCATGGTTTTTGGCCAAAAGTGACCCCTTTGAGTAGTTTCCTACAAAATGATGGCTATAAATAGTATTATAATATCCCTTTAGGGTATTAACATGGTTTATAATTTTCATTTTCTCATATAAATGGAATATAGACCCTTATAGGTCCTAGGTCTAGTTCTAGGCTTAATAGGCCTAATTGTGTTCTAGATGCTCATGACCACCCTGTGTAATTTACAATGATTGTGAGGTCTTAGACACATTTTTTAATAATAATAAAAATATTAAAAACCATTTTTAATCATCCAAGACTCCTCATGTTATCCTCCTACCATCTACTCATCAAGCTCGTAGTCATGTCTTGACAAGGAGTGCCTTCCATTTGAGATAAAATAAAGGGAATCTCCCCTATTTGCTCAGTTAAAATAAGGATATGGAGGGATATAATAGGTTTTATTGAAATTTTTTACCATATATATATATATATTACATTTATAAATCCCTCAAACTTCTAAATCCCTCAATACTAGCTCATAAGACTTTGCTACGTAGGGACTTTGAGCATGACTATAGATTGAAGTTTGAAACTCAATCTCTTTCCTATTTATTTGATTTGAGAAAAAAATGATATTTATATCACCATTTTGAGAGTGGTCCCACTCATATTGACCCATTTCACATCTTTATCAAATCTCCAAGATCACACCTCTTACTAGCTTGCACTAGTCTAAGATTATGTTGATTATGACACCTGTAGGTGACCATTAGGGAGAGTTTAAGTAGATGTTAATTTTTATTGATAACATAATTAATTATTATTTATATTTATGAGATAATTGGATCACTTTCAGTCTAAGTGAACATCTAGACTTGCAAACTATACTTCTTATTTCTTACCATCAATGTATTGTGGTTCTACAATCAGGTTGTATGTGACCACTTAGGAGAAAAAAGGTGTTTGAGAGTTGTCAATGATGTCAGAATGATGTAATGGAGGTGTTTAAGTGAGTGGATGAAATTTATTTATAGCATATATGTTAATGATAAAGTGTGTAAACTTTTTGTCCTAGTATGCTTGAAGAAGGCTTGGGTGTTCTTCATAGTTTACTTGGTTAACGATGTTTAGGGATGAGTATGGTGATTTGAGGATATGAAATAGGTCCCATAAGAGGTTTGATATTATTTTAGTGATTTGGTACATGAGTATAATTCATTTGGTTCTTTATTTTTTTCCTCTAGATGTAATTGGGTCTATGGTATAAAAATCTAAGTAGGCATATTGATGATGTCATATTTTACACGTGTGAAGGTTCCATAAGTAGTGTGATATATGGATAGATTTACCTATGTGATGAGATCATATGGTCCAAGTTTTAGGTCATACAACTGATCATATAAAAATTTATTAAGGTGAAAATTTGGTCCCTTAAATATAAGTTTATTAAGTTGCAACACTTAGCCAAATTTGTAAGGCAGATCTAATGGTCCACGTTTAATCACATCGAAGATTGATGACATTAAATAAATCTGAGTGTAACTATGCTATTTATCTACGTTAGAAAGAGATAAGTAAATAGTTTGATGATGTAATATCTTACATGTGTGAAGGTTTTGAGGAAATGATCATATGGGTTTATTCAATATTATGCCTAGTATCTTTGGTTCAAATTTGAGAACATGAAATTGAGTAAAGTAAAAGATATAACTATGCAAAGTTGGCCTTCTAGGTAGATTGAAATGGTTCCCATACCAAGTCATTTTCTTTATAAGGTAAAGATCAGGACCAAATTGATATCTAATAATTCATCGACATTTATACAGTATAAATTAATAGCACATGTTGAGTCAAACAATTCAAAGTGTTTGATGGTTTACAAAGGTAAAGACCGAGCTATTTTGAAGAGATCAATAAAGCATGTTTATTATAAAGTGTCAAGAAGTAGTGAGATGATGACAAGTGATTAATGTTTAATAGTAAATGTGATTAGAAGGCACACAAGGTTACCAAGTGTCATGATCATAGGGAATTTGAGCAAGATCAAATAGTGAGTGCTATAAGATAAAGACTGAGCTGATCTACAGAGATCAATGCTACATATGTGGTTAATATTGCAAGATTTCATGAGATGAGGTCAATTGCTTGAAGTTTAGCATTTGGGTAGTGGTGCATTATGAGATAAAGTTCAAATAAAAATTATGGTTGATATTTAATCTAATATGGAAGGGCACAAAATGTGTTTTAAGTGACCAAAGTTTAATTGTGACAATTGGAATTCAAATATATGAATTTAATAAAGGAAAGACTAGTGTTTGGTTTTTGGGCCATATCTTTTGATACAAGAAAATTTTTCTCATAGTATAAAAATAAAATTTATAGAGGACTACAAGGAACATCTATAAATAAACATTTAAAAGATTGAAATTGTGTATAGTCAAAGTTATGAAGGTTAAAAGTTAAGTATGTTTTCATGTTTCCTCTACAAGTAACCTGAGAAGGGTAATTAAGATATGCTTGTTGGTATATCAATGTTTAAAGGTGAGATAGATTTTGAATTATGTTTTAGACTCCATGAGTATAATATTTTTGCATTATTAAGGTTTGAACAATCATATGCAATATGATTAAAGGGCTAAAATTTAATTGTGTTTTTGTTCATAATGATTGTGTATACAAAAAGGGGTTTGAGATAATTGAGTGTTAAAAGAAGGGTGTTGTGATGGATATGGACACTTAATAAGGACCTATAAATCATGTTTCATGGTTAAATATACTTGTAAAGTGTTCATGTGTTCTTAGTTTGCTCATATAAGTATCAAATAGTTGAATGGGTCTCCATAGGACCTAAAAAGTGAGTTAGGCTTATTTGAAAGAGAGTTATGCTTAAGTGTGACCCATGTTAGATGACTTAAGGGTGAAGACATGTATTTTGGTTGAAAAGGAAATATTTTTGACTTGATAATTCATTAAGGATATATAAAAGGTAAAATCAAATATGGTGATTTCTTGACTTTGAGAAGACATGCATGAGAGACTTGTGAGTAGGTGATCAAAGTGGAGGCTTATGTAGACTAGTGGAGTATGTTTTAAGAGTGTAATAGAGACCTATTGGATTAGAGTGAATAAGAGACATGTTTGAGTAGAAAATGTATTGAAGAGTGAAGAAGATAGAAGAAAGACATAGGTTAGAGTGAGGACTATGTGTATGATCATTTGGTCATGTTGCTGGTATTATGACAAAATTATTGTAGGTAGATGAGAATGGGAAGTGTGAAGTGATCAAGAATATGGTTTTTAGATTCATTATGAGTGTGTGAATAATTTAAGGAGGATGTGTTATCATAGTTCTATCATTAGGTGTTAAAGACATCAGTTTAAAGGTGGAAGTGTTTATTTCATAAGAGGTCAGAAGGACTTCATCTTCCTTAGGGGTAGCTATCCTTGTGAAATAGGTGTTTCACTAAAGGACTTAGGTTATAAGGAATTGACCAAGGTTTCTAGTTATAATGACTTGAATAAAAGGTGTTCAAGAGGACTTGATCATATTAGGGGTAGGTGGTCCTTGTGAAATTGATGTTTCATTAAATCCTAGTCAAAAGGACTTGATCTGTCTCTTGTTTGTAATCTCTTATAAGACAAGTAATCCATGTGTTGTAGGCTTGAGAGTGGGTTTTAGTCCCCATGAGGGTTTCTCATAGGAACTATGTGTTGTGTGTTTGATCTTGTGTATGCATTAAATAAATGATCTATGTTGTTAATGTTTCTTGATCAAATTGATATATGTCAATTATTTAGTAATTTGAAAGGATTGGAATTGAAATAAAAATATCTTGGTTCATTGATTCACCCTCGCTCTTAGTGATTCTACCTATAAAAATTGGTATCTGAGCCGATCCTTATTGTAAGTTTAACCACTTGAAGGTGATCAAAGGTATAATAGTTGAAAAAAAGGCTATGGATTGTCTTTAAGACAAACTAGTATGTTCTTTATCAAACATCAATCCAATCATGGATGATGTGAAGATGCAAGTGAAGTATCTAGAAACAAAAGTCAAAAATTTGTAGGTCATGATGGTTAAATGTCTCAACCAAAGGGAGAAACAATTGGAAAATAAATTCATGACTTACTCAGATGTTCTATTATCCAAGGAAAAAAGGGATTTTAGCTCCACCAAAAGGGTCAAGAATGAAAATTCATGGACAAGTAATGGTCAAGAGAAAGGAATGTCAAATTTGAATTATGTCTTCAATGGGTATTACTTATCCTACAATTATTTTTGTCATAGATATAGTGATTATTCTTTCTCTTGAGAGATCAAAAGGAATCTTATATGCTACAGTTGTAACCAATGAGGTCATATAGCTAAAAACTATAAAAGAGATTTTTGGAAAAAGGATATACAAGTCAATGACACCATCAAATGGTTAAAGAAGAATAAGTCGAAGATTGAAGAAGAAAATGAGCATTATTCAAGAGATCCACCAAAGGAAGAGTCAATGTTTGTTCAAGAAACCTTGCATACTCAAGAATATGGGAACAAGATATGGTTTGTAAATAGTGGATGCTCAAATCATATGATAGGAAACAAGAGCAAGTTTATCTCTCTTAGGAATACCAACCATGGTTTAGTGAGATTTAGTGACAACAAATATGATAACATAGTTGGTAAAGGTACTGTGAGTTTAGATAATGGTCATTCTAGGACTAAAAAATTCTTATATGTAGAAGGTTTAGAACATAATATTTTAAGTGTGATCCAAATGTGTAATCAAGGAAATGTTGTGACTTTTCATGATGATGTATGTAAAGTAAGAAAGGCTAGAAAATAGTTGTAAATGTTTATAAAATAGATAAAAACATGTATGTATTTGATAAATCCTAGAAGGAGGAGTGATTATGAGTTAATTGGAATAAATTTGTATTTGGCATAGAAGGCTTGGACATATAAATTTTGATAATATGGTAAAGATAAGTTCAAAGGGGTTGGTAAGGCATATGCCCAAGATTTCTAATATTCCTCATTTTCTTTGCAAGGTATGTCTTCATGGGAAGCAAACCAAAAGAAGATATAAATCCAAGGAGTTATCCACTACAAAACCATTAGAGTTGATCCATACTGATCTATGTGGACCTATGAGAACCCAAATTATTCAAGGTAATACTATTTCATGCTTCTCATTAATGATTTTAATAGGATGACTTGGAAATTTTTTTCTTAAAGAAAAATCACAAGCTTTTGAAAAATTTATGGCACTCAAAACACTTGTAGAAAACTATAAAGGGTTAAAGATCAAATGTGTAATATCAGACAAAGGAGGTGAGTTTTGGTCTCATGAATTTGATGATTTTTGTGAAAAATAAGGGCTACTAAGATAATATTTCATTGCTAGAACACCACAACATAATGGTGTCATTGAAAGGAATAATACAACTATTCAAGATATGAGTAGAACCATGATTCAAGATTCCAAACTATCAGATGGTTATTGGGAAGAGGCAACCAACACTTTAGTTTACATCCTAAATAGGTTTCAAATTAAATTAAATGGTGATAAGACTCCTTATGAGTTATGGAAGAATAGAGTAGCTAATGTCAAACATTTTAGAGTGTTTGGGAGCAAGTGCTTCATCAAAAGAGATGAAGAGAATTTTGGAAAATTTGGTTCAAGGTTTGATGAGGGCATCTTCTTAGGTTGCTCTTATATTAATACTACCTATTGTTTCTTCAACAAGAGAATTCACAAGATTGTTAAAAGTTCAAATGCAAGGGTAGATGAGGAAAGTAGAGTCAATAAGTCAAAATTGTAGGTAAGTGACTCGATTTAGAATTCCATTAAAAATAATAATGAATTATATGTTCAAAAAAATGATGAAGATGAAGAGGAGGAAGAAAGACAAGACTCTAAAGCTCCATCTAGAATAATTTAGAAATATCATCAAATCTCTCAAGTTAATGGAAATTTTAGTAAAAGTTTGCAAACTAGAAGGAAAATGTTAATCAATTAAGCCTAGAACATTCATGGAAGCTAGCAAAGATGAAAGTTGGATTGATGCAATAGATGAATAACTTGATCAAATTGTAAAAAATGAAACATGGGATTGAATTCCTATGCTAAAATATAAAAATGTGATAGTTACCAAGTGGTTTTTCAAAAACAAGATGAATGAGAAAGAATTCATAAGGAATAAATATAGATCTCTGTGTAAAGGATATGCTTAGGTTGAAGGAATAGATTTTGATTAAAATTATGCTCATGTGGCAAGAATGGAAGAAATTAGACTCTTCTTGGCATATTAATGTTTCAAAGGTTTTAAGGTATACCAAATGGATATGAAATATGCATTATTGAATGGAAACTTAGAAGAAGTCTACATTCAGTTACCTAAAGGATAATTCATTTTAAATAATCAAGATTTTGTATGTAAATTGAAGAAAGCTCTTTATGGTCTTAAACGAGCTCCTAGAGCTTGGTATGACATGTTAGATAAGTATATTTTAAGTCAAAGTTTTAAAAATGGGGTAGCTAATAGTAATTTATACATTAAGATAGAAGGCAATCATCAATTTATAGTGGTTGTATATGTTGATGACATAGTTTTTGGATATGACAATGATAATATGAGTAGAGAGTTTTTAGATACTATGAGGACTGAGTTTAAAATGTTAATGTTGGGAGAAATTTATTTCTTCTTAGGATTGAAAATTAATAAAATTGATGTAGTATTATTCATTTCACAAGCTAAATATATTAAGGATATCCTAAGGAAGTTTGACATGATGGATTGTAAACCAATCGGTACTCCAATGATCACAAGATGCAAGTTAAGTAAACTAGATGACTCACCAAAAGTTGATCAAACTTTGTATAGATCCATGATTGGAAGCTTTTTGTACTCTAATACATATAGGCTTGATATTGTATAAGCAATTGGTCTTGTATGAAGATTTCAAGCTGATCTAAGACCAATTGCTTATATGATATCAAGCCTAGATGTATTAGAGTACAAAAGGAAGATTTTAAGCTGATCCAAGAGAATATCACTTGAAATTAGTCAAAAGGATATTGAGGTATGTCAAAGGAACAATATAGTATGCTTTATGGTATCCCAGGAGTAAGGAGTTCACTTTGAAATCATATACTAATGTAGATTAGGTAGGATGTATGGATGATAGGAGTACCAATGGTGAGGTCTTATTCATGAGGGAATTTTTGGTGTCTTGGCTTAGTAAGAATCAAGTATCAGTGTCTTTATCAACTACATAAGCTGAGTATATATTAGCTGCTTCTTATTGTATGCAAGTCATGTGGATGAAACAAACTTTGGAAGATTATAAGGTAAGATAAAATAGACCTTGACCTATCTATTGTGAAAATATTAGTGCAATTAGTATCTCAAATAATCTTGTTATGCAATAAAAAACTAAGAATATTCTTATTAGATATCATTTATTGAGAGAACAAGTGAGTAATAAAAGTGTTAAGTTGGAGTATGTGCCTACAAAAGAATAACTTGTAGATATAATGACCAAACCACTGTCAAAATCTACATTTGAGTATCTAAGACAAAGTTTGGGTGTCATTTATTTCTTTGTGAATAAATATAAGGTATTTGGGTTAAGGGGGAGCAACAAGTTCATGAGTATTGCTCTAGAGGTGGCTTAAGAGAGAAGGCTTGAAATATTATGTAGTGGTTCTTCATGGTGTGTGAATATCTAAAGATGATTAAGAGGTGAAATGGTTCATAGATATTAAGGGGAGTCCATCTCAAATGTTTATTTAAGAGTTCCATCAAATTGTATTGCACTATTAAAAAGTACAAGGTTGTATACATAGAGTTAGGGGAATCTAACTTAGATAGATTGAATGGCTTGAGGAGTTTTGTATGATGTAAGGGGAAGCATATGTGAGATCCTTTAGTAATATTAAATATGTCATGATATCTACTACAAATAATATTTCAATAAGCTTGGTATGATGACTTTATCAAACCTAGTTATAATTGTGTGTTCTTTATTCATTAGGTGTAGTGCTTGATTGAAGATAATATTGTTATGTAGAAAGAGGAAGTTGTCAAGACAAAGAAGAGGTAGGTTCAAGGTAATGGGGAGTTTGTATCATATTTCCAAGGTGGTCTTCTCCTATTGATGCTATTTTCATGTCCTCAAGATCAGTTAGTGCCCACTTTGTCATTATATCAAAGGGGGAGAAGATTCCTTTTGTGAGAATGCTTGAAGAGAGAGAAGGAAGGTGACATGTATATTGTTTCATGATGGGTGTTGACATCAATGAAAAAGGGGGAGATTATTGGAGAGTTTCCAATGATGTCATAGTGATGTAATGGATGTGTTTAGGTGAGTGGATGAAGTGTCTTGATATTCTATGTGTCAATTACAAAGTGTGTAAAGTGTTTGTCCTAATATGCTCGAAGAAGGCCTGGTTATTATTTAGAGTTTACTTGGTTAAGGATGTTTAGGGATGATTATGGTGATTTGAGGATGTGTAATAGTCCCATAAGAGGTATTCTATGATTTGAGTGCTTGTGTGCATGAGTGGAATTCATCTAGTTCTTCATTTTATTAATCTAGACATAATTGGGTCTTTGGTAGAAAAATATGACTAGGCATATTGATGACATCACAGTTCATAGGTCTGAAGTTTTTAGGAGTAATGTGATATATGGATAGATTTATCTATATGAGGAGATCATATGGTCCAAGTTTCAAGTCATGTGACTTAGTGAAACAAAATTTATTAAGGTGAAATTTTGTACCTCAAACAAAAGTTCATAAAGTTTGAACATAGCCAAATTTGAAAGGTAGATCTAATGGTTTGTGTTCAATCACATCGAAGATATATGGTGTGAAATAAATCTAAGATCAACTAAGTTATTTTTATAAGTTAAAAAAAGAGCCAATTAAGTATCTTGATGATGGCATTTCTCATACGCATGAAGGTTTCAAGAGAAAATGATCATATGGGTTTATTTAATATTATACCTAGTTTATATGGTTAAAATTTTAGAACATGAAATTAAGTGAAGTGAAAGATATAACTATGCAAATTTGCCTTCTAGGTAGATTCAAATGGTTCCCATACTTAGTCATTTTTACATAAGGTAAATATTAGGACTAAATGGAGATCCAAATATTCATGGGAATTCATATAGTAGAGATTAATGGTGCAAATTGAGTCAAAGAGGTCAAAGTGTTTGATGGTTTACAAAGGTAAAGATCAAACTATTTCAAAGAGATTGATGGAGCGTGTTTGTTCCAAAGTGCTAGGAAGTAGTGAGATGATGATAAGTTCTTGATGTTTAATATTAAAAGTGATTAGAAGGCACATGAGGGTGAAAAGTGTCATGATCATGGGGATTTTTATAAATATATAATAGGGAACATTATAAGATAAAGATTGAGCTAATTTCTAAAGATAAATAATGCGCAAGTGGTCAAGATTGAAAGATTATACGAGATGAGGTCAACTATTCAAAGTTTAACATTTGGGTAGTGGTGAACTATGCGTTAAAGTTAAAATAATATTGATTCTTCATATTTAATATAATATTTGAGTGAAATAAATGTGTTTTAAGTGACTGAAGTTTAACTGTGACGATTTGAATTAAAATATTTGAATTTAACAAAGGAAAGACCAGTGTCTAGTTTTTGGGCCATATCTTTTGATACAGGCAAAATTTATTCATGGTGTAAAAAGTGAATTTATAGAGGACTCCAAGGAAAATTTTGAAATATAGAATTGAATTTTTTAAAGTGTGTAAAATAAAATTTATGAAGATTTGTAGTTATATATGTTTTCATGTTTTCTATGCAAGTAACCTGAGAAGGGTGATTAAGCTATGATTGTTGTTATATAAAATTTTAAAGGTGAGATAGATAGTTGAGTATGTTATATAATACATTAGGACCATTTTTGTACATTATGAAGGTTTTAAAAATCATATATAGTATGATCAAATGGTTAAAATTCAACTATGTTTTCATTCATTATGATTGTGTGTACATAAAAGTGTTTGAGCTGATTGAGTGTTAACAAAAGGGTGGTGTGATGGATATGGACACTTAATAATGACCTATAGATCATGTGGCATGGGTCCATATACTTGGAAAGTGTTCCTATGTTCTTATTTTTCTCGAAGAAGTATCAAAGAGGTGAATAGGTCTCCATATGACCTAAAAAGTGACTTAGGCTTATTTGAAAGAGAGTTGTGCTTAATTGTGACCCATGTTAGATACCTTAAGGGTGAAGTAATGCATTATGGTAGACAATGTAAGATTTTGGAATTGATAATTCATGAAGGCTTTATAAAATATAAAATCAAAGATGGTGATTTCTTGACTTTGAGAAGACATGTATGAGAGATTTGTGAGTAGGTGCTTGAAGTGGAGGCTTGTGTAGACTGGTGGAGTATGTGTTAAGAGTGTAATAGAGACCTATTTGAGTATATTAAATAAGATACATGTGTGATAAGATCTTGTATTGAAGATTGAATAAGATATAGGAAAGACACGTATTAGAGTGAGGACTGTGTGTATGATCATTTGGTCATGTTGTTGGTATTGTGATAGGATTAATGTAGGTCAATGAGAATGAGAAGTGTGAAGTTATCCATAATATGGTTTTTGGATTCATTATGAGTGTGTGAATAATTAAAGGATGTTTTGTTATTAGAGGTCCATCATTAGGTTTTGAAGACATTAGTTCAAAGGTGGAGGTGTTCATTTCATAGGAGGTCAGGACTTGATCCTCCTTAGGGGTAGGTTTTCATTGTGAAATAGGTTTTTTAATAAAGGCCTTAGGTTATAAGGACTTGATTGAGGTTGTTGGTTAGAAGGACTTGACCAAAAGGTGGTCAAAAGGACTTGATCATCTTAGGGGTAGGTACTCATGAAATTGATGTTTCACTAAATCCTAGTTAGAAGGACTTGATTAGTATCTTGTTTGTAATATCATATAGGATAAGAAGTCCATGTATTATAGGCTTGAGAGTGGTTTTTATTCCCCATGAGGGTTTCCCATAGATACTATATGTTTTGTATATGATCTTGTGTATGCATTAAATTAATGAGCTCTCTTGTTAATGTTGCTTGATCAAGTTGATATATGTTGATTATTTAATAGTTTTAAAGGATTATAATTGAAATTTAAATATCTAGGCTCACTAATTCACTCCCCTCTCAGTGATTGTACCTCTAATACAAGGGCCCTTGTAGGTGGTGTTTAAAAAAAGAACTATGTATTTCATGCCCTAAGATCCTCTCAAGGTCATTGGGTCATTTATCATTCAAACCAAGTCACTTTATTTTCATGTCATGATTCCATTATATCATATTACATTGTAAGACCATCTGAGCTTAAACATTATAGCTTATTGAATGTTTTCATTGTTAATCTACTTAAACTAGGGTACTGATTACCAAACCTTCTCTTGATCAAATAACCTTCCCTTTTATTAGATGTTATATCTAAGGCCTAAGCTATATAAAATATAACATTTAGACTAAAATATATGAAAAAATACTCATCATAAGGTGGCACTAGTTATGGGCAAAACCCTAATTTGAAGAAATTAAGGTAATATGTCTCTCTTACAACTTTCTCAACTTGCAAACCTTGAACTCAGACTTGACTACACAAAATGAACTCATAGTTGTCACAATCATATTCTATATTATCCTATACCTCAATTAAGTTTTTACAAAAATTAAACATATTCATTCAATACTCCTCAAACCTCTATTGGAGCACCTATAAATGAACATTAGATTTAGGTTTATATGCCAAACTATAATCTTGTTAACATTAGGTATATTAGTGGTTTAACTAGGTTGATGATGAAACATGAGATAATATATATGTTTTTAGGTTCAAAACATCAATAAAACTTCTACCCATGCATCCTCACACTATCTTATAGGTGGATGTTGCAGAGCTTCTTGACTATGTCATGTTTATGACTGTGTATGATTGTTAAGCCTTGCATCTCATAAGGGATACTATTAAGACAAATACCTTCATGAATAATGTGATTATAAATACTTTAAAATGTTTAAATCAAGAATTAAATATATTTTATAAATTCATCTATAGGAAAATACACCCTTCACAAGTGAAACATAGTCCAAAACACTTCCATAAAATATCTACTAGCAAAATGAGATGTTTGTGCTAGATCCTTCACACCACATGTGAAAAATAAGTTTAATACAACATTAAAAGTGGTAAAATTTATTTTAAGTCAATTTAAAACACTTGATATGTATATACCAATCCAAATAGAAGAGAAAACTATAGGCCAAAGGGATGTGCATGTAGAAAATAGTCACTATCACTCTAAATAATGGTTCATGAAGCATAGTATATTAATCCTCTGACTATTGACATGAATTTAGAGTAGGAAAAGAGTGTTAAAATCCCTAAAAATAATTTTCTTCAACTCACCTCCTCCTATCCCTACCATGAAGAGACTAGTTGACCATTTTTGCTTGTTTAAGACAATAATAGGGAAGATAGGATAGTTTTAATCAATTTCAAGTCTGTCAAATCTTATCAAGAATTAAATTAAACTAAATAAATTTCAATAGACCCTCCTATAGTATCCACATGTGCAAAAACTATAATATGGGCCATACAATTGCTCAAAACTACCTAAACTACCTGATATTTTTGAATTCAATGTTACACTTATAGTTGTCAGTCTAATACTACCATCTCTAACATGAGTCTAACATGTATGACATTAAATTACATTTTGAGCCATTTTTATTCCATGTGAAACCCATAAAAGTCCATTTAATGACTAAAAAGTGACCTTATATGATATAAAATGACACTAAAGATTAATAACAAATATGATCAAGGCTAAAAACATATTAAATGACCTCACCTAGACCATGGTACACATTTTACACCTTAAGGGAACCCTATATCAAGTTTTAATATATAAGGGGTTGACCTAATTTGACTTGTGGTCAAATTAGTTAACATTTTGGTGACTTCCTAGGGGTTGTAATCTAGCTATGCCATAGACTGGTAACCTTCTCCTATCCATTAGGATATGGAGTCACCTATACACTACACTAACATTAAATTGCATCTAAAATAACATAAAACACACACCAAATAATAATAAATAGACACAAAAAAATACATCAAAGGAAACACACTTGTGTTCTTAAGAACACTTAGGGAAAATACACACACCATAAGAAAAGACACCTATTCTACCTAGTATGTACAAGACCTCAAACACTTGAGATGAAGAAAAATTCACCATGCTTAAATTAGGGTCAAAGATGTTACCTCTTTCATCATGGTTGCTCCATGAAATCAATACACCATGTGAATCATACTTATCAATGAATACTTGCTTATGTTGATGGTTAAAGGATTAATCATCTTTGGATCTTCAACTATTTAAAAATGTTCCACTTGGAGCATTCATGAATGCTCCATCTTATCCTCCAAGAATCTTGCTTGGGTCAACATTTAGCTTAAACTCTATCATGTTCAAATGGCACTCCTCAAACTATAACTTGGGAGTCTTAAATCTACTTCAACTTCACACTCTTTACTATCATGATGAACTTGATGTATAGGAACATCAAGTTTATCTTTCTTATTCCATCAAGAATAAAAGTGATTCAACCTTAGGTTGAGGTTTAGAATGCTCCTCAAATAAAAACATTTATACCTTGGTCTCATTTGACTCTTCTATGACTACAACCTCTTTGATAGTGGTTTTATATTCATCTTCATGCTCAATAGGAAAATTTCCTTCATGCTTAGGAGATTCATCAACCACCTTATTACGAAATTCATAATTCTTATGAGGAGAAGTAGACGTACTCAATTTCTTAAATTCTTAACTTATGGCATAAAACCTTTGCCATAGGTCATCTTCTTCTTCATGGTTATCATTTTTATGGACTCCTCCATCTTATGAAAGTAGAATGACATTGTTATCTTCATCACCTTGATCTACCAAACTTGGAATTATATCATCCCCATGCATATGAACAAGATAATTACCTTTAGAATCTTGTGGAAGAGAACTATCAATGTTCACCTCAGATTATTCATATCCTCTCTCATGGATGATGTATGTACCAAGATCAATTTTCTCAAAGTGTATGGATCATGCCCATAAGTGTCAGCACTATACTCATCTAGGAACATATTAGATATTCCCTCAACATTAAAGGATAATCCATCATCTAAAACACATTCCTCTTAACCATTGATTGTAAAATTGAGGTTAGAGCTTGTTTTTACATAGGGATCAATATGTAACTTAGTCAATGGCTGACTTCTAATGGTTACGTTTTCTCTATACCTTGTCTTGAAGGCCAAGAAGGACCAATCAGGTAAGAGGTATCCTCCTGTCTTGGATGTGAAGTCCCTTGAAAGGCAGATATCAAAGTGGGCAAACACATCAACAAACTCAATGTCTTGAAGTATAGGGAAGCTAGGATAGTCATGAAAGAAAAATTTCAAAATTTTAACAAGTCGCACTAAATTATCTGGTGTCCCATCAAGTTGTATCACTACCTTACTATATGGTTCATATTTTATACCCAATTTATCTACCATAATCTTAAGCATCACTGAGGTACTAGCTCCAATATCTATAATGTAGTTGTGAACAAGTTTAACTCCCATAATGAGAGTGAGGTGGAATGGTGGAGGCTTCTTAGATTTGGGAGAGGGATCAACTATGTGATTAGGATAATTAGTGAGTGAAACATTATCATGACTTTATGGTTAAGGTATAACATGAATTTGAGATAGATGTTCTTGAAGAAGCTCTTTTTGACTAAGCAAGTGAAGCATTTACTAAAGAGAGACTAGATTTAACACTCTTTAAATAATAAAAAATATTCAAATCAAGATAATTTAACTTTTCTTATGTCCTTGAAGGAAAATAAATGCCTTTATCTTGAGGCATTGGAGAACCTTGATTCACCTTTCAAACATTTTTATTTTGAGGAGATGCATAAGTTCTAGGGACTGTCATGCTTGGACTCACACCTTGCTACCTTATAGGAGGACTAATTGAACTTGTATGCATAACATGGACATATCCCAAGGCCTTCCTCTTTTCTCTTATATTATTTTTAACTGAAGAATTCTTATTGAGAACATATATGTCTTCTACTATAGATTTTGTAAGGTTTAACTTTTGTGGATGCCATCCTTCATTTGCTTGCATGCAGTTCTCATCTTTTATTGATAGTTAAGGAGTGACTTCTCCTTGGGAAACCAAATATATATCCCCACCTTCATTTTCATCCATGAACTATCCTTGATACCATTCCTCTCCTTAGACCAAGTTACTATGAATAGGGACCATGGATCTAGTGTTGGAGGTGGAAGTTGGATTATATGCATTGGCTGGCCTATTAAAGCTAGGTTATCCTTGACCTCTACCTTGACCATATTTTTGAGGTGGGAACCTATTTCATTGTTAAAGATAGGGGTAGGGGTTTTGATTGACCACATACTATATATTGAGTTTCCTAACTTGAGCCTCTAAGTCATTAGACCCTATCTCCTAATCAATAGTATCTTCTACCTTCTTAGGGGTAGTTATAGACTTGGTATTTGCATCAGGGATTTGAGTAACACTTGGAGCAACAACAAACATGTTTGGTAGCATAGGCATGGATAGTTTAGGAGGTTATTTTACATCTTGAGTTAGGCCATTATCATCTATAATGGCAAGAACATAAGCTTCAAATAAGGTGTAACCACCCATGTACTACAATATGATGGCCATGTCAGTACCAATAACCCTTAGGTATATAGGGAACACAAAGCTTGTAGTTGGTATCATGGGAAGAGATAGCCTATCCCAAGTCCTTTGAATTATCTTATTAAATTCATGCATAATATCCTTGTGGGATCTTTGAATCATATTCATCTGATGAATAATTGATGTGTGATCACTTTTGTCTTCAAACCTTGATGTCAACTACTCTCTAAAATCATCCCAAGTTGTGACACACCCTTCAAGAAATATCCTATACCAATAAAGTGATTTACCTCTAAGGGACATGGAAATTAGTCTAATCAAAATATTGACCTTAGTAACATTATGAAAGATGTAGAATCTTGATATGTCCTTAATATGCTAACTAGGGGTGACATGACCTTCACCATTGAAATTGGGAACAATTTTGGTAGCATTTGGAGGTATATAATCATATGCATTGAGGTGAATTATATTTTTAGTGTTAAAGGAAGGGAAGGCATGATACCTAGCCATGTTATCCTTAATTTCATATTCACTCTCTTTATCTTCTTGGCTTGCAAAGTCTTCTTGTTCTTTAAAGGTCAAGATAGGTTGAGGATGTTGAACTTCAAGAGGAAGTTCAAGTTGAAGGATTTGGTTTATAGGATTGATACCTCTACTAGAAGTTTACCTATAAATTACCATGAAGTATTAACACAATAGATGATAAAAATTGGTATATAACTGGAAATTACCTTGAATAGAGTTGTTAAATCCTGAGTAGAAAACCATATGCAACTGTGATGTTGTCAAGATCAACATTCACCTTGATAAGATGTCTTTGGAACAATGGCCCCATCGAGCATGCAAAAAATATTTTCAAAAAATATTTCACCCTAGACAAGGTTTTTAAATACTACTCTAATATTTGGGAAACATTAGAATACCTCTAGGCCTATGGGTTCCCTATGATAGAGGTAGACCTCTAGGTTAAAGGGCTAACTCCCTGAATATGACTTTGTTTGCTTATCACCTACACTAATTATTTTATTGGATGGAAAGGGTGTTTAGTTAACATGAAATAAAAATAATATAATGAGGTGATACACCATAAATATCTCCATTTGACTACCATAAAAGTGCATTATGAAACTTGACTCACAATAATAGTCTCAAAATCCTGAATTACTCTAACATTAGTATTTCAAACATGGAGGTGATATACATTTAAATAATAAAGGTAAGTGGATATAAGGATATATTATATAAAATAAGGATACTTATGACACTTAAATATGGACCAATACACTTTAAAACCCTTCATGTGATGTATTCGAGTGGAAACTTCTTACATAAAACATGGAAACGTTGAGAGAAATTAAAGATAGATACTAATCACTTGACCTTTCACTATAAACCACTTTGAAAAATTATAAAATATATATTATAAACTCAAAAATATAATTAAACTTTATTTCAAAGGAAAAATATAGTATCAAACTAGTAGGGTTTCATCATACAATTTGTGGACTCTTTTACAAAAGCCAAAATGGCTTGCATTTATAGAGTATGTGAGGAGAGAGAGGATTGGAGATCAAGGGTCACAAGAACAAGTTTAAAGTGATGAATAAAATTAAAATTTAAGGATAATGAAGTGAATAAAATAACATGAATGTCTCTTTAGATAAGTATCCAACTGAAGCATGGTAAAAATCTCCAAAATTGGCATAGAAACCCTTCAACTACCTTCTTGAGTCTACATTAATCATGAAGCATATCTTAAGAAATTTAAAATATATTAGGTAGAGTTGAAACATATGAAATATATTAGGGAGGTTGGAAAAATGATATGACAATCATCTAATTTTCTCCGAAGTACTAACCATCTTTTGGACACTTGTATTCACTATCTATAATAATCTATTAACCCTCTTGGCTTCATTTTTCACATTTATAATTCAAGTGACCTTAAATTTATAAAATTAATACATATAAGGGGTGTTAAGAAACATATTAAATATCTATATACTTTCCACTCCATGAATTATACCTAAAAATATCCCCAATTGGACTTCTCATCTTCTCACTTGGTAGCCACTCTTCATTTCACTATCTGTCAAAGACTACATGAAATTAATTTCTCAACAAAAGTGTTTCCATTATTATATATGGTGATAAATTAAAATTAAGAGTGGTAATAAGTCTCTATGTACCTTCCAAAATTATTGTTATTACTTATTTCCCTTCTACACCTTTAAAACACATAAAAAAAATGTAAACAAACCTAGTTTTAGAGTTGTTCGTCTAAGTAGGGTACAAACCAAATGTGTCATAGATATTGAGAGAGTATTAAAAAATTATAAAATATTTTTAAGGTCATATTAGCCCTTATGAGTTCATTTCCATGAATATTTTCTCCATCAATTTAAAACCAAGGTTTTAGGAGGGTTTTAAAGGCTTTTACTTCTTAGGGATGATTCATAAAAACTAGACATTCAATCTATGAATAAATTCCAATAAAAATAAGAATATAAATTCCTTAAACTCTACCCAATTTATTTATGCAGCATGAAATAGTTCCATACAGTTATGAGTGTTTGAAGCTGGGCTGTCAAGCTCTTGAGTGCATTCTAAACACCCCTATCATGGTTTTAGGCCAAAAGTGACTCCTCTGAGTAGTTTCCTAAAAAATAATGGATAAAAATAGTATCATTCTCTCCCCTTAAGGAATTCACATGGTTTATAATGGTCTTTTGGTGATATAAATATAATATAGACCCTTGTCGGGCTTAGGTCTATTTCTAGGCTTAATAGGCCTAACTATGTGTTAGTTGCTCATGACCACCCTGTGTAATTTCCAATGATTGTGAGGTATTATCCACATTTTTTAATACTCAAAAAAAAAAAATTACAAACCATTCTAAAACATATAATAATCCTCATGTTATCCTCCTACCATCTACTCACCAAGCCTATAATTATGTCTTGACTTGGTGTGCCCTCTGTTTGAAATAAAATAGATGGCATATCCCATATTTTAAAAATAAAATTAAGGATATGAAGGAATAAAATAGGTATTTATTACCTTATATAAAAAATATAATATCTATATTACCTTTCTAAATCCATCAATATTAGGTCATAAGACTTGATTGTGCAGGGACTTTGAGCATGACTGCAGATGAAAGTTTGAAACTCAGTCTCTATCCTTTTTATTTGATATGAGAATCACATGAGATTTATATCACAATTATGATATTGGTATCACTCATATTCATCCATTCCACACCTCTGTTAACTCTCCAAGATCACACCTCTTACTATCTTGCACTAGTCTAGAACTGTGTTGATTATGACACTTGTAGGTGACCATTAGGGAGAATTCAAAGGACTATATGTAGATGTTCATTTGTGATTGATCACTTAATTACTTATTAATTTATTTTTAGATAATTGGATCAATTTCACTATAATTCAACATCTATACGTGTAGACTATACTTCTTATTTCTCAACATCAATGCACTATGGTTCTACAGTCAGGTTGTATGTGACCACCTAGGAGAAACAAGGGCCCCTTTAGGTGGTGTTAACCAATAATTTTTTTTATTTCATGACCCAATATCCTCTCAAGATAATTAGGTCATTTATCATTCAAAACAAGTCACTTTTTTTTAGGTCATGCTTCCATTGCAACATATTGCATTGTAAGACCATTTGAGCTTAAAACATTGTAGCTTACTGAAGGTTTTTAGTGTGAATCCGTTTGAGTTAGGGTAATACTTAGCTCATATTATCTTAATAAAATAACCTTACTTTGTGCTCATATATCATCTCTAATGCCTATTATGAAGGAAATATAACATTTAGATTGACACATACCTCAAATACCTTATCATAAGGTGGCACCAATTATGGGTAAAACCCTGTTTTAGAAAAATCAAGGTAATATGTCTCTCTTACAACTTTCTTAACTTATAAACATTGAAATCAGACTTGACTATATAAAATTAACTCAAATTTTTCATGATGGTATTCTCTATTCTCCTATACCTCAATGAGGTTTTCAACAACTTTAAACATCTTCATTTAATACTCCTTAGACCTTTGTTGGTGCACCTATAAGTGAACATTAGATTTAGGTTTGTGTGTCAAACAAGAATCTTGTTAACATTAGGTATCTTGGTGGTTTAACTAGTTTTATGATAAAAAATGAGATCATATGTATTATTTGAGGTTATAGACATCAATCATACCTCTTTTGAATCATTATCACACTATCTTATAGGTGGATGTTGTAGGGCTTTTTGACTATGTCATGTTTATGACTATTTTTTATTGTTAAACCTTGCATCTCATAAGGGATGCTATTGAGAAAAAGATATTAATGAATAATATGATTATAAATACTTGTATATGTTTAACTCAAGCATTCCATATTTTTTTTGAATCCATCTATAGGAAAATGAACCTGACACAGGTGAAATAAAGTCTAAAATACTTCCATGGAATCTCTACTAGTAGAATGAGATGTTTATGCCATCTCCTTCACACTAAAATCATAAAAAAAGTTTAATACAACATGAAAATGTGGAAAATTTACTTAAATTCTATGTTTAACACTTGATATGTACATACCAATCCAAACAAAAGAGAAAACTATAGGCCATGGGGATGTGCAGGCAGAAAAATAGTCACTAACACTCTTAGAAATGGTACACCAATAATCTAACTATTTTCATGAATTTTTAGTATAAAAATAGTGTTACCATCCATCAAAATAATTTTCTCCAACTCACCTCCTCGTTTCCATACCATGCAAAGACTGGTTGACCATTTCTAGTTATTTAGTAGAGTGATAGTGGAGATAGGTGACTTTTGATAAATTTCAAGACTTTAAAATCTAACCAAGAATTGAAGTGAACTAAAGGTAGATAAAGATACACTCCTTGAGTAGCCACACATTCAAAAACTACTATATGGCTTGTACAACTATTCAAAGCTACATGATCTTCTTACTTTCAACATTACACATATAGTTGGAAGTCCAAAAATACCATCTATAAAATGAGTATGACATGTAGGATGTTAAATTAAATTTGGACACCTTTATATTCCATGGGAAACCCATACAAGTCCATTTAATGACTCAAAATTGACCTTATATGACATAAACTGACACTAAGTATTAATAACAAATATGATAAAAACTAAAGACACATTAAATGACCTCAATAGGACCATGGTACACATTTTACACCATAGGGGACCCCTATATCAAGTTTGAATATATAGGGGTTTGACCTAATTAGAATTGTGTTCAAATTAGTCGATAGGTAAACCATTAAATAGAAACATTGAAGAGGTGGTAGTGTAATAATATAAAAAAATATTGATAAATGTTCTAGGTGGTCCTACACTTTTTGTTGATGAGGACTTCCTTGATTATACTTTTCAAATATTCCAAAAATACCCAAAAAATAAAAAATATTAAAAAAAAACAAAAATGTGTTGAACATCTACATGTTATATTTACTCTTTGGCATCTATGTGTTAGTTCCATGTTGATGGATGGCATATTAAATTACTCCCACACATATGTGTCACACTTATATTTGAGTGTGATATATGAATACATAAATACATGATCTATTATTATTTCAAATGTTGGGCCTTCCCTCTACTCATGTCATGAAGGCATTAGGGGAATTTGATTCTTTAATATCGATACATACAGGTTATATGATTCAATGGTCACTCTAAATTATCATGTTTGAGCTTACATATGTACTTACACATGCCTTTAACCATTATTATATCTTACACAAGGTATTTGATATGCTATACATTTGAATTTTTTTCTTAACACATTTGATCCATGGGCTACTATGACATGTTTATTGTTAGGTTGTGGAGCTAAAAGCTTCAAATATGCAGACATGGAGGAGGTTGCTGAAGTTCTAGAGACACCAGCATTGGCAATATAACTGACGTCAGTCATGATGAATGTAGAAGGCAACCGACATCAGCAGGGGGTCGGCCGACATCGGTCAGCACCAGTCAAACAGGGACCAACGTTGATCACTTGTGGCAGTTCCAGAACTGTTCATTGCACAGACAGTTAGTTTGTTGAACCAAGTGTTTGCATGTAAAGGCTATTTCGAGTCTTGAGTTGCACGTCTAAATTAAGAGTCTAAGTTATTATTTAGTCTAGGATCTATTTATAGAACCATTGGCATGTATTGTAATTATGAGCTAAAAAGGGAAGGCAAGGAAGATCCTTCTATTGTAAGATCATTGAGTTGTAGGTTGTTGCAAGCTCATAGGAGAACTACATGTGTAAGTAAGGTCTGTTGAATTACAGGTTGTAGGTTCATGGGAGATCTACTTGAAGTACTTTGAGTACTTGTGTACTGGCAGGGTTATTACTGACTAGTTGGAGGTGAACACCAATTCTGTGTGTGAGTTGTGTGTTGGAACCATTTTTGGTAGGAGAGTGAACTCTTGAAGAAAATTACTAAACACTTGAGGTGGGGGAAGCTTTTGAGAGGTGTGGAGAAGAAGTGGCATCTTCTTTATTGTATTTTCTTTTTGGATGAGTATTAATACAAGATTGTGTATTATCTCTCATATTCTGTGCTATTTGTGAATTCTAGTTACTTGTTACTTCTGGATAATTTTGCATGTTTAATTGCTTGTATTTGGTAATCATATTGTGCTCTTTTTGAGGAGTAAGATCCTAACAAGTGGGATCAAAATAGGTGTGTTGTTCTTGGATTCCCCAACAACTGGTATCAGAGCTTTTGGTTGGGATACTAACAGATTAGATTAGATCTAGTTAGTGTGTGTTGATTACAGGGTACTCATAGGGGTTTTTGTTTGAGTGGGAGTAGAGCAATGGTAGAAAAAGTAAGCTATGAATGGAGAAGTTTAATGGTAAGAACTATCAATTATGGAGGATGCAGATTGAAGATTATCTGTATCAAAAATATTTGTACTTACCGTTGGGTGGGGTTGATTGCAAGCCCCAGGATATGAAGGATGAAGAATGGGAGGTTCTTGATCGGAAGGCTCTGGGATCTATAAGGTTGAGTCTTGCATCATCTATGATTTCCAACTTATCACATGCTAAGACAATGGTAGAGTTGATGGAATCTTTGACAAATTTATATGAAAAACCCTCAGCTTCGAATAAGGTATTTCTTATGAAGCAATTATTTAATTTGCAAATGTTGGAAGGTGGATCTGTACATAGTCATCTTAGTGATTTTCATGGTTTGGTAAACTAGTTAAATTCAGTCAATATTGTTTTTGATGATGAAATTAAGGCTCTCTTAATCTTATGCTCATTACCTGAAAGTTGGGAGAGTTTGGTAATGGCAGTTAGTAATACTGCGTCTGCTTCAAAAATCTTAAAAGTGGATGATATTTTGGGTGTAATCTTGAATGAATAAATTTGCAAGAAAAGCATAGGTGAATCATCAAAGAATGCTTTGAGTGTGGAAAGTAGGGGAAGGCAAAGAGAGAAGATAGAACATGGGAGAACAAGGTCAAAGATAGGTAGGAGATCCAAATCCAGGTATGGCAGAATAACCTACTGGAAATGTGGAAAGCAAGGGCACTTAAAGAGAGATTGTTGGTTGGGTGAAGATCAGCATGAAGGACATGAAGAAGAAGTAGATGTTGCAGATTTTGTTGCACAAGATGCTCTGGTATGTTCCTTAGATAAAGTAGAATCTTGGGTTTTAGATTCTGGTGCCTCTTTTCATGCATCCCCAAATAGGGAATTTTTTCATGAGTTTGTCCAGGGAGACTTTGGAGAAATTTGTTTAGGAGATGGTAAGCCTTGTCAAATGGTTGGAAAAGGAAAAGTGAAGCTGAAATTTTAGATAGGTAACACATGGGTGTTGAAGGAGGTCATGCATGTCCCAATTCTAGAGTGGAACTTGATTTATATAAGAAGTTTGGGTGATGAGGGTTGCACAGTAACTCTCACAGCAAACTCTTGGAAGGTTACCAAGGGTGCACTTGTTGTAGTAAGAGGTAAGAAAGTAGGTACGATTTATCTATCTACTTGTATTACTGATTCTCTTTTTGGGTTATCTACTTCAGCTATAGATTTGAAGATGTGGCTTAATAGGCTTGGTCACATGAATAAGAAGGAGATGCATGTTCTTGAATCAAAGGGTATACTTTCAGATTTGAAAAGTATGAATCAAGATTTTTGTATGCAGAAGAAGAAGGTAACGTTTCTTGAGGAATCTGATGTTTGTGACAAGAATAGAAAAGTCTTGGTTTTCAAGGAGAAGATGACAAACATAGATCAGTAGAAGGGGCTGAAGAATTTTGAGCAGAGAAAGGGTGATTTGGACAAGGGTTTGATCCAAAAGGAGCTCACGGGTAGAAGTCATTTCTCACAAGAAAAACATAGAGACTGACGTCGATTAGACAACTAATGTTAGCATCCAGACAGGGATCGATGTCGGCTATGTGTAGACTGACATCGGCCAGGGGGAATTGACGTTGGTGATGAGGCAGTCACATGGAACTGATGTCAGTCAGGTGTAGACTGAGATGTGATCAGCATCGGTCACTGAGATAGATTTTGGGTGGATAGAAAGCTATCAAGGAGTCTCAAGCGCCCATATGGAGGACTTAAAGGGTAAGTAAGCCTCAAATTCGTCATTTCCCTTCTTTACACTACTTGTTGCTCACTGATGGTAAAGAACCAGGAAGTTGTTAAAGAAGCAGAGCAGGTAGATCTAGGAAACAGTGGGAGCTTAGCATGGATGAGGGGTGTGAGTCCTTGGAGAAGAACCAAACAAGAGTTTTGGGTGGAGTTGCCAGCTAGAAGTAAGCACTGAGAGATGAATGGATTTTCAGGATAAAGAAGAGTGGGAATGGACATGTGAGATAGAATGCCAGGGTATATGGTCTTGTATAAGCTGTAGGACAATGGAGTTTTGATCATTGTGTTTCTCTTTACCAGGTTGGATAATATTAGCTACATTATCATGTTACTGTATGATGTGCTTATTGCAAGGTTACATATACAGGTAGTTGCTAAACTAAAGGTAAAGCTAGTTTAGAGGTGTGTCATGAGGAATCTGGGAGCAACAAGATTCTTTAGCATGAGTGTGTTTTAGGGTCATGAAAGGTCATAGGTTGACTTTGTTTTAGGATGATTGTGTGAGACCGGTTAGCACGCTGATGGTTGGACAGTTCACAGAACAGGGTCTTGATTCACATAATGAGGTTAAGTGCATGGTATGTACTACACCTAAGTTTTCCCAAGTAGTGGGAGTTGTCAGAAAGTTTGAAGCCAATCTGAGAAAGAAGCATTAGAGGGCAGTTTAGTGGATTCTTAGAGGGACCAGCAATAGGTTGACATGCTATGCAGGGTCAAGTTCTTTTCTACAAGGTTTGTAGATGTAGATGTGGCAGGTGATTTGGATGATAGGTGTTGCACTATAGGATTTGTGGTGGTTGGTATTCAAGAGTGATCTTGAAGAGGGATACAAAGCCAAGGGAACAAACTAGATAATGTACAGGTACAGGTATAGGTACAACTGTTTATCTCCAAGTGGGAGATTGTTAGGTTGTGGAGCTAAAAGCTTCAACTATGCAGACAAGGAGGAGGTTGCTAAAGTTCTAGAGATACTGGCATCAGTAGTATAACCGACGTCGGTCATGATGAATACAGAAGGCAACCGGCATTGGCAGCGAGTTAGCTAATGTCGATCAGCACTAGTCAGACAAGGACCGACATCGGTCGCCTATGGCATTTCCAGAACTGTTCATTGCATAGATAGTTAGTTCATTGAACCAAGTGTTTGCATGTAAAGGCTATTTTGAGTCTTGAGTTACGTGTCTAAATTAAGAGTCTAAGTTATTGTTTAGTCTAGGATCTATTTATAGACCCATTGGCATGTATTGTAATTATGAGCTAAAAAGGGAAGGCAAGGAAGATCCTTCCATTCATTGAGTTGCAGGTTGTTGCAAGCTCATAGGAGATCTACATGTGTAAGTAAGGTCTATTGAATTGTAGGTTGTAGGTTCATGGGAGATCTACTTGAATTACTTTGAGTACTTGTGTACTGGCAGGGTTATTACTGACTAGTTGGAGGTGAACACCAATTCTGTGTGTGAGTTGTGTGTTGGGACCATTTTTGGTAGGAGAGTGAACTCTTGAAGAAAATTACTAAACACTTGAGGTGTGGGAATCTTCTGAGAGGTGTGGAGAAGAAGTGGCATCTTCTTTATTATATTTTCTTTCTGTATGAGTATTAATACAAGATTGTGTATTGTCTCTCATATTCTGTGCTATTTGTGAATTCTAGTTACTTGTTACTTTTGGATAATTCCGCATGTTTAATTGCTTGTATTTGGTAATAATATTGTGCTCTTTCTGAGGAGCAAGATCCTAACAAGTGGGATCAGAACAGGTGTGTTGTTCTTGGATTCCCCAACATTTATGTTGATTGCTTATGCTTTATTTTATGTACTTTCTTGAGTGTCTTGCCTTGCTATTGTATTCCTTGTTTTAAAATTTAAATATTATCCTTTAATTACGGTCCCCATGCCCATGTGTTATTTATTTGTCATTTTCATATGTCATTTATATGTACATTTGAATATGTCATGTTTACTTTTGTGGACATTTGAATAAGTCATTTCCCTTTGATTATGTAGTATTTAAACATGCCCCTTATTTGTAGTCTCTTTAGACCATTACCTTTTAACTTTATTTTGAGTGATCTTGTGTGAGTGATTTTTTTCTTGTTGATCTTATGTTATTATTATATATACATTTCCATGATTCTTATCATGCATCTCAAGACTTCATGTGCTCACATTGGTTCTATGCACTTCAATGCTATATCTAGCTGGACATGTTCCCTCTATATTCTACATGGTTCCATTCACAAATTATAAAATTGTCTAATGTTCTTGAGTTTAGGAAAATACTAGTTTCTACATTTCCCTCACCTCAATGGGAAGGCATATTAGTGGGGGCATGCCATAGAGGCATGTTTTCAACACTTGACATAATTTATAGATTTAATGGGGGCATACTTTTGAATCATTTTTTCCACTCTTATTCAATATGTGGTACTTATATCATTTTTAAAATTCATTATGGGAATTTCACATTGGCATGGTTTCCACACATTCATAGATTTCAGATTCAGTGGGGGCATGCTTTATAAGTGTTTTCTACACACTTATTCAATACTCAACATCTCTATATTATAATGGGAGCATGTTTTGGAAACATGTTCTCCACATTGGTACTTATATAAATTTTTATATTTCACCATTTATAGTGGGGGCATGCTTTGGAAGCATCTTATCCACACTTAAACAATTTTCTAAATTGGCCAAAGCACATAGTTATATGATTTAGATTCATAGTTGTGGCATAATTATATACATTGGTACCATTATTATACACAATTTTAGTATGAGACATATCTAATGTGCATATGTTATGTAATTTGTGCCTAATAATTCAAAATTGAAATCAGTTTCATTTTTCAAAACACTTTTATGGACTGTTACCACATCATAGAATTTTGCATACTAATACCTTAATTATAATTTTATGAACTTTATTGAGCTATTCTAGTATAATAGTTGGTTACTTTTTGGTATGGTTGAGGTGATTAAACAACTCAATCTTACCAAATTTTTAGGTTGGACTTGATTTTATCATCCATTCTCACTAGGTTATAAGTATCATTAGGTTACGTAGTTGAGCTAATCTAAACTACTAGGTGGAAACTCATCTTTTCTCCAAGGTTGGGGGTATGTGCCTTCTAATATCTATCTCTCTCTATCTCCTTGGATATATGAACTTTCAAGATTTATCTATATTTTTCTTAATCTTGGTTTTAGATCCTTACAATGATACATATTTTTTTTAAAAAACTTGTCAATAGGTAAGGTGGTTACATTGACATACATGTGTACTCCCAAACCTTGATATTTATATTTAAATATATTTCAAGTAATTTTTATTTTAGATTAATGGAATAATTATATATTGTAACATGCTCTTGGTTGTAGGTCATTCACCAAAAAATCTCTCAATTTGGGTACATGCAAAGACAATGTGTGTTATATACACCTAGGTACTCATTAATTTACTCTAAACTAGAAATTTCATTACTATATTGAGGGGGGATTGTAGATTAAATTTATGGATTATAAAGCACCTCAGTCTTGAACACTTGGAAAACCTAGACCTTGGATGTTCCTCATAATTTTTAACCTTTTCTCACTTCTTCAAGTCTTGCATCTTTTGTATCTTATGTCCCTTGACCCATCTCTTATTCTGAATGGTCTTATGTTGATGACCCAAGGCTTCTAATTTTCCAAAAATGATTAAAATGTAATTATCTACCATATCTACAAGTTTTTGGCTTATACCTAATTTCCCACTCCTTATACACTAACATATACAACAAACAGTAACATCGATGCTAGTGTCCTAATTTTACATAAGTGTTCAGTTCCCTAAAGTCATCTATTTTTCAAATGAAATGCATCCTAATGGTCAGAATAAGAGATCTAATGTGAGTTACTTATCCGAATGGATTGATATAAATATAATATTAACCCTAATTCATTCATCACCTAGGAAAACCTAGCAAAGACTAAGAGAGACCAAGGTAACTTATCAAAAACACTCTATCAAGCATTCAATTAAACAAAGCTTTCCTATTTCCATACTAGTCATAGGAATAAAACATCTACAAGTTTGAATTACTAAATGAGAAACCCAAGATCCTGATTTACTAAGTTACAATCTAGGTCACTATTATACTTGCTTTTCACATATTGTATAATTCACACAAGCCAATACATAGGGTATAACTACATTAGTCTGAGGCCCTCTTCATAGTATTAGATATGTAGGTATTACACATTGAAAGAGGGTTATTTAGGGTTAGCTTGACACTATGTGCTCACTAATCCATCTTCACAAAGGTCACTATGAATATGAAGAATTAGGGGTTTAAAAATTCATGAGGAATGATAGTCCATGACCTAGATCTGAATGCACCAGAGTGAAGGTGAAGTCAAACCCAAAATCAACTAGGTGGTCACATGATTTTATAGTTGGTTTTCCATAGAGGAAACTTTTCTCAAATTTAGATAATAACATCAATGTAACTGTCCCAAGCTGGTGTTGGTGTCTAGAGATCCATAAGAGTCAGATCCAAACTCTAACAACTATTTGAGAATCATCTTCCATCCTACTTTCTATATGTTCTAGATCTAACACTGTGTTAAAATCAAAACCAACTAAGTATATTAGTTCTTTATCTTTTCCATGCATAGTTTGGTTGTACTTTCTATATTTAGCCTATTCTTAGCATAAATGTATGTTTATATCTAAGTTTAGAACCCAATTGGCCTATTTTATATCTAAATTCTTAACCCTATCTAATAAAAATAAGATCCCCATCAATTTTAGAATTAAACATATGGAAAAAGAAGCAAAGGCCAAGATCCCATAAAATTTATGAAAAAGGTTGATAATCCATTGAATTCAATTTTCAAATAACTCATATAGGTTTACAAAGCTAATATTAAGATTGACATTTTACTACATAGATTACATAATTACTTAGAAGAAATCACTAGAATGGACTAGAAATTGGATGTAATTACCACTGCGGTTAAGAGAGGTATGTTCCCTAATAAAATACTCATGACTAGGTTTGACATAACTTTGTTCTTAAGTTTAATGACTAATATCAAGACCACAATATAATATTATTCAAAAAAAATTATGGCCTCCATGTCACCTTTGAATGAATTTAGAGAGGAATTTTTAATACTTTATTTAGGGATGCTAATATGCCTATTTTTTTGAAAAATGATAATAATTTGATAACTCTCACTGAGTTCATAGGTATTCTCAATAACTTAATGGTTTCATTTAAAATACAAAATATTTGAGACACATAAAGGTGGTAGACAAAATGTTTTTTATTTTGTCACACATGTTGTGGAGAAGATAGAGAAGGTCACAACAGTTATGATATATCTTGGGACCCCCTTACACAACCATGAATTGTTAGTGACTAAGTATAACTCTTGTTTAGGAATAAAATCATAGACATGTATTAAATAGGTGAGGAATTTCAATTTTGTTCACAAGTGATAAGTCTATATGGACTTGAAAAGTGAAAATATATTTTTAGATCTCTGTTTTAAAGGTGGAAAGCTTTTTTTAAGAAGCTTTAGATTTAGCTTTATATTTGAAATATATTTTCTA
Organism: Torreya grandis; assembly: GCA_037957365.1. NCBI lineage: Eukaryota > Viridiplantae > Streptophyta > Pinopsida > Cupressales > Taxaceae > Torreya > Torreya grandis. The sequence goes on from JARHVA010003016.1 coordinate 1,410,665, forward strand.
GATTTTAATAAAAGTTTTCACATGAAATATTATTTATATGTGGTGATGTCCCATATACATTATATATACATTCTATTGTGACTTTTTATAATGATAAATAATTTTGGTGGATTTGCAAGGTTAAGAAATCAATATGGATATTTTATGAGTTTTTTTCATGTTTTTATGATTTCTAAGTTCAGACTAATACTTTAGATTTTATAGTTTAAAGTGATCGTTGAATGAGATTTATTTGATTTATTGTGAGTTGGTTGGATTCAATATTCATAAGTCTAACCATTTATATAACCAAAATTTGATACTATTTCAATTTTTGTGGAAAAATAATCTCTTTTCAATTGACTATGGTTAATTGATATTAAAAAGTGATGTTATGGAAATTTTTCCTTAACTGATTAATTGTTAGACCTTAGGATGTATTTATTTAAGTTTGAGTGAATTCTCAATTTGATAAACATTAACTAATTCTTAGTGAATCTCAAGAAAGTGTTTTCTTTAGCAAAAAATATCTCATTATGAATTATGGAACTTCTTTTTTACCCTATCCTTTCCCTCACTTTGATTTTTTTTATCAAAATAAAACTTTGAAAAATAGAAACATTGTGAATATCCATCTTTAGTTTAGTTTTGATTGTATGTTAGGTCGATAATATTTGATCACATAGATTAATTTATTTGAGAAGGTCATATCCCTATTTCAAATCAATGTTATTCCACAATTTGGTTTTATATAAATTTGCATACTTGTAACTCATGCACTGGGTTACACTTTGTGATCCTAAAATAAAAGGGTTTATCTAATCACCTATTGAGACCTACTCAAAACATGCATCAATAGGTAGTTGACACTAGAAGGAGGGAAAATAATTCAAGATTTAAATAAATTCATTGTTATTAATGTCCATGGTTTTATCCTACCATTGATCTAAATTCCTTGACTTTAAAATCTCTTGATAAGAAGGAATCATTTGTCATAGACTTGAAATTTGTATAATATTCTCTTCTTCCACATCTCATATGTTTTGTTCTCAAAAAATCACATCAATGAAAACTTGACATTATTAGGAATCACTAAAACATAAATTTAATAGTTCAAAAAAAACAATACTTAACCAATATATATTTTCCACCATGTCTCACTAGATCCATATCTGAGTATAGCTTGTTAATATTCTAAAACTTATTGGTACATAAAATACCTAAGTATAAAAAATTTAGGATAAGAATCTCTAGGAATAAGGTAAGTTATCCAAATAATCCTATTTTTTATATATTTTCACCCATGTTTGTCTAGTTTAGTGGAATAGTAATTGATGTCTAAGGAGATGTCAATGAGTTAGCAAGAAATCATAAAATATATCTCTCATGTTAAACCCATGATGAAGGTTGAATAATAGAGGAACATGTCACATATTTCAATTCTACCCAAATACTATTAAAAGTGGAGCATTAGGGGATTTCCTATAATTTATTCCAATTTACACATCAAGATGTTGCATATGACTAGTTTCTCAATATCCTTGAGAACTATAGTAATGGTTGGAATCAATTTTAGAGAACCATTTTGGTCTAGTTTGATTAAGTGTTTGACCCTAATGTATTTAATAAATAATTTTATAGTTTCAAGAGAGAACCCAATAAGCCAATTATAATATTCAATACAAGATTCTAGAATATGTAAAACTAGGTAACTCCCTCTTATCAAGCTAGTGTATCATTATTTTTTGAGATTTATAAAAATGGGCTAGATCCAATGACTATTCTATTCAGTATATATGAAATAGGTATAAATATTTTACCAACACATTTGAATCCATAAATATTGACAAATATCTAAATCCTCAGAGACACATCCTTACCATCATTCCTAATATTAATCAAAATGTCTTGATTTCCAATGTTATTTAGAATGTCCTGGTGCTAAACCCTATGCCAATACAAAATATATTTTATATTATATATGAATATCCTAATTATTAATGGATTTTCCTAAAGATTAAATACCTTGAGACAACAACACAAAATTAGAATCGATATTTGGCTCTATTTTTAAATAATTTATAAGCATTGTCATATAATTCAATAAAGAATGAACCTTATGAAATACATTACATGGTGAAAAAATAAACACTAGTTTTCTCAGCCTCAGAAAACAAGTTGGAAATAATGGTGGGGAAAATACTTAAAGCTACACATATTATATATACAATCACCTAAAATTTTTCCCAATAATCCTGAACCAATCCCAAATAGGCTGCCTAATAATAATATATGTGAATTAGCTTTTCCTTACTGGTGTAGGATTCACAATACTCCCCAATATGGGGAACTAAGTTTTAATGATTTTTTAATGATTTTGAGATCTTATAAAATAAATGGATGGATTTTAGTTGGTTTCAATCTAATTCATTCAGGACCCCTATCACATTTAATTCACCTATCACTACCATGATGTTCAATACATTCAATTTTCCTAGCCAAGAAGACAATGAAGTAGACTATAAAACTGCATAAGTGCATTATTTTCAATATTTATAGAGAAATAACTATGCAATAAGAATAAAAACATAACAATAACAACCACTTACCACTTCCATGCCTCCAAATAATAGTACCACTTCTCTCAATCCTAAAGAAAATAATGATCCTCCTCCATCAAAAGGAAATGACAAACATCCTTAGTTGATTCACATATAAACCTTATAAAATGTGGCTATAATATAGTGGAAGATATGAATAAAATCAAAGTGAATATTACTCTACATGATCCAACAAAAATTATAGATCAACATGACCTACCTCTGAAATCATTGATCTATAAAACTACCTCAAATAAATAGAAAAAACACATGTAAATGTGGTCATTCACAAGAACATAACTAAAGTTTACCTTTTTTATCTTATACTTATGTGTTTTTAAGAATATTATTATTATTTTATTAAATTCATTATACTTAGAATAATTTCATACTATAGACACCCTAATTTCACCACCCTAATCTTGTTTCCAATATATTATCATAAAACCTACATTAACACCACCAAATTAATTAATTAATTGCATAATGACCCCATATAATCTCACTAATGACACCCTATAGATAGGATAATTAACCATTATTAATTATTTAATTTATTCCTAATTAAATTCCATGCACACATAATTATAAAAATTAAATAATAATCACTAATTATCCTCACCCATGTCTAACTCCATGTCACCACTCAATCAACTCCTTGATTTGAAATGTAAAGTCATTCAAATCATTATCAAATAAAGTAGTTAATTCCCTTATCATATGGAATAAAATCAATTAACTTCTTGATTTATGTTTTCACATCCAAAAATAAAATAAATAAAAAATAATTTTAAAATCAAATAAAAACATGCAAGATTTAGATCAAGAGAGTTCATCTCATTGATCAAAATTAGAGTTTCCAAATCTAATCAAGTCAATCTCAACTATCCATCCTCCCATTCAAAAATCTACAAATTTACCCTTCATCTTTCATTATAATCATCAACATTTTGAATAATGATTTATCATATGAAATCATATCATAAAATATTCTCAATTTTCTATGATTTCAATCAATCAAAGCAGGTACATGCTATCAACACACTACCAAAATATTGCACACATCTTCAACAATCACAATCATTCAATTGTGAACAAATCTGCATTCTTGAAGGAGATCTTATTTTCATGGTAAGGTGAAGGTAAATTATTTGTTTTCTCTTTCACTTTCTCATATTGAGGTGTTATTTATGTTTAGGGTATGATTTAATATTATTTTTAGTTGATTTTCACAAGATCTTAATCTTAGTGTACACATTTATAGCACACCTAGTGGGACCACTCACCTTCTGAATTTAGTTTACTTTTTTTAGGTAATGAATTTGTTGTTTATAAGGTGTATAATTATTCTGGGAGTAGATTAAAAGTTTATTAGCTTTGATATCTTGCTATTTTTTATCATTTTTTATTTTTGTTTCTATTTAATATGTAATAACATTTATACTATGATCTTTGATTGTTTCTACTCTCATGAATGATGTTTACATATTATGGATTGGAATTTTGTGTTATGTATAGGTACCAAACAAGTAGTGACATTTTTTGTTAGCAGAGGTTCTTGGAAATACTCCAGAACATGATAATTATAGAGATAGCTTGCATAGTGGAGAGTAAAATATGAGACATATGAGACTACAATATTACATACCATCTAAGATATACAAAGATGCACCTAAAGTGTAACAACTCAGATGATAATAGAAGATGAAACATAACCATCATATCATTTGATAATAAATTAAAATAAAATAGAGTACTCATTATGCAATATTCATATATAAAAGAAGTTTATTAAAAACCATAACATAATGATTCTATTAATCTCTATCAATGCATGGAAACCATATTCTATTTTAAAAAATTGCTATATATAGTATTTTATAATATACTATCTCTTTACATTCTAACCTTTCAAGGTACAAAAGGAAAGACTCTTCGCATTCTTATTTTGCCTAATTAAGGCTGAATACATACATAAATTATACAAATGATACAATCATATAATTTACATGTGTGTCCTTCTATTATACTTCATGATTTTACCATGCTCTAGTCTTCATCCAACACTTTCCCAAACTTAAAGATTTATCTTGTCTTGAGATAAAGTCATAAGCTTATCTAAACTAAGCTGAAAAGATAAACCATAAACAAAAGTTGTAGTAATTACTTCAAGTGCCACTTACCAATTTTCACTCTTTGTACACTACTTAACCACTCTTTCAGGTTTTCAACTAAGTAGCATTCTAGCCTACCTCCCTTTTAGATTTTTAATAGTATAACATAGCCAGGTGGCCACCCTTTATGAGTTTTCAACAATTCTAGCCTTGTTCCTAATCTTTAGGTTATCTTACCAAAAAATTGTAATATTATTAAAGTTGTGAAAATGAATTGGGCATAACTTACATATACAATAGAGGAGTTTAAATATTTGGATGTAGAGTTTATTGTGTTTGGATAGTTGTTGAACCACTTGTTTCCAATGCACCCAATGGTAGAGGTGGTTGTTAAGGTTATGCCTTGGTATCCAACTCCTTGTCCTTTATGATTTATTGGAGTTGTTGTTTAGGAATGAATTGGGGCTCATCTATTATCTATGAAATAGAAAAATAAACTTGAGATAGATCCTACTTGAGAATTTTTTAATATGTGATCACTTCACATACCATAGCAAACATAATGCACATTGGTACCTAGATCATCATCATATTTTGAAGATCATCATCTTCTACAATTTTGAGCAACACCTTGGCATTAGATAACTTGAGCTAAATATCCAAGACAAGCTCATCCAATATGTCTATTATCCTTTGGGCTTGGATAGTTGTAAAGGTGCTGTGCATTATTTCATTATGCTATACTTATAACTTTTATATGGAAGCCTTCTTGAAATCCAATAGTTGTTTGCATATCCTGCTCATATTTTCTATAGTTTTCATTTGATCTTTTAATATGCCTTTAGCTTTATCTTCATTAGAAAATTTAGGTTTCATAGTAACCAAATATTGATTAAGGTGTCTTTAATTCAACATATCTTGAGATATTTGATTGGCCTACTACACATTGGTGTTTAGGATCTTCTCATATTCATCAAGGAGTTCACATATGACTTATGTTTCAGTTTTGAGAGCTTATCATTGTGCATGAAATGAAAACACTTTATGTATAACCCCCAAATTATTTGTAAGGTCTATTAATAGAGTAGTCATTTACTTGTCCTCTGACATGAATTGATCACCTAGTACTTACATAACTAATATGGAATAAAAATTATTTATCAGTTGCCATGCATTATATAACTTCTCTTCTACTCTATATTTTTCATGTAACCTAAGAAATTCTTGATTAAAATATGAGGCCTTATACACAATAAATTATTGAAATATAATTGTTCTTTAAATTTATTTTGATACTGGCATCTAAGTCACATCCAAATTGTTTTCATCATAATGGTAGCTAGTTCCATGGAAGTGGTTGCAAGTGTCTCAGGAGTATGTGTGAATTGAGATAACATAAGAAATAAAGTAGTTCACCTCAATGATGTAATGGGGACATCACATAGCCATTGGATATAAATCATGATGCTTCTTCTATGGCCTTTATCTGAGATCACTTTCTACTTTTGCCTATTCTTTTCCTTCTTTATTCTCCTTGGCCTGGGTTTCTACTTTAGTCTTGGATTTAGCATTGGCTATAGTTTGTGATTTAGCTTCTTTTTTATCCTTAGCCTTTTCATCATCTTGAGCTTTCATTTTATAATTTTCCTTAACCTTAGATTTGGCTTCAACTTTAGCCTTAACTTTGTCTTATGATGATTTTGCTTTTGTTGCACATCTAAGTTGCTATTTAACATCCTTGGCTTGAGATTCTTGTTTCCCATATTTTTTACATAGTTTTCACCTCTTGTTATCACCATTGGGATTCCTCCTACTCTTTTTTCTTTGTCTCCACTTTTTCATCCTATTTTTTCATAGTTTATGCTTCCTAAGCTTTATTTCTTATAACTTCAGCTTCTTTAGATTGTTTCCATTAAACCTCTACTTCCTTAACCTTCTTTTGTGTTTTGACACCTATGTATTGCTATTTTTTTTGACATTATGTAGCTTATTATTATGGATATTGTCTCTTTTGCATCACTACTTATTATGTTGGTTCTTGTCCTTTCTTGATTATTTATTTCTCCTTTGCCTTCACAAGGTATGGTGTGTCCTATGTTGTTTTTTGTGCATCTACTACCTCAGGCATAGTTGTATCCATGGGTTCCTCATCACCTTCAAGGTCTATGAGCTTAGTATATGATTTAGTATGCTTAGGTGATTGAAATTCACCAAGTTGGGCTTTTTTTACCAATTTACTTTTCTTATATTTAGTTGGAGGTGTGAGAGTCTACTTTTGTTTATTTGGAACCTGGGGTTGAGGCTATTATTTCACTATTTTAGACTGTCGCACCCCACTTTATTCTACAAGTTTGCTAAAAGACACTATCTTTTCCTATATAGTTTGTGATGGTTTAGTAGAAGGTTGTGTGCATGGTCATCAAAACAAGCCCAGTGTAGGACTTCCTTCTTTAGGTAAATCCGCCATATGTATAGTAGATGATCCTATAAATGACTCTATTGACAATATCTTAGATTCCAACTTATGTTGTGTTGCATCTTGTCCTACAGTATCAACAAGAATAGAAGGATGTGGTTGAGTAATATCAACCCAAAGGTTTTTTCATACCTAATTTTACACTTGGAAAGAGTGCATTGCTTTCAAAAATAATAACTCCTTCTCCTCCTCTTTATCATACACTTATTTTCCAATATTTTTCAACATTAATTAAATCAATTCTTGTTCTCCTACCCCCAACTTAGGTAGATTGCATTCAACATCTATCCTTGGAACTATGGGATTCTCGAGCTAGGACTTTGTTTGATAGGTTATTTTCTCTGGTGGAGGTAGTGGGGATCTAAGTGCAGGTGATATCCTCTTTCCTTTATCCTATTATGTAAGATCTTATGCCTATGCTATTTGTTATGGTTGTGCATGTGGCTATATTGGTTGTTGCAGTGGTGCTTTCTATGCTTCTACTTGTTGTGCCTCTAGAGGAATAGCTTTAAAAAGTGGAATTGATCTTGTAGCTAATGATTTTTTCCTATATAATTTAGCCTTCACTTTAACCATAGAAATTAAAAATGGAATTAGGGTCACAATTGGAGTAACTAACTCATGGACCTTGATTTGAATACCATTACAGAATTTGGTTAATGAAGCATGCTATCCCAAATATTGCATTACATCTTATGGGATCTTAGGGTGTGTTCAGATCAAATCTAGGACTTCAAGCCACCATGTGTTAAATTACCCTAATTTCTCATAATAATACCCTATTTTGGTTGATGAAATTTTTGTGAAGGAATTACTAGGCTAAAAATCTACATTTACATTGATTGGCCCCATCAGAGATTTCCACTTTGTAAAACACAATAAAAGAACTAGAGAATAATATTGAAATGTCTATGTGCTTCCCAAAAGTACCTTTTTTATTTTAGTGTTAAGCTCAGATTCCAAAATTCAAGTTAATTTAAGTCCTCCCATAACTTTGTCATGCAATAAGAAATATCAATTATGCCTCTTATCACTTGTTTTGATTGCTTGGTGGTTTGCTAAAATATTTTCTTGATGCATTATACCATGATGTGTAGTGAAGCATCATCAATTGAGTTAATGGGTGTTCCTCACACTACCCTTGTGGTATATTTTTACATGAGATCCGAATGGATTGTGGTGATGTAGACTTATAAGGGAAGAGATATTTATCCAAATTAGAAAGTGGTGACTCATGTCATGGTGTGTATAATGATCTAAATTATAACATATTGAGTTAAATGGATAGCCCCTTGATTGTAGTGGCTCATCAAATTCAACATGACCTCATTTAACTACCCAAATTTAGGTAGCTTAAGTAATATTTTAGTGTTAGAGGTTTGCAGTGGATGTTGAAGTGTGAGGGATCCTACTTATGTTGCTCCTTTAGTATCCTAAGAAAAAAGAGTAGTCTTTACTATGTATATAAAATTAAATCAATCTATATCATTATATTTAGTTTTTTGAAGACCTAACCATATCCCAATTTCCTCTTTTTGTGCATTTGATAGTGCAATCAATAACTAATCTCTTTCCATGTCTCGATTGGTGGTCTAGAATTAATGATTGATTTTCTTAGTTGTGCTCTAATTTTAAATCCATTTATGATTAATTATTTTTAAAGAAGATCATAGATTCCTATTTTTATCTAAAGTATATAATGTTTTGGCATTGTGCATACTCTACTCATATATAGTTTTTGGCACCCAATTTCATATCACTAGCTACTTTGAATACATTAACTACTTATGTATAAATGTTCCTTTTTCAATTAATATTACTTACTAGAATTTACCTTGATAGGGATGTTTTGTGTTTAAAACCTTTGATTTACTTCTTTGGTAGTTATTATATGTGAGTAGTTGTCCTTTCATCTAATCAATTTGACTTATGAATCCACTTATCCATTTAATACTAAATCTACTTCAAAAAAGATGTGATATTTTTGAAACACCATATCATTAACAATTTTACCTAACCATTGGAATTTTTTTTCCATACCTATATTGTCACTAACTTCCTAAAATTAATTAATATGCTTGATGTAGTTATAGCCAACTATATTCTATAATCTATATATGGAATGTGATCATACCTTGTGATGAGAACTGCTTTCTAGTAATTGTGATGCGTTATGTTATAAAAAACATGATATACAAACATTCTAATCTAATAAAACAAAATAGAAATAAAAAAATTAAATAAAATCCTAACTACATGGTGCTACTCAGTACCAACTCAATTTTTTAGTTGAATGATAGAGATTAAAGATGACATGGCTTAAGCCTACAACCATTTATATGTCATAATAATATGGTTTCATATAAATCTTTCAACACTATAGTACACTATGGTGATACGTCATGAATAATATAGGGTCTTTTACATATAATGTATAAATTTCCTAGGAATGTTTTAAATCTTTTCTCATAAAATAATATAATTTATTTAGGGTAAAATTATTTGGATCATAAGTTATGATCATGCCATGCTTTTTGATTTTAATTATTAATATATTATATCCACTAAGACCTTTTTTTATTTTCCTCCATCTTATGAACTCCATCAACTGTGCCTTTAATGAGTCCTAATACCCTAATCTCATATCCATCATAAACACAGACTAGGAACAATATACTCCATAGGGATTATGACCTCAAGGCCATATACCAATTGAAATAGGGTGAACCCTATAGCTATATTTTAATGTGTTCTATATTCCCACATAATCATAGGAATTTAATCTTCCCAATCATCCCTTGAAACATTAAAATTTTTTGTTAACATTTTCTCCAATACATTATTGGATGCTTCTGCTTGTCCATTTGCTTGTAGATGATAAGCTATGATTTTGTGGTGCAATTTCATGAATTCTTTAGTGAGAGTATTTATAGTAATATTTAGGAAATGTGTGTCTCTATAAATTACCAAATTAACTGGACATCTAAACCTTGTGATGATGTTTTCATATTATTTTTTTCATAGCATCTTTTCCACCACAACCTGGATTGGTAGTATCTTCCACCTATTTAGTAAAATATTATATCATAGTAATAATATATCATGTGTGAATATTCTTACTTGGAGGAGTTATAGGTATAGTAAAGTCAATTACATACTATTTAAAGGGTTATTTCACAAGATTTATTATATTGGTTTGGCTTACCTATTCATTGACAGACATCATAGTGTTTAGCAACACGGTGTGCATATTAAAATAATGTAGGCCACCAAATACCACTTTGTAATATTTTATTTTTAGTTAATTCTCTTATGAAATGACCCCCTATAATTCCTTGATGAGCCTATTAAATAAGTTGGGGTTGCTCATGCTCTAAATATACTCTTCACAATACATCATATTTTCTAAGCTTATACAAGAATACATTAATAAGGATATATGGTATTGCTCATGTGACCATTTGCTTAAAATCTCACTAAGTTTAGTGCACAAGAAAATTTCCTTATTTAAATAAATTTTCATTGTCTTCCATGTTAATAGAAACTATAAAAGTTATAAATAAATACGCATCTAAAGATTCATCTTCAAGTTATTTTGGTTCCTCCCCATTATGAAGTATGTTGAGGTGATCTAGACCCACATTCTCTCAGACTATTTTGACATTAATATATAATTGAAATTATTTAAATAACATTAACCACCTTGATACATGTCCTCCTAATATTGGATTATTAACTAGTTATTGCAATATCTAGTGATCCGTGAACAACTCAAAAGGAGTAGATAATAAGTAATGTCAAAATTTTTGGAGTATGAACACCATGAATGATTATTTTCTCTCTGTAGTCATGTAATTATTTTTGTAACTAATATTTTCCTATTGGAAAATTATATTGGCTGGTCCAACCCAGCTTTACCTGGATACACTAAGACAACTATTACTATGGTGCCAAAAGCATCCACATGTACTTGGAATGGCTTCTTCTAGTTAGGAAATAATAAGATTAATTTTTTTACCAATCTTTGCTTTAACTCAATGAATGTTTTTTTACATTATGGTGTCCAATCAAATTTGGTATCCTTGTATGGTAATTTCTCCATGGATGCAAATATAGCTATATACCTTTTTATTAACTTTTGATAATATCCCATATGACCAAGGAATGTGTGCACTTCAGTTGAGTTAGTAGGAAGTGGAATTCCTACTTTAACAACAATTTTAGCTGGCTCAACCAAAATACCATCATTACACACAACATGGCCCATCAATACATTGAAAGGTGTGAAAAATAGACACTTATTTAAATTTAAAGTGTTGTGCAAAGCCCAACATCATTCTAACATTAATATTAGTTTTGAAAAGTTTTATTTGAATAGATAAAAGATAGACCAATCATCCAATTAGAATTTTAGAAAATCATGAATGAAATATTTAAATGCATTTACCATAGCTCTATAAAATATAATAGGTGCATTCTTTAAACCAAATGGCATTACCTTGTATGCAAATGATCCCCATTTAGTAGTGAAGGTGGTCTTAGCCTAAGCATCCTTTGCAATCATAATTTGGTGATATCCATTGAATCCATCCATAAATTAATACACTTCATGCCCAATAATAGATTTAAGGACTTCATATTCTAAAGGAATTGGAAATGGATCATTAATGAAAGTGCAATTGAGTGCACAATAGACCCCACACACTCTAATCTCTCCTATTTTCTTAGGTTGAATAACTATGAGACACCCAATCTAGCTTTTAAATGACATACATAATTATACCTCTTACGTTGAATCAAGTTTATCCTTTACTTTGATTTTCATATTAGTATTGAGCCTATAAGGTCACTTTTTGATAAGGAGCACATACTCTTTTAGTTCTATGTGTATTTCTCCTAGAGATGGATTTATGTCTTTTACCTCTAAGAATTTACTTGGAAACACATATTGATAATCAATTAATAGATGCAAAGCCTAAAAAATTTGCTTTTGTCCCTAGTAATCTCCCATTATTTCAAGTTTAGGAGCCAAATTAATCCCAATATTTCCTTCAATATTTTGTAAAGGTTCCTGATATATCTTTCCTGATCCAGTAGGAAAAGTATCTTAAATAATGTGCTTACCTTTATGTTATATAATGTTGATGTTGTGTAGTTTTCCTCTTCCACTTACTATTCATCTTGTATTATTTGGGTTCATCTTCGCATTGTGGCTCAAATAAACCTTCTAGATCAAGATCTCTATCACTGTCACTATCACTTGATTCTATCATATCATTAATTATTCTATAACATTACTAAACAAAAAATTATTCTTTTTGGTTAGATTTATAATTATGTAGTACGAGATCCAAATCCTATGTAACCTCTTGATGAGATGATGATTTAGCTATAGTTACTAAATATTTTACTCATTCATGACATAAAAAAATTAATTTTATACAAGGAATAATGTACTAATGGATTATCATCTTCAAACACAAAAGTTTTAATGAAATCTTATTGAAATTATGCTCAATGTTTGGTTTTTGTTCTAAGCTCTTGATGCATATACCAAAATATTGGTAGAAGTGCTAGTGTGGGGCTGAATATGTGTACCCAATGTCATGGTTCTACTCCTTGTATGGTCCATATATCAACACACTAATGAATGTGCAATTTTGGGCATTGAACTTATTTAAATAACATCCATTCTGACTTGATACTATCTAGTAATTGAAACCTTACATCCAATACTTTACATGCTTCCTCCCATTATATTTTTGAGTTTTTGTGTACTACACACCATGTTGCATTTTTTAATTTGAGTGTATAGCTAAGTGCATTGACTCATTTATCCACCTCTGGTACATAGTGTTCAAAAATTGATATAAATGGATTGAGATCCTCTAGTGCAAAGTATTGAGGTGTTTGGCATTCTATAGTGAACACCATGTGTAATGGTCATAACTCATGATATTTGTGAGACTAATTCAAGATGTGAGCATCTGAGTCACCATTTATGGATGATTCATATTTCAAAGATAGAATACCTTATAGGGTTGGTTTAGTATAGTTCATCATAATTATACTAGTATTATATAGGAAATCTACTTCAAATCTTGTTAGAGAGTGCACTAAAAGAGAAACACATTCTTCGAGGTGAACTTGCTTAGCCAAAGACTTTGTTATAATAGGTTTTAATGTTAGTCATTTTTTTGTTGCATAATATGTGGTTTATAATCTTGACACTCTATAGATCGCACCCCATTTTGCCCTTCATCTATCCCCACTTTAAACCAACTATTAACCCCATAGGAAAAAGGAGACTCTAAGTCTTTTGGAATGATATATGGATTTTTATTAGATTTATTTAGGGGTATGACCATTATTTTATCTTTTTATGTACTTCTAATTTATTACACATAGTATTGATGGTCATTTTTCCATTGTAGTCCCATTTCTTACTGATTAAGGTAGGGTAATGAGTCTCTACTATCTTAATGTCAATGACCTCAATGTTTTCTTGTAGTCTGAGCTCAACCACTTTAATTTCAACATATTATTATCTAAAAATGGGTTTGACTTTGCTATAATCTACCAAACTCAATGTTACTAGACTGTATCTTATAGTTGGTTGACTAATGGCTTCCTAGGTTGATTCGGGAATCATATTGATTGTGATTACAAAATCAAATATTGTGTTTAGAATTCCATATCTAGCCAACTCAATATCCATTCATGATTCCAAATCCCATGGCTTCTTGGTCTTAACATACCATAATATTTTATTATCCCTTTTTTGTCCTCACTTTGCACACTCTAAGTGATTATGTAAGAAATTAGTGATGTTCTGGGATACATCTTCAGTACGTAGTATACTGAGTAGTTTCATAAGATCTATTAAAGTAGTCATGACACCCTATTACTTCATTATAGTAACAATTTACCCATACATTTGAGCATTAATAATTATGTTATCATCATCATAAACTATTTTCTGTTTTATTTACTATAATAGCTATGATGTTTGTACAATAAATTCTTTTTTGTAGATGAATCATGATATTTATCCTACTGAATTTTTCTAATGCCATGATCTGAAGGAATTTATAAATGAGGTAATCCTTGTTTTTATCTCTATTTACTTGTGTCATCTTGTACAAATGCATTTTCCTTTAGCTATGCATTGATCATATTTACATTTTGCACTGGCTTCTCCTTTCTTTATTTCTCAAAAATTAGGAAATATTCTATTTGGTGTTGACCTTTGACCCTAAAGTATACAAAATTTACTTGTATATGAGGGTTGGTGGGATATTTTTTCACATAATTATTATTGCACTACATAAATAACATTACATATGGGTTTGAGCTTGTCAATTATCATTGTTGTGACCTCCTTGATATCTTCCATGATATCCACCCCTATATCCCCCTCTATAGTCACCTATATTTTTTTGATATCCCCACCCTTGTGATTTTTGTCTAGCATATCCTCCTTTAAAATTTGTTTGTGCATAATATCCATCATATTGGTGTTGAGGGGAACTTGGAGTCTAATTTTCCCATTGTTACTGAAGATTTAAATTATTTTAGGGTTGTACATACTGACCAAAATATTGGTATGAGGGAGATGACATATTATTCCAAATTTATAAACCATGTGTCTGATATTTTAATAATGAATGCATTTTATATTTAGGTGATGAAGGAATCCATCCTATACTATCTTGAGTTGCATTTTCCATCTCCATGTTTGGTCATGGAATTACTTGCTTCACAATTGGTATTTTTTGAACTACAACTATGAAGATGTTCTTAATTATATGTTATTTTAATTCTTTAAAAGCTTGGTAACTTGTCTCATTATGATTTGTGGATTTTCAAAAATTATAGTACATTCTATTCTATTTTTAGATATATTGTTAAAAAATATAGCATGTAGATGTAGAATATACAACTACCTACAGATTTTGCAAAATTTTATTTTTAATTTTGGATAGTCATTTCTATGATGTCTCTCTTGGCCACATTCTATGCACCATAATAATGACTTAGGATTATCATTTTCATGCCTCGTGTGCATATTCTTCATAAAATTATCTAACTTAACTTTTACTTTTCATTTCACTGATGGAAATCCACATAATCTTTTATCTGTTCTACCCTTATGGCAACAAATCAAGCATCAACTTTGGTAGAGAACTAGGATTTCACAATGGCAGATCTTATTTTTGGTTGTATATCCTCTATGAACCAGGCAGCCTTGTCTTTGTCTTCTAAAATAAAATCAATTTTTTTCATTACATTAGAAAAACTATGATCATATTCTCCAATCATTTCTCCATATTTTTACAAAATTTCCTTCAGGTCTTGAATGATTTGACTAGAACATTTTTTACCTTAAATTATGCCACTATCAAATCTTTAACTTATGTGAGATATAGGGAATTTACATTTATTTTGAAAATGAACTCCAAGGCATGTCTTGCCAAATCCCCTACTAGTTTATACTTTTTTACATCATCCATTGTTATCCATTTTACAATCCATTTCATTTCATAGGTTACCAAGTATTTTTTGGGGTTTGTAGACCCATCATATGAAATTAAAGGCATGAACATACCTACATTAAGTATCACATCTAGTAATCTATTAGTTATTATTATAGATTTATAAATACTAAAAACTATGACTAGTGGTGATTGTGCACTAGTTATCATAATGTTAGGCGACTACGTAGTGCTCACTATGACTACAAATGACTTTACACTAATATTTTTAAGAGAAAAATATATATTAACTCTTGTAAATTATTTGATTCTAATGCCTAGTTGGTTTCTATAATGATATTTCCAAACTTGTTAGTAAAGGAATCAAACCAACCTGAATTTGTTTCTCTTTCTATACTTTTCTACCTTTAATAAATAAAGTGGGCGTAGGGGGTGTGTACCCTCAAAATAAATTACTTTTATATATAACTTCTTATAATTTTAAACTTGAACCTGTGATATTACTACCTTCAAATTTAACATTTTATCAAGAACTTTCTTTCTCATTTCCACCAAAAAACCCTTCCCTTAACTGCAATCTACCTCTACTTCCTTACTATTCTACCTCTGCATCAATGATTCCAATATCTTCTTCCTCATCAGGCCCTCTCATATTATGTATACCTTTTTATTTTAGTATTTTCCACATATTATCTCATCAACCTCTCTTCTCTAGCATATTTTTCATGCATTTCTCTAGCTCTAGCACTTTATTCTCTACTCTTAGTCTTATTCGTAGCTACTTATGGGTCTTTTATCTTATTTCACCTTCTTTACTATCACAGTTCCCTTTCTATTCCCATAATTTTATTCACTCCAAGTCTAGTCACCTTTCATTTTATGAGATCAAGTTCAAGTTATTTTTACTCAGATCTTCATCATTCACTTCCTCCTACACGTACTCCCATGGTGCTTAGAATGACTAGTCCATGTTTGTTAGAGTAGGCACTATGGCCTTTTCCACAACCAACATCTTTTTCAACAAAGGTAATCACTATAAAAATTTCTATCTAATTCCTTGGAAAAATTGATCTTGCATAGTCTCAAAAGCTATGTATCCTTGTATTGTGAACATGGTAATATATCCCTTTATTGTAGTCTTCATCTAATAATCTTCTGCTCTAGATCAATCAATGTCTAGGTTGCATAGTCTTTACAATTTTTCCTCAACACAAACTATAAATTCTATTATCCTCTAACCAAATCAATAGTATTCTAATATATTTATCCACATAGCTAACAATCTAGGAAACTTACACTAGAAAATTTCATAAATTTTGCCATAGATGTGCTCTTGGTTAATCCTCTCTATAATTTTTATAGCTCTCTATGATTCTTCTTCTGCAAAGTTCTAGACTCTCTCATCTAACCATCTTTATACATCTCTCTATCCTAAAAACCATCTTAGAATATTTCATACAAATGGGTTTCATACTCACCACACCATTATTATTAGAGATTCCTAGAAATAATCTAAAACATGCTAATTATAGGGATAGCTTGTGTAATGGGGAGTAAAATGGGACACATATGAGACTAATATATTAAATACCATCTATGATATACAAATATTCACCTAAAAAACAAGAAATCAGATGATAATATAAGATGAAACATAAGAGGCATATAATTTGATAATAGATTAAAGTAAAATAGAGAAATTAATGTGCATTAACCATATTATTAGCAACCTAAGTTATATCCTGATGAAGTAGATTGCTCAGATCTACTTCAAACCTAGACTAACATTGGAATGGTCTAAGGTTATGGGATCCCTGTAGCTAGACCAAACCTCTAGTTTTTGAGGCTAGCTCCTTTGAATAGATTAGTTTAGGATCTATTACTAAAACCTACTCGATTTTGGGGTGAAAAGGGTAAGAAAGATTACTAAAAGGTAAATCTATGCTATTGATGGTGATGCACTTGAATGAAGAATGATCCTTTGTAAAACTTGAACTTAGGCACAATTGTGAATCAAAATGGAACAATTTGTCAATAATAATTCCTTAGAACAATCCTAAACATAAGTGTTTTAGATGAAGGTTTGATATAAGGTCTAAAAATTAAAGGTGGATAAATGAATGTCTTTAATGACACTGTATACTAACATTCTTCAACATAATTTCTATTCCTTAACACTTAAAATGACTTGTAGAGGTTGAAATCATAGTAGTAGGTGAATAATGACCTAAAAAATGAGACAAATATCACACTTATAAGTAGATAAATAATAAAAAAAATTACACACTACAATCATGAATGAATCTGCAATAAAATTTCTTTATTGACTTTAGGTTCAAGTCACAATTTTAGTATAGTTTCTATATGCTAGCCAAAGGGATCCTAATAAATGGCATAAAAACCTAAATATATAGTAAAATATAAGAATAAAATCAAATTTGGCATAAAGGAGAGAAGGAGAAGACATATAAACATCAACTCAAGTACAAATTCAATTATGACTCATTATCAATAGTTTTCAAGAGGTCTCCTTATGTTTAGTGGCTTGAATGATCTTTACATGATCTATTTGGCATTGAAAACAAGGTGGTGGGCCCTCTTTTACTTATCCAATATCCTTATCCAACATGATACATCATATCTTTATTAGATAACTCCACTTAAGGTGAGTTAACTCATGCATTGATACTCAAGATAAGTTATGCATGTGTTTAAAGCAGTTGAAGGCCAATTATCTCATCACAAAGATCAATTAAGAATTTGTATGACATCAAGGATCAGTTTTGCATAATATGGATCAATTGAATGGCATGATAACTCCAATTAGACCTCATAAATAGTCTTCTATGCCATATTCCCTTTACTTAATTGAGTAGATAGGCCTACTAGGCCAAATTAGGCCTAGTAGCCTAACATTTTATGCTTGATGGCCATTAAAACCTACATATAACCTTGAAAACATGAAAAAATGATGAATTAAATACATGAAACAATGCCTCCTATCATGAAATGAGTCCTCCTTGGCAAGTAACACCTACAAATTAGTCAAACTAGTTGATTAGGTTAGCTTGTCCTCTATTTCTTAGAGATTGGCTATTTTGGAGGAGCTCCTAAGGGCACTTGAAAAATATTTTTGATCATATGATGATTTGATGAGGAATAAAAAGTGTCAGGATTTGATCTCAAATGATTGAAATTTCTTCAAATTGCCTTGTACCTCTCCTTTTGTGCTTTTTTATCGTAAAATCATTTTTTTCCATGTTCATGCAACATACCTACAATAAATGGTCATGGACATGAATCTATCAGAGTATAATTGATTATAAAGGTGGTATTTAGAATTTGTCAATGAGTTTGGATGCATAATTGTCTAATTCTTCACAAACAAGTCTATGGTACAGTTTTGTAAGGGTTTTAGAGTGCTTCAGGTTCTTAATGATGATTCATAAATATTGGGCCTTGAATACCTAAACTAATGCCAAAAAAAATTAGTATATTAGGCCCTGTAACTCCCCAAAATTACTTATATTATCATGCAAAAGGTGTGTACCATGGTGAGCATGTACGTCACCTCTCAAAGTAGAAAACATGCTTTCTAGGTTGTGTCTAGTATTTTTTGGCCAAGATGATCACTTTTATGATTCTAATGTGGCTCAAATTGGGAATATATCTCTATTATGACTTTTCTTATGATGTTCATGGTGATTTTAAGTTCCCTTATGACCCTTATTTGACACATAATACCCCTTATTGATGGCCTTATCTTATGATGTCAAGGACAACATAGGTGTATGCATAGCATTATTTAATTTTTGAATTTATGATTACTTAAAATGATATTATATAGTGTGTTCAACATTAATAGACTATAGATGATTCTTTAAAATCATGGTATGGGATTGATTAAGGCATTCTTCTTCACCCTACATGCAAATAACTCCTTGCTTTGACCTGTAGACCTATCTACCTATGGAAATGACCTAAATTACCATTATTGATAGATGTGGAAGTGTTATTAAGGGTGTTTAGGATCTAATATTTCTTCTAAAACTCATTTAATGTGCAATTACCCTTCATTCCTTTTCCTTCAAGCTTAAAATTTCCTTATTTGGCTTAGTCCATATAGTTTGAGTACTGCACGTGTTAACCAATAGGTCATGGATGTGATCAAGGGAGTTAATAAGACCTTCAAGTTCATTTCATATCTCAAACTCATCATTTTTATGCATAATTTAGATTCTTTTATCCATATGGTAGTTATTAGGGTTTTATAAGGGTTTTAGGCATCCATAGCTTCTTAATGATTGTTCATAATGTAAAGACCTTTGATGGGAACCCATTTTACATTAATATGGATTATTTTGACACCCCCATCAACCATGATAAGTATTATCTCCCATGAAGAAGGTGCATCAATATGTCTATGTGGTGAAAATATGCTTCGAATGGTTGTCAAGAATTGTGTATGCAAGAAAGAAGATTTGAGGGGTCTAATAAGATAATATTACTATGTTTTATCCACTCAAATGCCTACTTAAAGGTTCTAATTATCCTCCTCACTATCCCAATTCTCATCAAATGAAGAGAAATACCATGAATTAGTCTTAAAGGATGACTATGTACTTTAAGTGTTTTAAGCCTACCTACTTGTTTTAGCCCTCAAAGGCATGGTTTGCATTTAATTTGGACTATGATAACCTCTCAATATGTGTTTGAAGATTTAACAGAATTTATTTATTCCTAAGAAAACCTTATTTGAGGTTGAAACCCTCTACCACACCTTATAACACTTCAAGAGGTCTGCCTATTTGTTCTTTGACTATCAATAGATAGGTGGTTGACTGTGTTAAAAAAGTGGATAATTCCACTCTTCAATTTACCTCACAAATAACATATGTAGTGGATAATGCATTTTACCAAAATTTACCAGTAGGTTACCTATGTTTCAAGTCTTAAGATTGAGTTTTTCCTCTTTTCATGATGTATTTGTGCTTGAGGATGATAAATATGTCATGAAAATCCCCATTTAATTTTATTTTATTTATTTATCAACTTGGTCCTATATATTCAATCAAAAACATGTATCTTTAAAGAAATTCAAAGTGACATGATTGTCATAACACTACTGTAGGTATGAATTTGTGATAAATAGAGGTGTTTGGGATCAATTTCACCATGATTTTTAACTTTTAATACTCCTCATGTCACTATAAAACTTCCCTTTCAAACTTTTCCTCAATCATATTGACTCTTCTTGCATTTTTCTCTTACTTCACATGGTCCTAGTTTGTACATGCTTATGTATTGTGTTTTCCAAATTTGGGAGTACTTTAGTGATCTTTATCAAAGTTTGAATAATGTCAATTTATCATTTGAATAAATATAATATCTCACATGCTTCATTCTTCAGTTGATGTATGTTGAAATTCATCTCTAGGGCATATGAGTGTATCAATTCCATTTATCACTTAGTATGGTTATAGGTGGGTGTTCTCCATTGTTTGACCCTAATTGTATCTTATTTATAGACCCACATTCATCCTTTTGATGAATTCATAGATATATTTTTCACATTAATCATTCTCTTTCATTTGATTATGATACTCCACAATGGACTATGTTCTCCTTCTTATTCATGCTTGGAGATAGACATGCTCTCTTGAGAAGGCTAGAGGTGGTGATTAACATGAAAAAGTAACCTAAATTTAGTTTGGTTCTCATTTATATTATGCATTTCATATAAATCATAAATCCAATTTCTTGAAACACTATCTCCTTCATACCATCATTCCATCTTCTTGAAAATGAACTTCTCTTTAAGTTTTAGTTTGACTGTGCATCAACGCAGTCTCTTATATGGATGGTGTCAAATGGGATGATAAAAAAGGTCAAATTTTATGTTATGAACCTAAAATTATTCCTTGACATGAAACATTATTGTTCTAATACCCCTCTTTAAGGTCAAATTCATTGAAAAACTCTTTCATAGCTTTTCCCACTCCTTGGGATTATGACTGTGTCCTTGAAAGTCCTAATTGTAAGTGAACATTCTTATGTTTCTTGAGATATTCAAGACCTTGAACTTGTATTGTAGTTTATATACCTCATTGATTTTATCACTCTCATACTTATCATGTAATTGGTCATCCAAACTAGATTTCAAAAACATAGATTGGTCCTAAGACTGCTAAGATACTTATTTTTTGTAGGTTTTGACTTGTATATAGGCCTGTAGGTGTCTTATGAGACACTTAAACACAAGTTTATGGATGAATATTTGGGTTTATGACATGAATAAATTCATAACATATGTGAATAAACCTTCACTCCTTGCACTTTCACTCACACATTTATGCCATGATGCCAACCTTCAAAAAGATTGTGTCCTTCCTTGATAATTTTAAGTGACTGTACTAGGTCTCTTTATATAGACTAAGATGGAATTAGGCCTTAGGGAGGTTATCAAACATGAAAATTATCCTTGTACTTCAATAAATAAAACTTGATGAGATATTTTGGGTAAAGTTCTTGAATAAGACATATTTTATCCCATCCTATCATATTAATTTCATGAAAAACCCTTGACTATACTTTTTGATGGTTATAGGTGAACATTCTTGACTGTTTAGCAATGTTAGTGTTGTCTCCAAATATTTCACCCTAGAATAGGGTTGTTTATGCCTCTTCCATATTTGGATAATGTTGGGACATTTCTAAGCCTGTGGGAGTTCTTATAAGTGGAAATGAGCCTCTAGGTTGAAAGGGCTAGCTCCTTGTATTAACTTTTGTGCAATAAAACTGCTGAACCAGTTTGTATGAGTGAAAAGAGTTAGAAGTTTGCATAAATGAAAAGCCTAATCTAAAATGGTAATACACCAAGAATTAGCATCCACATGTATGCCAAATACTTATGCACAATATAGTAAAATATAGTCTATAACTCAAGCTCTAGAAGATTTCAACATAAGTATTTCAATGTAGAAACAAAATGAATGAGATCACACAAATTAAATAACTAGAAAAGACAACTTGTATAGTCCAAAAAAGGGTTGCACATGTGCAAAATATCATACAGATAGAATGCACTCTACGTGAACTGTTAGATCAACTCTTTGCTCAAAAATCATGAAAGATAGAGAATAGAAGGATAAAACATCACTTGTTATCAATCTGTGTCTCTTGCATGCCAAAGAAAATATGTAGAACTTAGAAATAACATAAACTTATGCTTCTTTTTTCAAAAGCAAGAAAATGGCAAAAGATTCCAGTAGGGCTTCACCATATTATCTATGGATGATATAACAAGGGCCCAAGGATCCTATTTATAGCAAAAGAGGGAGGGAAGAGAGAGCTCCTAGGCACCAAAATAGAATCCTCCAAAATGGTTTTTAGTCACCATTATTGTGAAACTAATTCTAGATGTTATCCCATTCATTTGGAGTTTGTCCTTCTCTTTGATTTTCCCTCTTGAAATGACTAGGATCATTGAAAAATCAATGGTGAGATGACCCTCCATAAGAAATGGCTCAGATCATAGTTGCAAACCTTAGATTCTTCCTAAAAGCTTTTGTGTTTTACACTATAGACCCATTTGGGCCCTCTGAATTGATTTACTTATAAACCTATAATTCAATCATGTTGGGAAACCCTATTTACACTATCCTTGCTCTTTCAGGGTTTTTGATTGCTTTTACTTATAAAAGTCATAAGCAAAGCTCTTTTAAAAACTTGATTTTGCTTTGCTTAAGATCCTATCAAGTTTTTTGAATGGATTTACTCCTTACCTACTCCTTCAGGTTCTTTGATTGCTTCTACTTATAAATGTCATAAGTCAAGCATGTTGGGAAACCTAATTTTCATTATAGAGTTTTTTAGGTTTTCCCAGTGACTTTACTTCTTATTTTAGGTATTTAAGCATGAATTTGATGTCCTAAAACATGTCACCATGTTGTACCCTAATGGCTAATTGGCTACCCTAAATTTGACATCCTTCGGCACATCATGTCTTTGAATCCCAATGGCTAGTTGGCCACCTTGAATTTAATGTACTATAACATGTTACCTCCTTGAATCCCAGTGGCTAGTTAGTTGTATAAAATTTTATGTCCTACAACACACCATAGGGATCCATATGGGTTGGGATTATTTTTTGGGAAATTTTCCCAAAGTAATTCATTTGGACAATTTTTTTGAATGAATTCTTTTGAGAAATTTTCCCGAAAGGCAACGACTAGTTCCTTCAAAAAAGTTTTGAAGGACACTTGGGAAAGGCACATGGTCCCTATAAAAAAATTTGAAGGGCATTTCAAAAGGAAATGACCCTTCAAAACTTTTCCAAAGGGAATTTCCAATGACAAAGTGCCCTTCAAAAAAGTTTGAAGGGACACTTGGGATAAAAAGTGCCCTTCAAAACTTTTTTAAAGGGTCACTTGGACAATAAATCACCCTTCAAAAAAGTCCAAATGGACACTTGGGTTAAAAAGTGCCCTTCAAAACTTTTCTAAAGGGTCACCTGGAAAATAAAGTGCCCTTGAAAAAAGTCCAAAGGAACACTTGAGAAGAAAATTTCCCTTCAAAACTTTTCTAAAGGGTCACTTGGAAGAAAATTTACCTTTAGAAAAGTTCAAAGGGACACTTGGGGGGAAGACAAGGTAAGAAAGGCCCTTTTGAAAGGTTTCAAAGGGCACTTCAGGGCAAAATAAAGCTTGATAGCTAAGGTAAACAAGGTAAGGGAAAAAAATAAAGAAAAAGGGAGAAGAGCCCAAACCAAGAGAAGTCGAAGGGAAAAGACAAGTAACAAAGAAAGAGACCAAACATATAAAATGAGCAAGGGAGAAATGAAAAGAGACAAAGGGAAAACATAAACTAGTCATGCAAAAAATGGTCAACATTCTAGCAATTTCCAAGGGAGGCATGCCTACAATGTCATAAGACCAGTCACCTAAATCCTTCCATTGGGCATAGAGTCATGCAATAAAAAAAAGAGTTGAAAGAAAAAGCCATGGCCAAAAATACAAGTTTGAGATACACATGCACAATCAACAAAAGGAAAGAAAACACTTGAAAGGGAAACACTGTTCTCTAAAGCACTTAGGAAAAATAAACACAACAAAGGAAACACACCAAAATAAGGTATATAAAAGACATGGCCAGCAAAGGTTAAAAGAAATTCTTCAAATGGATTTCATTCACTAGAATAGGAAGCTTTTCTCCATCCATTTTGGATATGTGAAAGGAGTTTCTTTGATTGCACTTACTGATGATGTAAGGACCACTCCAAAAAGTATCAAAATTTGTATGTTTTCTTGGTTTTTCTCTATCTTCATCCCATTTCAAGACCAAGTCACTTTCTTTGAACACTCTTACCCTTTCCATTTTATCAAAGGATTTCTTCATGAGAACTTGATGGTGTTCCAAAGATTTTTGTGCATCATCTCTTTCCTATTTTAGTTGCATTAATTCTATCAATATGATCTCCATGGGAGTGTTTTCAAGTAATTCTAGCTGTTGTGCAAGTTTCAAGGTAGGGAGCTCTTGTGATATGGACAACCTAGCTTCTCTCCCATAGACAAGTATAAATGGATAATTACCAATTGACTTCTTGGGAGTGATTATGTCTACCCATAAGGCTATCTTCAACTTATTATTCCATGCTCTTTGATTGGTTTCCAACATCCTCTTGATGATCTTGATGAGGTTGTTGTTGGTAAACTCAACCAATCTATTACCTTGAGGGTAGTAGTTAGATGAGGTACTCAAATAAACTCCACTCTTTGCTACCAAATCAAAAGTCTTAGCACTTATGAAAGCAAGTGAATTATCTAAGATGATGACATGAGGAGCTCAAAACCTTGTTATAATTCTCTCCAAGATGGCATTTTCATTTGCTTCTTTCAAATCAAAAGCCTCTACCCATCTTTTGAAGTAGTCTATAGTAGTCAATATCCATTTGAGTCCAACACTTTATTGAGGGTTGATCATGCCAATGAATTCAAGGCCCCATTGCATGAAAGGGTGGTCCACTTGGATAGGATTCAATGGAAGGGAAACAATATTTTATTTTCCAACAAAGAAAGCACATTGAGGACAAACCTTAGACCAATGATATCAGTCCTTAAAAAGACTAGGCCAATAGTAACCAGCTCTCATTATTTTTACATCTATTATTCTAGGAGAGAAGTGACCACCATCTACACCATTATGGAACTTTTATAGTAGCATATCAAATTTGTCATTGTTAATGCATCTTAGAAACACATTAGTAACATCCTTATTAAGAGAATGCCATCCACAAGACAATAAGGAATAGCCTATATCCTAAAATAACTTCTTTAAGATTTGTTCAAGCCATTAGAACACTCACCATTTTGAATAAAACCAATGATGTCTTGTGTCTAACTTTGATTTTGCATTTTATCAGTTGACTGGTCTTGAACTTGATTCACTAAGGCTTACTCTTTTGGCTTTTGAAAGTCAGATGCTAAGTGCTCACATAAACCTCTTCCTCTTACTAGGATGGTTACCTTGATGTCAATGTCACATTCCATCACCTTTGTGATCCATCCAGCTCTCTTCTCATTGAGATCCCTGCTTAGGAGAAACTCCTTGGTGCTAGGATGGGAGACCATGACATGGATATTATTATTGGAAACCATATGCCTAAACTTTTTCAAACCTCTAATGACAATTAAATCTTGCTTCTCAATAAAATAATATCTCACTTCATAGTTTTCTAAGCCTTTTTTGAAGAAAGCAATTAGTTTCTCAACATCTTCATCATTCTTTTGCATAATCATAGCTAAGATTGTGTCAATGTTAGAAAAAGTATAAATAATGAAATCCTTAAAAAAAATTTGATTTAAGAGAGTGAGAGATGCTACAATTTCTTACTTTATTGCCTCAAAGCTACCTTTACCTTCCTTTATCCAAGTAAAAACTTGGTTCCTTTTTGGCATGGTTGTGATAGGCTTTACCGTAGTTACAAATTTTGGGATAAACCTCCTTACAAATTTTATTTTTCCCAAGAAACTTTGTATCCCTTTCTTGTGTTGAGGAAAATACAATCCTAGAATAGCTTCAATCCTTTCGAGGTTAATAGATAAGCCTTATTTTGAAACAACATGACCCAAAAACTTACATTCATAGACAATGAAGATGCACTTCTTTGGATTGAGGGATATACCATACTCTCTACACTTCTCAAACACTTACCTTAGATGACCCATATGATTGGAAGAATCCTTTGAAAAAATGGTTATATCATCAAGGTAAACAAGCAAAAACTTATTGATCAAACCTTTGAAAGACATGTTTATTACCCTTTGAAATGTAGCTCTAGCATTGGATAAACCAAATGACATCTTCTTTTAGGCAAAGGTCCCCCACTTGGTGGTGAAGGCTGTCTTGAATTGATACACTTCATTTACCAAAATTTTATTAAAATCTGAATAACCATCAAGAAGTGAGAAACATTGAGAACCTAAAATAACTTACAGAATTTACTCCATAGAAGGGAGTGGGTAATGATCCTTGAGAGACTTTGTTTAGATCATAAAAATCCACACAAAGTTTGATTTATGTATTATTCTTATAAACCAGTACAAGGTTGGCTACCCAAATTTAGTTCTTAATAGGAAAGATAATCCTAGACTTAATCAATTTGGTCAGCTCTTTCTTCATGAGTTCTTCTACCTTGGGGTTGATAGGCCTTTGATTTTGTCTTACCGGTTTAGCTCCATGCTCCAACTCAATGGTGTGATGAGTTAAAATTTGGTCAAATAATTTCAATTCCTTGTATTTTTAAGAAAAGATGTCTTGAAAATATTTGCATAATGTAATAAAAGCTTGCCTTTCTAGCTGAGAACAAGCCTTGCTAATCTTCAAAAGTTTGTCCCTAAAAATCAGAACCCTCTCATAGTTATCTTCTTTTATTAACTTGCTCATTCTTTGGTTTTTATTTTTATCATCCTCATTTAAGACACTATCCAAGGTAATCATCCCCTTGGGTATTTTATTTGTCTTTAGTTGTATAATTTTCTCTTCATAATGATCATGCAACTTCTTTTGATTTCTTGAAGAGAAACCT
Organism: Torreya grandis; assembly: GCA_037957365.1. Taxonomy (NCBI): domain Eukaryota; kingdom Viridiplantae; phylum Streptophyta; class Pinopsida; order Cupressales; family Taxaceae; genus Torreya; species Torreya grandis. Next base: position 1,438,414 of record JARHVA010003016.1, read on the forward strand.
GCTTTATTTTGCAAGAAGTGTGTCATGTGTTCATCACTTTCAAACATTTGCCATGACACTTCATTATATAGAATGTAAGGTCTCATAATGATCTTGATATGGGATTGATCCTTCTCTTTTTTAACATCAGTGGCTGAGTTATAATATGCTCTTATTATAGCCAATCTATCAGCGTGCTTGTTCAAGTCTCTTGGTATGGGATAGATGTTGAAGGCATCAAAATCCTCAAGTAGATCCCATACCCTATGATTTTAGACTTGAGAAAGGGGTTATTGGTTTTAGATTGACACCTCACTCAATGAAAGACTAGTTCACTATCTCCATAGACTTTCAAAATCCTGATTCCTCTCTTCTTTTCCCATCAAAGACCATGAACTAAGCCTTCATATTCTACCACATTGCAATTGAAAGCGCAACTAAAGTGAAACCTATATGAAGAGTAGTAACAATTACTTGATGTGGAAACCAACATGACATAAGATCCTATGCCTATTTTTATCCTTGAACCATCGAATAACATTTCCCACATGCCATCAAGCTCATGATCTTCATTGATGAGTGAAGGAATCGGGCCATTCTCCTCATGCATGCAGTAAATTCCCAAATAAATTTCCTTAATGAAAGTGTAAGGATCAAGGACATGTGTTTTAGTGTTTTAATTATCAAGATAGAGGTCAAAAATACCTTCAATAGGAGAAGATGCTTCACTATTCAGGACTATTTCTTCTTGTTTACTGATTAGATAGTTTTGATTTGTCATTGTCTCTAAGTATGGCTCAATGTGGAACTTTGATAAGGGATGAGTCCTTATGGCTACCTTGGTTACATAATTTTTCTTGAAAGATAGAAAGGACCAATAATTAGAAAGGTATCCTCCTATCTTGGTCATAAAGTCCCTAGACAAGCATATAGCAAAGTGTGTTGGAAGGTCCACCACCATAATATCTTGCATGATAGGGAAGCTTGGGCAGCCATGTAAAAACACTTTCAAACCTTTGAATAGTCTTACCATCTTGGTTGGAGTTACATCTAGATACAACACACCTTTACTATGTGGTTCATAGTTCAAACCTAGCTTATCAACCACTACTTTAGGCATAATAGTAGGGATTGCTTCACTATCCACAATACAATTATGGACCAACTTATCTCCCATAATGAGTGTGAGGTAGAAGGGTGGAGGATTTTTAGATTTAGTTGAATCATCCAAAAGATTATTTTGAGAATTTTTGAGAACCAAAATATGATGCTTTGAATATTAAGGAGCCACATACATGCTTGATAAATACTCTTGCAAAATCTCCTTTTGACTAGGTATATGTAGAACCTCCAAAAGGGATATGCTTGTCTTAGTCATCTTTAATGAGTCCACAATATTTAGAGATGGAGTATTCACTTTCTCCTACATTTTTGATGGTAATAAAGGAGTTTTTTCCTACTATGTTGTAATCTTGGTAGCTATATTTACATTCTAATTTTGTTAAGGAACATGGCTTGTAGAAGGTGCAACACTTTGATTGGCACTTTGTGCCTAGAGAGGCTTCACTTGGAACTATTTGTGGATCTTGGCCTTCTACCAATTCTCTCTTCTTGGCCCTTGTATTATCTAAAGTTGACATGCCTTGAGTCTACACAAAATCATTTTTACTTGAAAATTCATCATTCCCATACTTGGGTTGTTGCCTTCTCCAGGACTATCCCTTTGGCCGGGACATGATTATTTTAATATCATGTAAGGAGTAGCTTATTCTTGTGTAGTCAAAGAGTAGCTGGTTCCTCCATCATCATGTGTAAAATAACCTTGAGGCTACCCCCATTGGTCCACATGATCTTCTCTTTGCACTAGATTTGTATGAACTAGAATAATAACCTTTACAAGAGGAGTAGAATTTGGATTATATGCATTGGGCTACCTGCTATAACCTTATTGATTTTATCCTATCCCTTGATAATTATATTAGGATGGAGATTTATATCCTTGTCGAGGATAGTATTATGCATTAGGAGGAGCACTTACCTGATATTTAGCTTACTTGAGCTGAGCTCTCAATGATTTGATTTCTTCATCCTTGTCTACAATGTTATCTACCTTCTTGGGAAGGGTCTTGGCTTCACATTGGCATTGGGAACTTGTGACATGCTTGGAGATTCAACCAAATTATGGGATAACAAAGGCATGGAAACTCTTAAAGGGAGTCAAATTTCCTAAATCAAGCTATTCTCAGCCTCAATTGCTAGCTCATATGCACCTGGAAGAGTGAATCTTCCCATTGACTATAACATGATAGCAACATCAGTACCAATCCCTTCGATGTATGTTGGGAACACAAAGCTAGGAGGAGGTCTCATGATTGGTGGTAGCCTATACCATGCTATTTGAAATATCTGATTAAAATCTCCTATGGATTAATTTGGACCCCTTCTTATTACATTCAACTAATATATTGGGGAAGCATGATCACTCTTATTTTTGAATCTTGTCACCAATAGGTCTCCAAATCCATCCCAACTTGTAATGTATCCCCCCTTCAACATTATATACTAGTCAAGTGATTTTCCTTTTAAAAACATATCAAGTAGACTAATGGCTATGTTGGCCCTAGTAACATTATGAAAATTACATAAATTAGAGATGTCTCTAATATGTTCAAATGGGGTAATAAAACCCTCTCCATTTAAACTAGGAAGATTTTTGGTAGTATTTGAAGGGATGGGGTCATATGTGGGAAGCTCTATTGGGTTTTGGGTATTAAGTGTAGGGAAGGGTTGATGTCTATCTCTCCCCTTTCCCCCATTTCTCTTCTTCCCCTATGATCCTCTATTTCTTCTTCTTCTTTAACTTCTTCCTCTCCATGAACTTCTTCAACCTCTTTTACTTCTTCCCCAAAGCCTCCTTGATAAGGATTTAATAGGGATAGGATTAGTTCAAGGTGTTGTTCTTTAGGAAAAGCTTTAATTGAAGGAGATTGGTCATAAAATTTTAAGGACCTTGTGAGGACCATGTAGGATAATGCATAAAACTTGGTCTAAGACAAGGGATTCACACCCTTTTGGAGTCACCAAATGATGGGTTAGGGGTATTTATACTAATTTAGGCCTATCAAGACTAGAATTTGCCTTAAATTAGAAATAATTTGGGTCCCAAAAAGTGTGCTAGAACTATTGTCTCAAAATATTTCACCCTAGAAGAGGGTTGTTTAGGCCTCTTCCAAATTTTAGCAATGTTGAGACATTTCTAGGCTTGTGGGTATGCCTATAAGTGGAAATGAATCTCTAGGTTGAAAGGGATAGCTCCTTGTATTAGATTTTGTGCAATAAAACTACTGGACTAGTTTGTATGAGTGAAAAGAGTTAGAAGTTTGCATAAATGAAAATCCTAGTCTAAAATGGTGATACACCAAGAATTAGTATCCACATGTATGCCCTATAATTATGCATAATACAATATAATATAGTCTATAACTCAAGCTCTAGATGATTTAAAAATAACTATTTCAATGTAGAGACAAAATTAGTGAGATCACATAAGGTAAATAACTGGAAAAGACAACCTGTGTAGTCCAGAAAAGGGTTACACATGTGCAAAATCTCATATAACTAGAATGCACTTTACATGACCTATTGGATCAACTCTTTACTCAAAAATCATGAAGGATAGATAACATAAGGATAAAACATCACTTACTATCACTCTATGTCTCTTGGATGCCTAGGAAAATACCTATAACTTATAAAGAAAATAGACTATGCTTCTTTGCTTAAAGGCAAGAAAATGGCAAAACATTCTAGTAGGGCTTCATCGTACTATCTATGGATGATAAAAAAAATCCCAAGGGTCCTATTTATAGACAAAGAGGAGAGAAGAAAGAGCTCTTGGGCACCAAAATAGAAGCCTCAAAAAAGGTTTTTAGTCACCATCTTAGTGAAATGAATTCTAGTTGTTTTATCATTCAGTTGGAGTTTGTCCTTCTCTTTGATTCGCCCTCTTGAAATGACCAAGAACATTAAAAAATCAATGGTGAGATTACCCTCCATAAGAAATGGCTCAGATCACTACTACAAACCTTTTATTCTTCTTGAAAGCTTCCTAATTTTTAACTTTAGACCCATTCAGGATTTTTGAATGACTTCACTTATAAACCTATAAGTCAAGCATGTTGGGAAACGCAATTTACAGTATCCTTGCTCTTTTAGGTTTTTCAATTAATTTTACTTATAAAAGTCATAAGCAAAGCTATTTTGAAAATTTGATTTTGATTTGCTTAAGATCCTATCAAGTTTTCTAAATGGCTTTACTCCTTGCTTGCTCCTTCAGGTTCTTTAATTGCTTCTACTTATAAAATTCATAAGTCAAGCATGTTGGGAAACCCGATTTGCACTACAGAGTCATTCAAGTTTTCCTAGTGACTTTACTTCTTATTTGAAGACTTTAGGCATGAATTTGACATCCTAAATCATGTCACTAAGTTACACCCCAATATCTAGTTGGCTACCCTAAATTTGACATCCTACGACATGTCATGTTTTTGAATCCCAACGACTAGTTGGCCACCTTGAATTTGATGTCCTGTAGCACGTCACCTCCTTAAATCCTAATGGATAATTGGATGTATCAAATTTTATGTCTTATGACATGTCATGGGGATCCATTTAGGTTAGGCTTATATTTTGGGCAATTTTCCTGAAGTAATTCCTTTGAATAATTTATCTAAAGGAATTCTTTCAGGAATTTTACCTGAAAGGCAACAACTAGTTTCTTTGGTAACTTTTCTGAAGGAAACTTCTCCTTGAATCCTAATGGATAATTGGATGTATCAAATTTGATGTCTTATGACATGTCATGGGGATACATTTAGGTTAGGCTTATATTTTGGGCAATTTTCCTTAAGTAATTCCTTTGAATAATTTATCTAAAGGAATTCTTTTAGGAATTTTACCCAAAAGGCAACAACTAGTTCCTTTGGTAACTTTTCCTGAAGGACACTTGGGAAAGTTTCCTTTATAAAAGTTTTGAAGGACACTTTTGAAAGGTACAAGGTCCCTTCAAAAAATTCAGAAGGGCATTTCTAAAGGAAATGGCCCTTCAAAAATTTTTCGAAAGACATTTCCAAAGACAAAGTGCCCTTCAAAAAATTCTGAAGGGACACTTGGGCTGAAAAGTGCCCTTCAAAACTTTTTCAAAGGGTCACTTAGACAACAAAGTGCCCTTTGGAAAAGTCTGAAGGGACACTTAGGCTAAAAAATACCCTTTAGAACTTTTCTGAAGGGTCACTTGGACAACAAAGTGCCCTTCAAAAAAGTTCGAAGGGACACTTGGGAAGAAAAGTGCTCTTCAAATTTTTTTTGAAGGGTCACTTGGAAGAAAATTTCCCTTTGAAAATTTTTGATAGGACACTTGGGGGTAAGGCAATGCAAGAAAGGCCCTTCAAAAAGGTTTTGAGGGGCACTTCAGGGCAAAATAAAGCTTGACAGGCTAAGGCAAACAAAGCAAAGGGAAAAAATAAAGAACAAAGGAGAAGAGCCCAAACTAAGAGAGGTTGAAGGGAAAATACAAGTAACAAAGCAAGAGACCAAACATAAAAAACAATCAAGGGAAAATTTAAAAGAGCTAAAGGGAAAACACAAAATGGTCATGCAAAAAATGATCAATAGTTATTAAGCAACATGACCATACTCTTATGATCATATTACTCCCTAAAGTCCTTGAATTATTATGGAGATGAAGGTGAATGAAAAATGATATGTTGTGAATGGAAAATGGGAAACCATGAATAGAGGTGAAAATGGAGCTATACAATGATGGAAATAGTGAGAAATGCTAGTGAAAGATGGTGAAGATGGATGAAACAAAATTAAGGTGAGTAGAACATAAAGAGTACATGACATGACCATTTTAAAGGTCTTAATTAGGAGTAGGCATATGTTTAACAAGACATATCAGTTTAGAGACCTTTGAACCAGCATATGGTGCCAAAATAGAAACCTAGGAATATGCTCAGATCCTTAACAAATGCTAAGAAACCTTGAAATATGATAAATAGTAACCCCATGAGAACTCTTGAGATAAATTAATGGCTTCCTTAAAATTAATATTTAAAGAAACCTTTTAGAATATTTAATGAGGTAGATAAAACATGATTTGAACCTCTTCAAACAAGAATCTAATAATTTTTGAAACTCTTTCTCTCTCTTGGATCATATAAACTCCCTTTACATGCTTGTAGACTATAGATTTGCATTGTTATGCCTTCATAAGCTCCATATGACTCTCAAATTTGTGAAAAATAACTAAATAATTCCATGGAAAGGTGAATCATGATCTTGAGAAACCCTTCAAACGTGAATTTTCTTGCCATGATGATAAATGAAGAGAAAACATAGAAAACTGACTGCCTACTTGGATGAAGGAGAGATAGTGACTGCATTGAATTCAAAGGGATGGTTCATGAAGGAGATAGGAAAAAATTAATAACCAATTTATATAGTTGGAATCCCTATGGGATGAGTTTCTTTGGCCTAAATTTGATACCTTGGTTTTCTCTCTCATGTTCATACCACCTACAAACTTGAAGGGATCTCACCATGTGCAAAGAAGTTAGATGATTGGAGGGAACTAGTTTTGGGCCTTTATTAGATCATTTTTCCTTGAAATTATTTTATAACATATTCCATATCTTCATCTTCATGATCTTGAGATCTGTTGTATAATAAAGGTTGTATAAGTTCGTACTAATGCATGAAAACTCATAAAAAATAACTTTTCTTTAAATTCTCTTTAAACTTAAGACTTGAAATGAATAATATAGGGAAAGAAAGAAAACAAAAAGAGTAAAAAAGGATTTAATAACAAGTTTTAAGTCTTTTTACATCCTTATGAAGCCAAATTTGGCACATGTGAGCTAAAGAAGGCCTTTTCTAAGTTTAAACTTGCATGAAATAACATTTTAAATGTATGAAACTTTATGACTAAAGTAAAGTCATGAATATGAATGTGTTTAAAGGCATTATGAATACTATTATGGAATTTTGACACAATATTTCACATGTAAAGATAAAAACTTGTCTTTTTAGGCAATATACATATGGTTTTACAAAGGAAAATTGCCACTAAATGTCATAAAAACATATTATAGCCCCCTAAAAGGTTTCAAATATACTTTAATGCATATTGATGACACTTTCAATGTTTATATATTATTTCATACCTTTCATATATCAAATCATGCTAGAAAATTTCATGACAAGTCATTAACTACCCTCTTTTTACTATCATCATCAGAGCACTTTCAGACCACGAGAACACTTTAATCTCTGTCAAAACCTTAGAATGACACTTGAAACTATTGACATCACATTGAAACCAATATATATTCACTTGATAATTAATATCACTATAATGGACATGAATTTTTTTCAATTATAGGGCTTAGTATATTTCTTTGATAGGCCAAATTGCCAACATTTTTGATGACTCATATATTTTGACCAACTTGCTAGTCAAGAAAAATTTAGAATCTCTATATTACATCAAACTTTGGAATACACTCTGAAACTATAAAAAAAAAAAAATTTGCAACAAAACAAACAAATAGGAAACAACAACTGATAATTGAAGCAAAACAACAACTAACAAAGTATGTGCAACATGTGCAGTTAAAGGAATGAAACTACAACTATGTACAGAAAGATGACTCTCTTAATATAAATACTTATGGAAAATCCCATTGATAGGAATAGGTAGTTCCTCACCACTTAGTTTTGATAATTGGAAAGCATTAATTTCCTTACAATTAGGAAGAACATATAGACCACTCTAAAGGCTATCAAATTTGGGATGTTTACCTGGTTTAGCATGGTTTTCATCCCATTTGAATACCATGTCACCTTGATGAAAGGTCTTGGATGAAGCTCTTTTTTAAAATGATCTATTGAATTGATCTTGGTTAGATCATATAGTATGCATAACATTGTCTCTTGTTTCCTCCAACTCTCTCAATTCATTCATTCTTACCTCCATTACATCAATCTTCATAAGTTTCAACTGATGTGCAAGCTCCGAGGTTAGAAGTTCCAATTAAATTGGTAGCCTTGATTATCTATCATAAAATAGAAGGTAAGGAGAGTGACCAATGGAATTTTTTTGAGTGATTTTATTTTCCCATAAGGTAGTATTCAACTTGGTATGCCATCCTCTCTGATTTTCTTACATTATTCTTTTGATGATCCTATTTAGATTCTAATTGGTGGAATCTACTAGTACATTACCTTATGGATAGTAATTTGATGAATATTTAAGATAAATAACATTATAAATATCCCATTCACATAAATTTTCATTGATGAATTCCAAATCATTATCTGATATGATGGTTGAAGGGACTCCAAAATGAGTCACTACGCTGTCATAGAACTCCAAAACTGAGTTCTCATTTACCTCCTTGAGTAAAACTACCTCCACCCACCTGATAAATTAATTTATTGTTGATAAAAATCACTTATAACTATAACTTGATGGAGGATGAATCATTCTAATGAAGTCTAAACCCCATTGCATGAAGGGCTGCTCAACCTAAATAGGTTTCAAAGGCATGGCAGCTAGTCTCTATTTTCTAGTAAACATTGCACACTTAGAAAATTTTATAACCCATGTATGTGAATATTTGAAAAAATTAGGCCAAAAAAAATTATCTCTTATTATCTTTTATGTTGTATCCTGGGATTCAAAGTGGCCTCCTCAAGGACTATCATGAAATTGCTCTAACAATTTATCTATTTGACTATTTTCAACACATCTTAAAAACATACCTCCAATGTCCTTTTTGAAGAAAAATACCTAAATTAGTATGTAAATTATATATTTTAGATTTAATTTTTTCCTCTTTGATCCATTTAATCCTATAGGTCACTACCCTGTTTGGAGGAAACTTATTGTGTCATGTGTCCAGCTAGAAGGAGAGATAGTTACAACTACATGTTGAGTGTCTTCTACTATCAAAATCACCTCTTTTTATTTTTTAACATATAATACAAGGTGTTAAAAAATTACACTACCCATGACTATATTTTAAACCTTCAATTCAATTTCATATTTCATGCACTTGGTAACCAACCATCCCTCTTTTTACTTAAGTCTCTATTAAAGATAAAGTCATTCACACTAGGATGAGCTACCATAAAAAATATCTTATTATTGGAGACAAAATATCTAAATTTTTTCAATTATATTATAATATAAATCACATGATTTAAAAAAATTAATACTTATCTTCATATACTTCCAATGCTTGACTGAAAATAATAATGGGCTACTCTAATCCTTCACTATTTTACTACATGTGCATGGTAGAAATTGTATTACATGTGGATAAGGCATACATGAAGAAATATTTAGCCAAAAAAGGATTGATAAAATTATGATCTTGGATAATGGCCTATTTTATGGCCTCAAAACTTTTCTTACCTTCTTTTCTCCATGTGAACTCTTGATGTTTCTTAAGCATGTGAGTTAGTGTCCTTACCAATTCTGCAAATCTAGGTATGAACCTTCTAATGAAATTTATCTTTCCCAAGATTATTTTCAATCCATTCTTGTTTTTAGGAAAATATAAATAAAATATTACCTCTATTATTTTAGAATCAATAGAAAGTATATCTTTGGACACAACAATTCCAAGAAATCTTCCCTCATGCACTATAAAGATACACTTTTTGAGGTTCAAAGAGACAAAATTTTCTACACCTATAAAATACCAATCTCAAATGTGTTAGATGATATTTAAGATATTTAGAAAACATAATAATATAATTAAGATAAACAAGAACCATTTCACTTAAGATCCCCTGAAAAGCAACATCCATTACTCTTTGGAAAGTAGCTTCAACATTGGAGAGTCCAAAGGGCATATTCTTATATGCATAAGTACCCCACATAGTTGTGAAGGAAATTTTATATTGATATTTCTAATTAAAAAATATATGATTTTAACCTAAGTATCCATAAACTAGATAAAACCTTTGTGAACTTGAAACTCTTTACAAAATCTGATCCATGGAGGGAAGAGGGTAGTGATCTCTCAATGACATTATTGAGATCTATAAAATCTACACAAACTTATCTCTCCATTATTTTTCCTCATAGGTAAAATATTTTTAACCCATGTAGAATGTTTGATGGGAAATATTATATTAGATTCAACTAGATTTGTAAGTTATTTTCTCATAAGGACCTCAACCTTGGGGTTGATTGGCCTTTGTTTTTATCTCATTGGTTTAACATCTTCTTCAAGATTAATAGTATGTTGTGATAACCTGGGATAAATAATTTTCAAATAATGATATTACCATGAAAAAAAATCCATAAAATCCTTGCATAATGATATGAAAGCTTCTCTCTCATTATTATTTTTCACTTTTCCCAACTTGAGTAGCTTAACCTCAGCTATGACAATTTACTCATAATGTTCCTTTCTGGTAGAGATGCTTACTATATTTTATAAGATTTTAATCCTCATTAAATATGATTTATAAAGTCACCAAACTTTTAGGTAAATTATTTTGTATTAATTGAGAAATTTTATCTTCATATTGGCATTGTAACTTGTCATGATTCTTTGGGCAAAATTTTGCCTCATTCTGTAGGAAATAGACAATCTATTTGTCACTATCAAAAAATTGCCAATTTACCTCATGATTGGTAACTTATGGCCTGCATAGAAAATTTATTTGGGACTAACCTTTAGTGTCTTTTAGCTGATCAATAATATCATACTATGCTCTAATGGCATCTAGCCTATCTATATGCTGATTGGCTCTTCTAGGATTGGGGTGAATGTTATATGCCTATAAGTCTTCCATAAAGTCCAAAAACCTCTATTTTTAGGCCTTTATAATTTGATTCTTGGCTGCCCTCAAACCTCTTAATTTATACACTACCAATTCATTATCACTTTTAACCTGTAGAAGCTTAATATGCCTCTTTCTTTCCCACTATAGACCATGAATAAGAGCCTCATATTCTAATGTATTAGATGTACAATTGAATTGAAATATTATATAATAGTAATACCTTTGATTTAGAGGATGAAAAATCATAACACCTACCCCAGTTCCATTCTTTGATATAGATCCATCAAAGTACAAATTCCACACTCCTTCATGATCTTGTGTTAAGCTAGTGAAACTAAGCATTATGTCACCTTCCTCATACATGCAATAGACACTAAAACCTGATTCTTCAATACTTTTATAGGGATAATAACCATTATTATTAGTTTCCCACTCATTTAAGAGTATATCTAGTATGCTTTCAATTGATTTGTAAGGTTTTTGATCATTGAAATTTTCATCTTCTTTTGAGATAGTGAAATTCACATTTGACAAGTTTGGCATATAAGGTTATAAATGGAATATATGTATAGGTTGAGGCCTTATAGTGATATTTGTTAAATACCTAGTTATAAAAATAATGTAGGACCAATTAGAAGAAATATAACCCCTATTTTTGCAATAAAATCTCTAGATAATCATAAGGCAAAGTAGGGAGGTAGATCAACAACTACTACATCTTGTGAAATGTTAAAATTAAGGCAAGCAATAATTATGACCTTAAGATATCTAAGAACACCCATAGTATTAGTAGGAGAACCATCCAATTTCAAGACCCCTTTCTCATGAGGTTCATACTGAATTCCTAATTTGTCAGTTATGGATTTGAGCATGACATAGGTAATAGCCCCATTGTCAATCATACAATTATGAACAAGACAATCTCCTATAATAATTTAAAGATAGAAGGGAGGTAGCTTAATCATATTAAGAGATTAAAGTTTAAGAAATTTATTATAATTTTTTATAATAAAATTTACTCTTTCTAGTTATTTATTTGAAACATGTATTTTTGAAATTTCTTCTTGTAAGAGGTCCTTTTGACCTAAAATTAGCAATGTATCCCACATAGAAATATAAAAAAAGGCCTTCTTCATTTGATCCTCAATATAAGTGGACAAGTGGTTATCCTAATATATAATTTAGGAGTAGAAGTGATACCTAAATGTTGTGTGAATTGTGGAATGAAAGGACTCTTCAAATTCTACCCCTTACCATCTTTTTTTTTTTTTTGAGTTGATGACTTTTGAGGTACATCTTGAGTGGTGGTCCTTTGTGGTGTTTGAGAAGGAAGAGGAGATGCCTTCTCTGGACCCAATCCTATTAAGCATGTTCTTGAGATATATTAATTGTCATTAATGTCAAGGTGATCTTAGTACATAATATATTAATGACAAAGTGATAGGTTCCAAGTGGATTCAAGGGTGCAGATAATGTGTACAGATCTTTGGGATGATAGATAATTTTGTTAATGTTATGTTCTAATTGAAAAGGTCATATGAGGTGATAAGAGAGATTTGTGCTCTTATAAAAGTGAAAATATTTCATCAAAGAAGTCATATGAAGGTCTAAGCTCTCTTAGTCATCTTGGTAAATCAGGCTAAGTGAGTAGATTGATGACATTAAAATTCACACTTATGGAAGTATCAAAAGGAGTTGGTCAGATGAGTCTAATCATTTTTGTACCAATATCTTATGGTTCAAGTTTTAGGTCATAAGGTTATGTGTAGTAAAATTTATCAAGGTGAAAAGTTATCCTTCTAGGTAAATTGTAGTGTTTCCCATACTAAGCCAAATTTACAATATTGAGTAACCTTTATATAAGCTACCAAGTGTCAAAATATATCTTAATCCGATCAATCATTAGGATCAAAGATCAATGGAACATGAGTGATCATGCAGATGAAGATCTAATAATGCATGTTCAATCATATAGATAGAGATCTAATAGTGAGCACAAGGTTAATAATTCAAAGTATCCTATGATTTCATATGAGACTACCAAGTGGCATAATCACATTTGAAGATTGATAATAGGGTCCACAAGAAGGCACGTGAGCTTGCCAAGTGTCATAATATAATAAGCATAGATTGAAGTTTAAAAATGAGCATTTGAAGGTAAATTCTAAGAGAATATTGAGGATATTTGATCCAAAACTCAAAAGCTTTGGTTGAAATATAATTGAATAAAAAGGAACAACACAATTCAAATAATGTTATCTTTGAGAAGAGATGTTTTATTGATCAAATTTGTAGACCCAAACATATGCCTATCTCTAAGAAGAGATGTCTCTTTTCATTTTTGGGTTACATCCTCATTTATACATGTTTTGAAGGTGTGGGGAGGATGGAAGGTCACCAATCTCGATGGAGATTAATTGGTTCAACTTCCACGATTTACAACAATACAGAATTTGAGGAATTACTATTTTTAGAAACTTACTATTTTTAGACTGCACTACTAAAATTGAAAATTGGGACACTTTCATTGGGTTTTATGGGGTAAAACATCATTTATCAGAGCTAAATTCTATCTCATGACGTTCCACTCATTATTATCTTTCCAACGGTTCAAACGGTGAGTCAATTGGAGCTACGGTGCCAAAGTTATGGCTCCCGGAAGTTCAGCCATCAATTGAGGTGGACCCATCACCCGAATTGTCATTTGAATTGTTTCCTAGATCAATATTGATGGATCATATTTGATCAAGTTTATAGGGGGAACAAAGTGACCATTGGAATTTAAATTAACAAAGTAAAAACTAGTCTATATTGTTTTACTTATATCTTGAGCATATGACATAATTTATTGATGGAGTAAAAATAAAAGTTGTAAAGGAATCCAAGGTGAATCCATAAAAATTAGTTATAAGATTTTAATATTTTAATATTTTTAGTTAGTTAGATCTAAATTTGAATATGGATTTGACCATTATCTGCAAGTGATCTGAGAAGGATGCTTGAGTTTGTATTAATGAGTTTTGGATGTTTCATGATGATTTATCCATTATAGATCATTATAGACTCTATGATGACAATTTGTGTGAATTTTAAATGTTTGAAACATACATATTAAATATAAAAAAAATTATTAAAATTTGACTATATATTTCTTCATGGTGTTTTTGTGTATATGACTAATGTTTAAGTAGATTCTGCATATACAGAGGAGTGTAATGATGAATGTAATCACTTGAAGGTGTCTTAAGGTCATGTAGAGTGGACATATGATTTCATAGGTGGTTTTGTGTTTCTAATTTTCTTGATGAAGTGATAAATAAGTGAGTAGGTCATTATGAGACCTATAAGGTCTACTAAGGCCTATTTGAAAGGTCTAGTTGTTTAAGGGTGACTCATGGATGTTATGGTCAACTTATGAGGGTGGTATTAAACTATGTATTTATGAAATATAAGTCTTAAGGGTTAATTCAAGTCTTATGGCTGACAAATAAGATGATATTCATGAAGACTCTATAAAAAGTGAAATCAAGGGTGATGGTTTCTAGAGTCGATGAGCAAATAAAGAGATGTGAAGTAAAGGAAGAAGAGAGAAAGTGTGTCAAGTATATGGACTGAAGAGAAAATTAGGTTTATGACTATGTGTATGACCTATAGGTCATAATTTTTATTTTATAATAGTGTACTTACATAATTGAAGATTAAGGAGAGTAGGTTGAGGATTGTGTGTATGACCTATAAGTCATAATTCTAATGTCATAATAGTGTACTTACAAAATTTAATATTGAGGAGAGCATGCTTAGGATTATGTGTATGAATTTTAAGTCATAATTTTGATGTCATAATAGTGTAACTATAGAATTGAATATTGAGGATGAGCGAAGAGGTCTAGAGTGATCCAAAAGGGTGTTTTAGATGCATTTATAGTATGTGTAAGCTTGAGAGTGTGAAGGGTTGAAAGAGAGTTATTATAAATTATTTATCCATCATATTGAAAGAAAATTAGAGTTATAGATTTGTTGATTTCATAGGTGTTGTGTAGGTGCTCAACATCTAAAACAAGTTGGTGCTTGTTCATGTTTAGGGGTGGGTACTCCTTGTGAAGTGGGTGCTTCACTAAAAGGCCTCATATTTTTTATCATTAAATAGGACAAGTAGTCCATGTGTTTATAGGCTTGAGAGTGGGTTTTATTCCCCATGATGTTTTCCCACATAATTCATGTGTTGTGTGCTTGATCTTACATCATCTTACTTATTATTACAAATGACTTGTATGCTTTATGAATGCTTCTGGTGTTTGATTAAGGATTATAATTATAGTCTATATTATCTTGCATCACTGATTCAACCCCCTCTATGATTGTACCTCTAAAAATTGGTATCAAAGCCACACCTTTGCAATTTTAACCTCTTGAAAGAGATCCAAGGTAAAATATGGCAAGTCAACATATGTAAGGTTTATCTACAAAGTAATTAACAGTATTCAATGGATCTAATTATGATTTTTTAAGTACAAAAATGAGGACATACATCATGTATCTAGGTTTTGATATTTGGAAATCTATTATAGATGGTTATATTACACCAACTAATCCTCCAACTAGTGCAACTAATAAGAATCTAAGTGAAAATAATTCAAAGGTAATGAATGCCATAATTTTTGGTATTTTAGAGATTGAGTTCACCAAGGTTATCCATTGTAAATATACCAAGGAAATTTGGGTTAAATTTCAAACTATCTATGAAGGAGATTCAAAAGTTAAGCTGGCTAAATTACAAACTTATCGAAGGCAATTTGAGGGCCTCAAAATGAAGGAAGAAGACACTATTGTATCCTATCTTCTAAGGGTTGATGAGATAATAAACATGATCAGAGGTCTTAGAGAGAAGACTGAAGAAGCTACTATGGTACAAAATATATTGAGATCTCTCACACTCAAATTTGATTTAAAAGTATATGTTTTAGAAAAAAGTCATGATCTTACTTAGGTGAAGATGGATGAATTGCATGGGATACTTACTACCTATGAGATCAGAGTAAATGACGATAGACATCCTAAGAAGGAATCAACCTTTAAGGTGTTCAAGGAAATAAAAGCCAAAAATAACAAGTTAAGTCTTGAAGACTTTGACTTTAATGAAGATCAACTTGAAGCCTTGATTGCAAGGAAATTGAATGTAGGATAAGATAAGTATGAAGGGAAACTTCATTTTAAATGTTTTTTATGTGGTAAAGTTGGTCATTTTGTAGCTATATGACCATAAAGAGGCAAGTCTAAACATAAAGAAGCTCATAAGGAATCTCATGAGGATGAACATAAGAAATCTAAGGGTCCTAATAAGTACAAAAAGTTCTTCAATAAGAGAAATGGTAAGGAGTCATACAAAGTTAATAAGAGCCTTTACCATGAATAAGAGAGTAACTCATATGCAAAAGAAGAAGAAAACACATTAGATAGTGATGATTCATTTCATAATGAGGACAAAGAGACACTATTCATGGCTCTTAGTGATGATGAAATTGAATGTTCTTTAAGCAGATATTTCTTTGGAGGAGAGAGATCAAAGGAATAAAATGAGAAAGACACTCTTGAAGACAAATATCTAAATAATATGGAAGAAACTGCTACAAGGTAAGAATAGAATGTAAGCTTCCTTGATCAAATCTTATTAGGCAAAAATTTCCCTTTTTGAAGGAAGGTTGAGTAATGAAGTCAAGAAGCATGATGAGATCACTCAACAACTTGAAAATCAGGTTTGTAATCTTGATGAAAAGGTAAAGAGGAAGGATGAAGAATGTATCATGTATCAATTAGAGATAGAGTTTTTTAAGATGAAACTAAATCAAGCTATAAACAAGCTTGAAACATATCATAAGTCAGAAGCAAGTGACTCCAAAAGAGATGATATCATGACAAATAAAGATGTAGTTGATGATTCAAATAATAAATAAACTAAGATAGTTAATGAGGATAAATTGATGGATACTCTTAAAGATCTGAAGATTGAGATGAAAAATAATGAGAAGATGATGTCACAAATCAAGGACTATGAGGATAAATTTAGTGTGTTTGAGGCAAGAATAAATGATGACAATAGGGAACATGAAGATATAGTCAAGCATCTCAATAGGGAACTATTTATACAAGCCTAAAAACTAAAGAAGATGAATGTTTTAGGTATATAATTGAAATTGAGTCCTTGAAGGTTGAGTTGGAGAAGACATCTAGCAAGGTAAGGTATTTTGTGAAGTTTGGAAAGAGTGTTAATGATATTGACAACATTTTGAGTAGT
Organism: Torreya grandis; assembly: GCA_037957365.1. Lineage (NCBI taxonomy): Eukaryota > Viridiplantae > Streptophyta > Pinopsida > Cupressales > Taxaceae > Torreya > Torreya grandis. The sequence goes on from JARHVA010003016.1 coordinate 1,455,551, forward strand.
CAAATATCTACAAGTAATAGATCTGGTCTAGGTTTTAAGGAAGAACAAAAGGTTGTAACTCAAGACAAAGAAAAGGCTAACATGAACAAGAAGAATAAAACCTTAAAGATCAATGATCAATCAAGGAATGATGGTGATATCAAATTGAAAATTAATCCTAGTAGACAACCAAATGCTATGAGATATTCATATTTTAATGGTTAGTGTTACTCCTATAATAAATTTGGTCATAGTTTAAGAGAGTGTAAAGACCCTCAAGGAATTAATTTTCTTTGAAATATAATATAAATCATTAGTCAAGTGGTGTAAGTAAAGTTGAATGTTACAACTACTATTACATGGGGCACATTGTAATATTATGTCTTAATAAGGTAAGAAACAATGATTTTTTATTAAGATATATGTTTTTCTACAAGTGTCAAGAGAGAGGTCACATAATAAGGTTCTATAGGAATGGTCAATCTCTTACTTCAAAGAAAATCAATCCTAAAATGAAGAAAAGAATCTATAATGAATGGAGACCCAAGGAAGTGAATGGGTTATTTATCATGATAGAACAAGAAACAAGTCCAAGAATTAAAGAGCAAGCATTATTTGCCTAAATGGACAAAAAGATCAAGTAGGACTTTGAGTTAAAAAGAAAAAGTGAAGTTATAGACTAATTGAAAGTCAATCTGATGATGAGGTAAGAATGTAAGTCAAGTAAGAGTATGGAGCTATGGGAGTCTCCTGAATTTTGGGATTGTTAGTATTTCATGATAAATAGGTGTCTCTATCTATGCTTCTTAGGAGACATATGTCATATGTAGAAGCAAGTGTGCCTGGTCTAGGTGATGAATCAAATTAAACTATCAATATAAGAGGGGAGAAACAAGTTCATAATCTTTCTCTAGTGGTTGGTGAAGTTAAGCGTCAAGAAACCCATTCAGGGGCATTGGTTTGATAGGTCAAATCATAATTTATAAAGGTAAGATTGTTTTAAAAGTGGCTTGAACATTTGTTGAACATCATGGTGTTTTCTTATGAGAGAAAATTTGAAGGCAATTATGAAAACTTTATCATGTCTAGAGATGGTCTAAAGGTTCTCAAGACGAGCCTAAGGTTGAGAGACTTAGGGGGAGTCTCTCTTAGTATTATGAAAGTGTGATCACTCCCATTTTCTTGATATTTTGTGTTCCTTCTTCATATAAACAAGGTATGGTCAAAATGGTGTGTTGTTAATGGCAGAGACTATGAAGATCTGGCAAGAAATTGTTTGAGAATAGGTTATATGAGATTAGTATGATGTTAGGGGGAGCTAGGTCTAAGGATAAAGTTGGAATATTGAGAAAGAGACCCTTTGTCATTAATTCCAAAGGGGGAGAAAGTTAATAATGAAGGAAATGTTCACTTTGGGAGAGAGCATTTTGAAAGGTGTTTGTCATCAATGATAAAGGGGGAGATCATTGATCATATTCTTGAGATACATTAATTGTCATTGATGTTAAGGTGATCTTAGTACATAATGAATTAATGACAAAGTGATAGGTTCCAAGTGGATTTTAGAATTCATATCGTGTGCAGATCTTTGGGATGATAGAGAATGTTGTTGATGTTAAATTCCTATTGTAGAAGTCATATGAGGTGGAAAGAGGGCTTTGTGATCTTATGGAAGTGAAATTAATTCATTATATTAGTCATATGAAGGTCTATGTTCTCATAGTTATCTTGGAAAATTAGGATAAGTGAGTATATTGATGATGTCAAAATTCACACATATGGAAGTATTAGGAGTTGTTCACATGGGTCTGATCAGTTTTATACCAAGATCTTATGGTCCATGTTTTAGGCCATAAGGTTGTGTGTATAAAAATATATCAAGGTAAAAATTTGGCCTTCTAAGTAGATTATAGTGTTTCCCATACTTAGCCAAATTTTCAATATTGAGTGACCTTTATATAGGGCTACCAAGTGTCTAAATTTAGCTCAATTAGATCAATCATTTGGATGAAAGATCAATGGCACGTGGGTGATCATCTAGATGAATATATAATGGAATGTGTTCAATAATGTAAATGGAGATCTAATGGTGATCATGAGTTCAATAATTCAAAGGATCTTGATATTTCACATGGGATTTCCAAGTGGCATAATTGAATTTGAAGACTAACAATAGGGTCCATAAGAAGGCACATAGGGCCACCAAGTGTCATTATCTTGGAAGCATGGATCAATGATCAATAGATAGAGTTTGAAGGTAAATACTAAGAGAATATTAAGGAGATCAATGGAGAATATTTGATCAAGTTTCCAGGGGCCATGAGATGAAGACATGTGTCTGAAGCTTTTGCATTACATAATGACCATTGGAAATTAAATTAACAAATAAAAAACTAGTTTGTATTATTTTTCTTATATCTTGAGCATATGGCAAAATACCTTGATGGAGTAGAAAGAAAAGTTATAAAGGATTCCAAGGTATAAAAGTTGGTTATAAGATTTTAATATTAATATAGTTGTAGTTATTGAGATCTAAAGTTGACTATGTGTTTGACCATCATCTTCAAGTGATCCGAGAAGGATGCTTGAGTTTGTATTAATGAGTTTTGGATGTTTCATGATGATTTATGCATTATATTTTATTTTAGACTCCATGAGGACCATATATTATAATTTTTAAGGTTTGACCAATCCATATTCAATATGAACAAATGCTTAGAAGTTGACTATTTGTTTATTCATGGTGTTCTTGTGTACAAGACTAATGTTTGAGCAGATTATGCATATACAAAGGAGTGTAGTGATGAATTTAATCACTAAAAGTGTCTTAAAGGTCATGTAGAGTGTACCTATGCTTTTGGAGGTGGAATTGTATTTCTAATTTTCTTAATGAAGTGATAAAGGAGTAAATAGGTTTCCATGAGACCTTAAGGGCTACTAAGGCATATGTGAAAGGTGTAACTGCTTAAGGGTGACTCATGGATGCTATGGTTAAACTATGAGGGCTGTATTGAACTATGTATTTGTGAGATAGAAGCATTAAGGGTTAAGGAAAGTCTTATCACTAACCAATAAGATGATATTCATCAAGGCTTTATAAAAAGTGAAATCAAAGGTGATGGTTTCTAGAGTTGATGAGTAGATAAAGAGTTGTGAAGCAAAGGAATAAGAGAGTGAGTGTTCCAAGTGAATGGACTAAATAATAGAGTATTTTTAGGATTATTTGTATGAAATTTAGGTCATAATTCTAATGTCATAATAATGTACTTATAGAATTGAAGATTGAGGAGAGCAGGTTGAAAATTTTGTGTATGACATGTAAGACATAATTCTGATGTCATAACAATGTAATTACAAAATTGAAGATTGAGAAAAACATGTTGAGAATTGTGTGTATGACCTATAAGTCATAAGTCTGATGTCATAATAGTGTTCTTATAGAATTGAATATTGAGTATGAGTGAATAGGTCTAGAGTGATCCAAAAGGGTGTTTCAGATGAATTACTTGTATGTGAAAGCTTAAGAGTGTGAAGGGTTGAAATATAGGTGTTATAAATTATTTATCCATTAGATTAAAAGGTAACTAGAGTTCTAGAGCTATTGATTTCATAGGTATTGTGTGGGTGCTCAACATCTAGGACAAGTTGGTGCTTATTCATGGTTAGGGGTGGGTGCTCTGTATGAAGTGGGTACTTCACTTAAAGGTCTCATGTTTGTGATCATTATATAGGACAAGTAGTCAATGTGTTTTTAGTATTGATAATAGTTTTTATTCCCAATGATGGTTTGCCACATAATTCATGTGTTGTGTGCTTGATCTTGCACCATCTTTCTTATTCATTGTTATGAATGACTTATATGCTTTGTGAATGCTTATGGTGTTTGATTAAGGATTGGAATTAAAGTATAGATTATCTTTCATCAATAATTTACCTCCCCTCCCAATGATTTCACCTTTAAAAAATCCATCACCAATTTCCCTTCTCTTGGACCTTGTATGGGCTGAAACTGAATTATCCACATTGGACATGTTTTGGCCTTTTATTTGTTACCATCAGATCAAAATAATTCTCACTTTCCTAAAAATTAATAAAAATAGTTTCAATATGTGTTTTAATACTACCTTCCTCTTGTTTATTTCGAACCTCATATTGAGTGAAAGAATGAGTGCCTCCATGTGGTAGAGAAGCTTCCTTATGTTGATAAGGTGGCTACTCATTATGTGGTGGAAGAGATGAACCTTGTTACATAAGATATTGTTGAGAACCCTCACCAGTGGATCTATTACCATGTTGTTTGATTGATCTCACTAATTCTTCCATTGGCCTTCTTGAGCATAGTTGCTCTGAGTTGGTACCAAGGATATAGAATTACTTGAAGTGTTGAGATTTTAAGCATTATATGGCCTTGATTATGAATTCTACCCTTGTACTTTTTGATTGGGATGATAGGGAGGCCTATTATATTTATAAGATTGATTATGATCTTGGTAAGGCTTGTAAAGTGGAACTTGTTACCTTTTCATAGACACTAACTTGTTATTCTGAGCCTTCAGTATAATCTCTATCTTTCTGAATCTATCTATATAATTACCCTCTATTTGATGAAGACTAGCTAAATCTAGTATTGGAGTAATAGTATGATTAGGAGGATGAATCTATGAAAAAAAAGGCATAGGTGGTCTAGGAGATAATTTATCTACTTATATTAGGCAATTTCAGCCCTTATGGCTACTTCATAAGCCTATATAAAAGTGTTTCCTCCCATAGATTACATCATAACTTCCACATATTAATTAATAGCTTTCAGATAGTATAAAAATGCATAGCTAAAATTGGTTTTGATAACTGTAGGAATATTATTCCAAGTTTTCTAAAACTTGTAGTTGAAATCAACCATGAACTCATGAGGGAACCTATTGATTGTAGCAATATTCTCCACAAAGGAAAGATTATCAAATTTTTCTTCAGATATCTTGAAAAAGAGTTCTCCAAACTCATCCTAGGTATTAATGGATGAAAGTGTCAACCCTTTGTACCATTGAAGTGCCTTGACTTTGAAATAAGTTGCCAAAAAATTCATAGCCACATTTTCCTATGTCACATTTTGTATTGAAAAATGATTAGATATGTTTGAAATATGATAAATAGGAGTAATTATATTTTAAATTGTAAAATAAGGAAGGATGTTTAGGGTAGTAGATGGAATATCAAAATATTGATTAATGTTCAGGGGATTACCACCAATTAAAGGCAAAAAAGCTTGTCTTCTAGGAATAACCATTTGGGATATGGGGTTTACAATAATGTTTGGATAAATAATATTTATTTGAATATGAGGAATTATTTTGAAAAAAATAGGGAAAATTGGTGGTGTAATATTTGGATTGGACTGAGAGCCTTTTTTTCTTTGTTGATTGGAAAGACAACTTAGTGAATTCAATCTCTTTCCCTTTTGAGGAAGATCTTGTAATTAATCTTGGCATAAAATATATGTAATTTTAAATATGAAAACTTTGAATATTTATAATATACTCAAATTTATAGATGTATGACCCAAATCCTATGATTAAGTGGTCCCATCAGGCATGCCAGAATAGTTAGCAACCTAAGTTGCAATTGTTAATGTAGACTGCTCAAATCTATTTCAAACTTGGACTAATATTGGAATGGTCTAAGGCTATGGGATACATGTAGCTAGAATATACCTCTAGTTTGTGAGGTTTAATCCTATGAATAGATTATTTTTGGATAAATTACTAAAATTTACTTGATTTTTGGGTGAAAAGGGTAAGAAAGATTATTGAAAGGGAATTATATGTTATTGATGGTGATGCATGTGAATGATGAATGATCATATATAAAAATTAAAATTAGTCACAATTGTGAATCAAAATGGAAAAAATTTCAAAAATAATTCCTTAAAACAAACATAAACATAATTCATTTCTTGTAAATTAGATGTTTCGGAGAATCTCCCAAGGGAAATTGCTAGCATATTTTTTTACCATATAATGATTTTATGAGGAAGAAAAAGTGTCAAGGTTTTATCTCAAATGCTTTAAATTTATTTAAACTACCTTGTACCTCTCCTTTTATGATTTTCTCTCTCAAAATCCTATTTTTTACCATGTTCATACAACATCTATAAAAAATGGTCATGGAAATGAATATCTCAGAGTGTAATTGATGATATAATTGGTAGTAAAGAGTTTTCAATGAGTTTGGATGCATAATTTTCCAATTCTTTACAAACAAGTATGTAATAGGGTTTTGTAAAGGTTTTAGAGTGATTAGGGTTCTTAATGATGATTCATAAATATTGGGCCTTGAATGACTGAACCAATACCAAAAAAAATTATTTATTAGGCCTTATAACTCCCCAAAATTCCTTAGATTCTCATGAAAAATGTGTGTACCATGGTGAGCATGTGAAGTCACCTCTTTGAGTAGAAAATAGACTTTCTTGGCAGTATCTAGTGTTCTTGGGCCAAGATGATCACTTTTATGATTCTCCTATGGATCAAACTTGGAATAAATCTCTATTAGGACCTGATTATTATTTTCATGGTGATTTAGAGTGCCCTCATGACCCTTATTTGACTCGTGCTACCCTTTCTTGATCACCTTGTCTAGTGATGTCAAGAACAAAATAGTTGTATGCATAACATTCTTCAATATTTGACTTTATGATGATTTTAAAGGATATCATATAGTTTTTTCAACATGAATAACCTATAGATGATGATTTTAAGTCATGGTATGGGCTTGATCAAGACTTTGTTCTTGTCCCTACATGCAAACAACTCCTTGCTTTGACCTACAGACACATCTACCTATGGAAATGACACAAATGACCCATGTTGATGGATTTAGAAGTGTTATTGAGGTAATTTTGGACCACTTATTTCTTCTCAAACTAATATAATGTGCAATGATCCTTTATTCCTTTGCCTTCAATCTTAAAATTTCCTTATTTGATCTACTCTGTATAGTATAAGTACTTCACATGTTAGATAATAGGTCATAAAGGTTATTATGGGAGTTTATAATACCTTAAAGTTCATTTAATATCTCAAACTCATCATCTTGATGCATAATTTAGCTTCTTTTTGCCATCAGGTAGTTATTAGGGTTTTACAAGGGTTTTAGGGGTCTATAGCTTCTTAATGATTATTCATAATATATAGAACTCTAATAGGAAACCAATTTACATGAATATGGATTATATTGACCCAATAATAAACCATGATAAGCATGAAATCCCATGAAATTTTTTCATCAAGATGTCTATGTGGTGAAAATGTGCTTCGAATCATTGTTAAGAACTATGTATATAATAAAAAAGCTTTGAGGGGTCTAACAAGACACAATTACTACATATTATCCACTCCAATTACTCCTTAAAGGTTTTAATGATCCTCAAAACTATCCAAACTCTCATTAAATGAAGAGTAAGCCCATGAAATAGTCCAAAAGGATGATTATGTACTTCAAGGGTTTTAAGCCTACCTACTTGTTTTAACCCTAAACGGCATGGTTTGTATTGAATTTGGAGTGTGATCACATATAAATATGTGTTTTAAGATTTAAAATAATAATTTTATGCATGATAAAACCTTTTATTAGGTTGAAACCCTCTGCCACACCTTATAACACTTCAAGAAGTCTACCTGCTTATTCTTTGACTGTCAATAGAAATGTGGTTGACTATGTTAAAAAAATGGATGCTTACACTCATTAATTGACCTAAAAAATAAAATATTTATGTAAAACCACTCATGGTCAAAAAATCTACTAATTTTCATACTTGAATCCTATATATAGTGGCTTGTAGATGCATTTTATTAAAATTTATGAGTAGGTTACCTATGTTTCAAGTCTTAAGACTAGATTTTTCCTATTTCTACCTTATATTTTTGATTGAGGATGGTTAATATTCTTGTAATATGCCATTAAATCCCTATTTAAATGGTTTTTATTCATTTATCAACTTGGTCTTATATATCCAATCAAATCCATATATCTTCAAAGAAGCTCAAAGTGACATGACTATCGTAACACTACTATAGGTATGCATTTGTGAGAAATGGAGGTGTTTGGGATCACTTTCACCATTATTTGTCACTTTTAAAATTCTTAATGTAATTTTAAAACTTCCATTTTAACCTTTTTCTCAATAATAACGACTCTTCTTGTATTTTTCTCTTGCTTCACATAGTCCTAGTCCATACAATCCTATAAACTATATTTTTCTAAGTTGGGAGTAATTTAGTGACCTTGGTCAAGTTTTGAAGAATGTAAATTTTTAATTTGAATAAATATAATATTTTAAATGCTTCATTATTTAGTGGATGTATGTTTAACTGTATTTCTAGGCCATATGAGTGTATCAATACCATTTACCACTTAGTATGGTTGTAGGTGGGTGTTCACCATTATTTGACCCTAATTATAGATTTTTTGGAGCCCTATATTCATCCTATTGATGATTTCAAATCTATATTATTCACATGAATCATTATCTTCCTTTTTATTATGAAACTCCATCATGGATGGTGTTATCCTTCTTATTCATACTTGGAGATAAGCTTGTTTTATTGAGAAGGTTGTAGGTGGTGATTATCATGAAAAACTGACCTAAACTAAGTTTGGTTCTCATTTATAGCATGAATTTGATAAAAATCATAAACCCAATTTCTTGAAACACTATATCACTCATACCATCATTACATCTTCTTGAAAATAGACTTCTCTCTCACTCTTAGTTTGACTGTGCATTAACTCAGGCTCTTATATGTATTATGTCAGATGGGATGATAAAAGAGGGTCAACTTTTATGTTATGAACGTAAAATTATTCCTTGAATTGAAACATTAGTGTTAAAATACCCCTCTTTAAGTTCAAATTTATTGTAAAACTCTTTCATAGATTTTCCCACTCCTTGGGCTTATGATTGTGTCCTTGAAAGTCCTAACTATAGGTGAATATTCTCATGTTTCATAAGCTATTTAAGACCTTGAAATTGTATTATACTTGATATACCTCATTTAGGTTATAAATATCATACTAATAATGTACTTGGTTTTCCTTAATAGCTTTTAAAAACTTAGATTAGTCATAAGAATACCAAGATAATTGTTTTTTGTAGGTTTGGACTTGTATACAGGCCTGTAGGTGTCTTTTGAGACATTTGAATACAATCTTATGGCTTCATCCTTAGGTGTATGAAATTAATGAATTCATAATATAGGTCAAGAACCCTTCACTCCTTTTTAATTTCACTCATATGTTTATTCTATGATGCCAACCTTCAAAACTATGGTGTCTTTCCTTGACAACTATAAGTGACTATGCTAGGTCGCTAATTACAAAATAGGATGGAATTAGACCTTAGGGAGGTCATAAAGCATGAAAATGATCCTTGTACATCAATTAATACAACATTATGAGATATTCTGGGAAAATATATTGAATAAGACATCTTCTATTCCCTCTTTTCATTGCACTTTCATGAGAAACCCCTGACTGTACTTTTTAATGGTTGTAGGTGAACATTCTTGACTATTTAGCAGTGTTAGTAAGGCAGAATGACCCTACTCTTATGACCATAATTCTCCCTAAAATACTTGACTCCTTATGGAGATGGAGGTGAATGGAAAATTATATTTTGTGAATGGAATATGGGAAACCATAAATAGAGATGAAATGGAGCTTATGCAATGATGGAAATAGTGAGAAATAGTAGTGAAAGATAACGAAGATGGATGAAATAAAATGGAGGTGATTAGAACATAAAGAGTACATGAAATGACCATTTTTAGTGTCTTAATAAGAAATGGACATATTTTAAACAAGAAATATCAGTTTGGATATAGTTGAACCAACATATGGTGCCAAAATGGAAACCTAAGAGTATGCTAAGATCCTCAACAAATGCTAAGAAACCTTAAAATTTGTTAAACAGTAACACCATGATAACTCTTGAGATCCATTAATGGATTCCTTGCTATGAATATTTGAATATACCTTTGATAATATTTAATGAGGTAGATAAAACATGAATTAAACCTCTTCAAATAAGAATCCAATAATTTTTGAAACTCTTTCTCTCCTAGACTGTACAAACTTACTTTACATGCTTGTAGATTGTAGACTTGCACTGTTATGCCTTCATTAGATCCATATGACCCTCACATGTGTGAAAAATAACTAATTAATTCCATTTTAATGTGAATCATGATATTTAGAATCCTTACAAACTTTAATTTTCCTTCCATGATGCCCAGATGAAGAGAAAACACAAAAAATTGACTACCTACTTCGAAGAAGGAGAGATAATGAGTGCCTTAAATTAAAAGGGATGGTTAATTAAGGAGAGAGGACCAAATTTATAAAAATATCCATATTTATTATCCTATGAGATTACTTTCTTTGGCCAAAATTTTAGACCTTGGTTTTCTTTTTCATGGTCGTACCACCTACAAACCTAAAGGGCTCTCACTATGTGCAAAGAAATTAGATGACTATAGGGAAATATTTTTGGGCTTGTATTGGATCCTTTTTGCTTTAAATTCTTATGGAACACTTGATATATCTTCATCTTCATTCTCTTGAGCTCTGTTATATGATAAATGTTGTGTAAGTCTGTACTAATGCATGAAAACCCATAAAAAATAACATTTCTTTGCCTTCTCTTCAAAATAAAGAGGTGATAAGGAGAATACCATGTGTTATAAAACATGTTATAATTAGTTTTAGGTCTTTTTACATCCTTATGAGGTCAAATTTGGCATGTGTGAGCTAAAGGCCTTTTCTAAGTTTAAACTTGCATGAAATAACATTTTCAAATTATGAAACTTTATGACTAAATTAAAGTCATGAATATGAATGTGTTGAAAGGAATTATGAATAATATTTTGGCCTTTTGACACCATATTTCACATTTAAATACCAAAACTTGTCTTTTTAGGCAATATACAAATGATTTTACAAAGGAAAACTACCATTGAATGTCATCAAAGAATATTATAGCCTCCTAAAAGGTTTTAAATAGACTTTTTATGCATTTTGATCACACTTTAAAATTTTATAGCTCATTTCATACCTTCCATATATTATATTATGCTAAATTTCATGATAAGTCATCAACTTCTCTCTTTTCACTATCTTCATCAGAGCTCTTTCAGATCATAGGAACACTTGAATCTCTATCAAAACCTCATAATAATACTTGACACTATTGACATAACACTAAAACCACTCTCTCTTAACTTGATAGTTAAGAACACTATGATGGCCATGAAAAGTTTTCAATTACAGGGGTTTTTATTTAGCCTTGATAGGCCAAATTTCCAACACATATATAAAATGAGATTAGGAAAAACCATAATAGAACGTTTCTATTAATCTCTATCAACACATCGAAACCATATTCTATTACAACAAAGTGTTATAAATAGTCTTTTACAATCTATTGTCTCTTCATATTCTTACCTTTTGAGGTACAAAAAGAAAGATTCTTTGGATTCTTCTATTGCCTGATCGGGCTTATTAGGATGAATACATATAAAAGTTATACAAAAGATAAAATCATATACTTCAAATTTGTGTCATTCTATTATACTTTGTTATTTTACCATGGTAAATTATTTTCATTAAATAATGATGTTTTTGCAATGAAGAGTGACCATTTTTATACTACTGAGAGATGCTTTTATATTGGTAGTAGAATCTATATACTATTAGTACTGTTTATGCATTATTAGTAGTTTTTTCATTGTTAGTAGTGTTTATACAATAATGTTTAACATTTTTGTTCTGTATTTCATATTTATGACTTCTAACATTTATAATCTATTACTAATGTTTTTTCTATGATTAGTGGAAATTATATATTATGTTTTAACATTTTTTATTTTTGTGCTAACTTATAGGAATCATTTGTAAAAGAATTAAATTTCCAAAATACTAACTTGTGTTGTGTAAGTTCACTGTAAGAATATTTTAAATTAGAAAAATTTAATCACATAATCATAAATAAATAACTAAAAAATATATTTTCCATTTCTATTAATTGTGTGTGTGTGTGAGAGAGAGAGACTAGAATATGGTAATGTTCTTGTCTCATGTCAAAAGGTGATATTGAGAATCATAAATAGTTTTAGATCATTTATGTCTCCTAGGTCAATAATGTATGCTTTTTTCCTTGTATCAAAAATCTAACTTGGAAATAAAACATGGTGTCAACCTCTTAATTTTTTTTATTTTTAAGGGTCTATCAACTTGGATTTCATCACCAAGTTTTAGCTAAAGTCTATGTTTCAATGAACTATAAACATTTATTAGAGTTGTCATATTAAGTGGATAAACTTGATTAATAATCAAGTAAAGTGAGGCATAAATTACCACTAATACCCATGCCTTATATGACACCCTTATTTCATAGATTTTGGCCTCATATAATGAAAGGTAAAAGTAGGACTTCCATAGTAAGCCTTTTGAAAACCTAGTAGATGAACCATTTATCCATAATCATAGAATGGCTCTGGGTAAATAACATTCCCAAAGATTATACATAATGTGTCTTTGAATAATTATGTGTGTACCACTATTTGCTTGCACTCCCACTTGAATAACATAGCATGTGTTGTGTGTGTGTGATTATTTTTTCCCCTTTATACAATACTAATAGTAAATCCAAACTAGTCCAAAAAAACCCTAACTAATCCAATGGCACTAAAAACTAGACATGAGTCAAAATTAAATCAAAATCCCAAGATGGAAAATACTTTCAATCAAAATTTGTTTCACTTTTAGAACCCTTCAATCAAGAACAAATCCAAGATAATGATAGTGATATGCTAGTCAACTAAACCAAGTAAGATAATGAATGTACTTATTTATTTAAATCTAAACAAGTTCATGCCTAGATAGACCATTAATTATTTAAAAAAAATGATGGCATCCATATAAAATTAATATAAATAGGATCCAAAATCCCCTTGAATTACAAACTTGAAAACCTAATCCACATCAAAAGAAAAATAAAGTAAACCCTTCTGAATCTAGATCAAGCCACTTCTAGCAATCCAATTGGTCATAGCAAAGAAAACATAGGATCAAATAAGTAAAATATTAATCCACATGTCTCCCATGCCAACTTCATCAAATGGGAATTAGTTCCATTAGAAAAACTCCAAGACCAAAATCAAATTGTGTTTGACAAAATCCAATAGTGAAGTCAACAATTGAAATTTTTATCTTCCCATTTAAATCCATCAATATCTAATTCTTCAAAGTATAAGCACACAAAATTAATCATTAAGTGATTAAAAATGTTTGTTCTTGGAATCCTCATCCTTATTTGATTTATTCACCAATTTTCTAACTTGAAATATATAAGAGAGCCTTCACCATCTTTCAAGCACTAAAAATATCATAAAAACATCCCTATTTTAGTTGTATTCATCTCTATTCAACCCACACTCATGTCAGACCTATCTCAACTATGTTTGGTATTATAGGACAAGTCCACACTAGTCAGACAGGGCCACATGATGGTCTTATCCCATAGTGTGTCCTTGTCTCCCATGATCGAAAGGTAATTTTTTCACATCGGCTCTCCTGCATTTTTTGTAAAATCAGCTAAAAAAATTATTCTAAATACTCTCATATAGAATCACATCAATTTCACTCATTGTACATCCATGGGATCTATTTAGCAATTTAATTGTAAATTAAGCAAAATAACACTACTTATTTTAATATTGTGGCATTCTATTAATTTTAAGCCAAGTATGAATATAGTTTATTATAGGTCAAGGGCATCCATTATGAATAATTTCAAAAAAATTCTTAGATATAGTAATTGTAATTACATCATCATAAATCACACAATCACTCTAGGAGGTAGAAATACATCAACTTGAGACCATTTAATATATGTAGGAAAAAACTTAGTTACAAGGTGTTTCTAAGGCCAACTCATCCATCCTTATTAACCCATGTTTATTTTCCCTTTTATTATCTAATTTTTATCTAGTGTATGTGTAGGATTTATAGATTTCAAATTTACAAGCCTTCCACATGAAAACACACAATAATGAATTAAAAAGTTAACCCTTTTAGGTGATTACACAATTCCATATCATAAAATCATGAATATAATCAATTAGGACATAGCCAAAGGAGGTAAAAAAGCATAAAATATGCCCCTATCCACCTCCTACAGACTTGTCCTAGTAGAATACAAGTTATTTTTTTCTAACACAACTATAGTTTTAGGTCATATAAGGTATTTTTCACTTACAATCACTTGACACACTCATAATTACATATATTCTAGGGAGGTTTACACATCTTTAGGTTCTTTTACTATTTAAATACTAATTCCTATATTTTAATGCAACATATTGTATTTGATTGTGTTTCATTATCAAATAAATACATATTGATATTTATATTTCAATAATTTAATACCATTACATTAAATAATATAAAATTCAAAGGATTAAACATTATGGTAAACCTATTATTTGTAGAAAACTGCTTTCTATTTTTTCTTTATTTTTGGGATAAGATTTATTTAAGCTTTATGTAAATTACTCAAACTAAAAGAAAACAACATTTGAGCTTAGACCCTAAGATAAATGATTCAATTCATTTGACCTTAGATTAAATCTAATAATGAATAATTAGTCTTTTTTACATTGGATAATTTTGACACATAAGCTCTTTCTTTCAACCTCAGGTTGAAATTTTCTTGATTTTTGAAAATAAAATTATTTTAATTTTATTTTTTTCCTTTATTTTTAATATCCTTTTGGTTGTTTTATAAACTATGAACCAATGGTTTCTAAACCACTTTTTGACTGTCATGTAGGGCTATGATGTTTTGTTTACATACATCATGTCAAGAGAGGTTTACCCTAATACTCATAGTCATAATATAACACTACGCATGGATTTTAGTTTCCCTTTACCTGAAAATATATCTAAAACCCAAAGGTCCCTTATTTATACCATATGAAGTCTCTTTTATTCATCTAATTTGTGGTGCACCTAAGAGGGATGAATATCCTAGGGAATTTACTTTTATTGTACCTTCAAAACCAAAGTTAGTGGGCTATAGACATGGTTTTAATTGTATAGTTTGTGATTTGAAACATTAGGTTGACACTAATAAATGAATGAGAAAGTATATTTGAGAGCCTAAATAACATTCAAAGCCTTTCCTAGGTCACCCTTGTACCTTGGTTTGTTTTATTTTATTGTATTCATAGTTATTATCATTAATTAATTCATAATGTATAATTTATATAATGGGTTAAATGAATGAAATTCTCTCTCATATGTTACATAGGATTATGCATTTTCTTGTAAAATATTCTCTTACTTTCCAATATGTTATTTGTTTCATTTTTACCTATTTAAAATTTGATGACGTTGCAAAACTTACCTTAGATAAATCTCCATTACATTGTACTTCTCATTGTTATACAAATGAAAAAAACATGTATTTAATATTTTAAAAATCTTCCAAATGTTCATTACATATGCACATGGTAAAAATGGACTAATATAAAAACTCATGATCTTCCTCTTTCAAACAATTACAATGATATACCACAGGATACCACATTTATTTAATTCTTCCATAGATGTCAACCAATATGGTTTGTATTTTCATATTTATAAAAGTATAATTACACTATTAAATAAGGGATGTGTAAGAATGATCAAGTAATTATCTATCCTAATGTTCCTTCTACTAACACGAGGTGAACATGTCTTGCATATAATGTTATGCCCACCCCTCATGGACTAATTAAGTCAAGACACATTCCAAGATAATTTTTACTACTACTCATTGTCACACTATCCAATATGAAAGGACTTGGGAACAAGATAAATCATAAATTTACAATTGTATCACATGGGAAACTTTAAATGATTTTCTATTACTTACTTTGCACCCTATTTATGGGTGCATCATGGAAATTATTTCAAAATCCAATACTTAAGAAGAGTTTGATGATCCAAATAATGCTAAAAAATTCCTAAAATATATTTTTGAGCATCCTAAAAAGGTTTATTAATTATTATATGTGGCTAGAGATAAACATAATAAAGTACCCATGATAACACTTCCAATGTTTCTACTTTCACTATTGCATGCATTCATATTTACACACCTTTAGATACATATATAGAACCATCTCTTGTTTTGATGACATCACATAGTCTAAAAATATATCCATTCCAATGCATACTCATTATACTTACACTCCTCCCATTACCTCTTCAAATGCTACTCTAGAGCATACCATTCTTGTATTACAAGCTAAGTCAACCCAAAATTATCAATCTATCTATCATGCTAGCCATTCAATGGAATAATTATCCTTATTGCATAACCCTTTGGCACCTAAAACTACATATTATCCATTATTGGTTGGCTTTGTGGCTCTCAATCTTCCTCTTTATGATGACAAAGATGAATATGAACAAAATTTGTTTGCCTTCCATGAAACTTGTCTAGATTATGAAGATAATGATAAATTATTGATAATGTTGTTCCTTGATAAATGTTTTTCCAAGAAGTCTAAAAGAATATTCTCTTTAATGGTTATATGATATTCCTATTCAATTATTAAAGGATTTTAATCCTTTTTAAAATCAATTTTTGACACACTTTTATATCAACATAGGGGAAATGTTATCATATGCTCAAATTGTAAAGTTCAAACAAGGGTATAATGAAAAAATAAGTGAATATGTGCTAAGGTACAAGACTATGCTTTCCAAAATGACAAATCAAATAGTTTATAATGAGATTCAAGATATTTTTACATAAATCTTAATCTCTCTTCTTCAAGAGTCCATTATGTTTGATAAGTTCAAATCCTTCAATGAACTATGCCATGTAGTCAAAGAATGTGAATTAAAGTTGATTATTTTGAACAAGTTAAAGTATATGTCCAATCATCCTTATACATGAAATTTAAAATTTAAAAGAAATATAAATTATAAGAGAACAAAAACTAAATAAAATAATGAATTAAAACTTTAAATTAATTACTTATCATGACCATCTTAAAAGCTTTAAATACAAGCTCCACCCAGGAGGCAATTTTCAAAGTTCTCATCTCCTCATGCTTTGTTGTAAAAGATCCTAGAATGTAATGTAATAACTCTTACTGTGCCAATGGAGATAGATATTTTTATACCATAATATATAAATTTTGATGGTAATGCATATTATGATTATCATAGATGTATTGTTCATTCTACAAATATATGTTTCAAGCTTAAGCATAAGATCTAAGATCTCATTTATGAAAATATCATAGATATTTATACACCTATTAAAGAGGCTAAGACAAAATAAAATGATAATGACAAGCTCAAAATGTACAAGGATCTTTTTCCAAATCATGAATCAAATAACAAGAATAATTTTGAAGTACAATATGCATATAATTCTCATCATCCTCCTTCTAAATATGGACATGCACTTGATAAACTTATTAGTATAATTAAAATAAAAAACACATCACGTCCTATGATCACATATGATTATAGTGAATTTTTTGATGATGATTCAAATAGACATGTATTTTTTATTCGAGCATATGTTAACAAGAAATCCATCCATAGTATCATGATAGATAATGGATCAATTGGATATTGTGCATCATAACACTCCATTATCTTGGTTATATAAAACAATATTTATAGGATACTTCTAGATTTTTCAAATCATTTTAAGGGAATACACAATATACTCTTGGGCATAAAACACTTCCATTATAAGTGGACCCTCTAATAATGCCTTCTAATTTTATAGTTCTACCAAGCATAAAAGCCTTTGATATGCTACTAGGATTCCCTTGGATACAAAATATAAGTACCTTATAAAGTGCTTAAATGTCTCAAATGCATTCATGATAATCAAGTGATAAAAATTAGTAATCTAATATGAATATCCTTTGGAACAAATGATGTTTACTTCTTTTATAAAATAATTACTTGGTATAATTATTGAGTAACATGGTAATGAAATTGTTCACATAAATATTTAAGAAAAAAATGTACATATTCCAAACCACACTTTATCTTCTTCATGATTAATGAGTATGAACATATTACAAAATCAGTTTCTCCATCTACTTATGAGCATGAAGAAGTTACACAAGCATATTTATTTTGTTTCATAGATCACAATACATCCTCCTAAGAATAAATGGGAACATATAAGGAGGTCTTCATATCCTAATATAGAATATTTTATTCAAATAAATACACCTTAGATATAGGTATAGGTTGTTACATATGTTCCTACACATGAGTATACAGGTTTACATGAGCATATGAGTAGTGATTCCAAGGATCATATTATCATATATGGATCCTATTTATTTCTATAGGAATCTAAAATTTGTATTTATTTATCAAAATAAGTCATTCCATATCATGCCATGAGCTATACATACATGCCCATCATTGATATCATTGTTTATCTACTTGCACTTTCCTTGTACATACCTTCTTTACTTTTATTTCACTAATAATTCTTGTACACATTATCCAAGCATTCTTATATCCCTTTTTTTTTCATTTTAAATTTGGTTCCTTACCCACTTGATTTATAAACCAATTCAAACAATATATAAACACTATCACTATGGTACTCTACTTTATTACTATTACATATCCTATACCCTATGACACTTACATGATCTCATATCTCTACATTTTAAATGAGAACATTTATCCTCTTCCAAATTTTAGGACCATGTAAATATTTTACATATTTTCACTACATTTCTATGACTCAAAGTCACATATGCATTGGCAACACATTTCTTACCTTCCCTCCTATCATACTATGCCTTTGCAAAATTTTGAAGATTGTTCAAATCATTCCTACTTCCTATATTTTCAAAACTTTGCTTATTAGAGTATATTTTAAAATTAAAATATTATAAAAAAATAAGAAAATTACATATATTTTAATTTAAAAAAAAGAATCCAAATATTTTTAGAAATTTGAAATCAGGACCTAAAGCATTTTCAAATACTACAAGATGAATTATTTTCATATGCTATTTATTCTAAGCTAATAAAGTATCATATTCCATATTTAAATAAAAAATTATTCTAATGAGGTACTTGAGTGTGATATATGACATAATTCCATGTGATTATTTGATGTCAGGCTTCCCTTATTACCCAACAACCTTACTATGTTAGGGCATCTCTACGTTCTTCACAAACACTTTAACATATGTATTTCTCCACAACCTCTCTACCATGTTGAGCTACACATAATAAAAATGTATTGATAAACCACTCATATTTTTCACATATAGTACATGAAATATGATACTTTATAACATTCAAATTCATATGTATAATGGAGTTATTACTAAATGCTTTGTTTTAAATTATTGTTTACTACATGATAGGTTAAAACTCGATTACTTATTTTGTGTGTGGCCCTTGGCCTTGCATGTTAAATTTTTTATTTGAATGACATTGTTATTCAATTTTCATGTGGACCTTGGCCTTATGTGTTATGTGACATCTACATTTCCCTTGTATGTGGCCTCTTAGTTGTTATATGTGACATATTATGCAAATTACATGGCATTGTGTGACATTAATTATATGATTTTTGCTTGTTACTATGGTGACATGATTCATATCATGAATTCTACCTAAAGTACTATGGTTCCATTATTCATGTCATGCATCACTTATATACTATGTCTCTACTCTAGTGCCATGATGTATATCATGCATACATGACTCTTATGCTTAAATGATATATATTTATAACACATGATTCATACAAAAATTCAATGCTATATTCAATATTATGAATATAATCAATTTAAAAAATTAAAAGTGTTATATCTTTCACATACATTTTCTTTTGAGATAAGTGACTCTAAAATATATGTATCTCATCCCAAAAAGGGTACATCACAATGGGCTTGCTTGAAGCAGTTAAACCTCATGAGAAAAATTTTAGATTTATGGAAATATACAATTTTTACGTTGTAATATGATTCATTTTTTTCTAGATTATGGGGGCATGTGGCATGCATGTCCACTCATCACTATTGTTACAAATTCCAAGTTTTAAATAGTTTCAAAAGTTACAAGTTGTAAAGTTGAATTTTTTTCAAAATATTTTAAAA
Organism: Torreya grandis; assembly: GCA_037957365.1. Taxonomy (NCBI): domain Eukaryota; kingdom Viridiplantae; phylum Streptophyta; class Pinopsida; order Cupressales; family Taxaceae; genus Torreya; species Torreya grandis. The sequence continues at coordinate 1,475,740 of JARHVA010003016.1, forward strand.
GTGGAAAAATTCAAAAGTTTTAAAGTTGCAAAGCTTAAATTATAGGTTCAAAATAGCATTTTAGTATAATACATATACATGGGGCATGATATGTATTCATGTGCACATTTATATTATGACATTTTATAAATTCTCAAGTTTTAGATTTTCAAATATAATCTATATATATCTATAATAGTGTAATTCATCTTAGTCGTAATTGGGTCATGTTAAAGTCTAGTGACACTCAATACCTATTTTTTAACTTTTTAAATATGTAACATGATAGAGTTCATGGTTTTACCCCCTTCAAATATTACAAAGATTAATATATATATTTAAATAAGCATTGGACCATACAATCTTTACAAATAAAAATCATCCAATGGGTTTTAAATTGAGACTTGATCACTCTCAATTTGCCACAACTCACATCTTCTCCAAATGTCCAAATAAGTGGGTAGTCACACTTCACCATCTCCAAGTAATATATAATTTTTATCTCCTTTCTCTCTTTTCAAATTATAAATAACAAATTTTAAAGTTTCAATTTTTAATATTATAAATTATTACTTTAAATGGAATTATTGTAGATATATTATATTAAGGCATCTCACACATTTAAGATTAACACCTAAAGACAAAATGCACATACAAAATTAGACTCACATATAATTTAGTATAGTATTTTAATTTGTGCTAGAATAAAGTGGGGGAAAAAGTAGACACATAATATTAATCATTAAGTGTTTGATAATGTTTATTCTTGGCATCCTCACCCTTACTTGGTCTATTTACCATTTTTCTAACTCATAATCTATAAGAGATCCTTCATTGTCTTATAGTAACTTTAAATATCATATAGACATCCTTAGTTTAGTTGCATTCATCCTTATTCATCCTGTAAGCTCCTATTAGACTTGCCCCAATAATTTGTGGTCTTCTAGGACAAGTCTACACTAATAAAATAGGACCACTCTACAACATTATCCCCTAGTGCATCCTTGTCTCCCATACTCTAACATTAATTTTTTTGAATCAAGACATTTCACAAGAACCCTCTTATGCTTTGGTAAAATTGGTTATTGAAATTATTGTAAATATTTTCCTATAAAATCACATCATGGCCACTTATTATACACCCATGATATCTTTCTTATATTTTTACTAAACATTAAGTAGAAGAGCACTACTTATTCCTATTTAAACTATGTGGCATTCTAAGAGTTTTAATACAAGTTGAAATATTGTTTATTTTAGGTCAAGGGTATCCATTGTTAAGCATTTCAATCAACATTATATCTATAGTCATTCTACTTGCATCATCACATATCACACAATCACTTTAGGATGAGAACTACATTAGCTTGAGGACCATTTATGATATGTAGGTCAAACTTAGCTACAAGCAGTTTTTGAGGCTAGTTAGACCATCCTTACCCATTTTTATTTTCCTTTTTCTTATCTAATTTATATTTAGTGCATGTACAGGATATAGGATTTTCTATTTTTAGGGTTTCTATGTGACAACACAAAACCCACAATTCAACAGTCAACCCTTATAGGACATTGTACATACCCAAATTATAAAATTAGGAATATAGTCAACTAGGACATGGATGTAATATATAGATAAGGCCATAATACACCCTAGTCTACCTCCCACATATTTTTACTAACATACTACAAGTGATTATATTCTTACACAACCATGTTTTTAGGCCATGTTAGAAGATTTGCACTTATAGTCACCTCAAACAGTTATAATTAAATATTTTTAGGGATATTTACACATCCTTAGGTTTTTTTACTATTTTTACCAAATTCTAAATTCTATAATTTAATGTAGCATTCCATATTTTATTATCAGATCAATACATATCAATGTTTATACTTAAATAGTTTAACACCATTAATTCAAGTCATGTTAAATTAAATGGGTTAAACACACAACACCAACAAAAATATAACAACCAACCATCCAACAATAAATAATCAAATATTAGTAAGACCCCCAAGTTTCTAAAGCCCATCTTTATCCTACCATCCTCAATATCACTCAATGGTATGGTGTTTGCCCAAGAATGGTAAGTTATGAAGGATGTTATTTAAGGATTAAAATATGGAAGCCAAAGTCAAAACAAGAAGTAAAAATTTGAGAAGTTTTTCCCTTATACATTTTATTAAAATATGTTGAGAATACCCTTTCCTCATTACTTTGAACCACCAAAAATATAAAAATACAAGGTAAAGGGTGGTCCTAGGGAGCATGTCAAAGATTTTTCATGTCATTCTAATAAGTTGCATACAATGATATATAATTTATTAGATTATTCCCTTAGAGCATAGGTGGCCAAGCCTTATAATGCTTATTGCATCTCCTCAAGGAATCTATTATAAATTTTTTAGATATTTCTAAAATATTTTTAAAACACTCCTCTTAAAATGTAGAAAATGAATCCATAATTATGGATATATATGAAATGAAAATAATGGAATTGAGAGAGAACATTTTACTTAATAAAGTGATGGAGAATCCTATCATGTAGGCTCCCTTGTTATATTCTAGAAAAACAATTGATTAGCATATTTTTCACCAACCTTTAATCAAGAAATGAATTTTCATCTGCAAGTCCATTATGTGACCTCTTTTGATGAAACCATTGAAAATGGAGTTAAAATTGAAAAATCCCTTGTAGATAAAGTATTGGCAAAACATTTTCATAAGGATTGCCAAAATAAAACATAACTTTAAAATCCTAAATTCCTTAGCAAGAATAAAAATATTGTTGGTGATGGAGTAACTGATGATAAACACATCCAAGAAATTAAAAACACTTTAAACATTATCATTACTAGGGCCTAGAACAAATAAGAAATCAATAGAATTACTTATACTTCACTAAGTGGATCATTAGAAGTGGTCTTTAATAAACTAGTTATTGCAAACATGATGTTGTTCCCACAAAATAATTGTTAGATGAAAGAAAACTAAAACCCACATGGTATAGATAAAATCAATATTTTGAGTTTCATAAAATTAATGGACATTCAACCAACAAATGCATGAAAATAAATAACTATGTCCAAGATCTCATTAATAATGAAGATATTAAAATTAAAGTAAGTGAACCTAAATCCAAGTATCAACAATTGGGGATATACAAAGATCCTTTCCTAAAGCATGTTCAACCTCATCTAATATTGAATAAAGGTCAAAACACCTGAACCAATAATTTCAACTATAATAATTCCTCCCATTCCTATGATACAATCATTTATCATATTGATCAAACAGACAATCATGTCATAACTATCATACTCAAAACCCTAGATTGTGTTATTACAACTATTCAAAACAAAATCACTATCCAAGGGCCTCTTTTGCATATCCCTCGAGTTAATTATAACCTTATTAAGTAGCTTGAGAAAAATCCTAAACACATATCCATTTTAGAACCTGAGAACCCATACAAGTGTACATAAATTAAGAATATCTCAAAATTGTTTATAAAACCCATGGTGATTAAGATGAGGATGTTAGTGATACTTCCTTGATCACCGAGGAAACTTATTACAACACTGAAAAAAGTTCCTCTCATATCCTATATGAATATCTTACCACCACTAACCACTTTAATGATATTATCATCCTAACCATTAACCTTGACCTTCAATGCCTTGAATTTATCTACCAGGACTAAAAAGATCACATGCCAATTGAATTATTCCAAAATGATGAAGTTATTACAAAATTAATTAGAATTTAAGATGGAATCCCACCAAGGGATAACAAAAATGGCTTTGAGATCAACCTTTAAGCATTGATGTGTTTTTAGGAGTAATAAGAATTACTTAGTAATAAAAAATATAAAAATCAAAATCCCATAGTGAAAAATTATTTGAGGCATTATTAGATCAAAAAATAAAAATAAAGAAAATAAAGATGAATCAATTAGTGTAAACATTTTCTTAGGCACCAATAGGTGAGCAAATCAACCTTCCCCTTATGTTATCACAATTACAAGATAGCTTCAAATTTTATTGATGCAAACATTGGAATATCTAATAATCATAAGATCATTAAGCTTGGGGCCATTCTTAGTCTCAAATAACAAGATTATTTGGTTTCCCTTTTAAATTTTTTTGATCTCCTTAAATCATGCAAACCATGTTGTATGAAGCACTCATGAAGCATTTAAAATTTGAAATGTTGTGTGATATTGTTGGTCATCATTCTCACTAGTATTATACCATTTACACTTACCTTTATGAAAAAATCATCCCTATAGATATTTCACTCAATTAAATAAAATAATTTATCGAATGTGCATCCCACTTTACCCTCCTTAGAGGCGCCCTCTATCATATGGGCTATGATGGTACATTGTTAAGATGTATAAATTTGGAAGAATCTAATTTAGTGATGAAGGCAATTTATATAGGAATTTATGGAATTTACAAGATGGAAAAGAGCTTGATGAACCCAAGAAAATCATGTATCTCAAACACTTCCCTACTTTAAGGATCAAATGGTATCATAAAATATTTCATCTTTTTTAAATCATTACAAAAATTAAAAAGGATTTTTTCTTCCAAAGGTGAAAACCATTTTTATGGAAATTTGGGTAAATACCATGATGAAAGCTAGTTTCTAGTGTCATGTGTAAATATGTTGTCTATAAGTACTCTAAAATATAGGGTAGTTCCATTTATCCATGCAAACATATCCATACCAAACCACTATTGTAACATCCTTATCAGAACATAATCATGCACATCATTTTTCTCACTTTTTACCTTAATAAGGAAGTGGAAAAGGTCTTAAGACATGTTTTGAAAATATATTGGTGTATCATATCTTATTTAGAACACACTTCAACTTATAATCAACATGGCATGAAGATGATTAGGCATCTGGTTCCTATGTGATGCAGTCTTTAGAGACCCATCATTAATCCCTTATACATTCCCTTAATTACCACATCCATACTTTATATTAAAACTGGTTTTACATTTTCTAGTAGCCTCTTTGTTCCTCAAAAACCCAAAAATTCCCAAAAAATAAAGTAGAAAATCCCCTAAAATAAAAAAACCAAAAACGTACAAAAACCATTTATCCTTAATCCTGTAAAAATCCTTGTTCAAGTTTTAAAAAATCATTTTAGCTTTATTGATATATATTGTTCCTAGTCCAACCCCATCAAATATAACATTGATTTGGTAAAATATAAGCTATCATTATCATAAATCACCATATTTAACATTTTTAACTTGATAAAGGATAATAACACAATCAACTTGTTTGATTATTTATTTGTCTATGTTTTTGATGATAAATTTTTAATGTTCATTATTTGTTTATTATTATTTTTTATGTCCATGTTAATCTTAAAACATATTACAACAATGTCATCATGGTTTTGTTAAGAATGGTAAAGGCATTCTAAACCAAGAATCCAAAGTATTAGAAACAAAACATCACATAAGGAAGCTATAGATATGATATGCAAAAATAAGGCAAATCATTTATTATTAAGAATGAAGCATAATGAAGCATGATAGTATAATAGGAAGGCACTTGATTATATATGAAATGAGAAATAGAGAGATAGCCTAACTAACCAATGTGGTATAAATACCTACATAGAAAAAACTCATTACAAGATGAAATAGCTAGATAAACACTAGAAAATAGGAGAAAATGCATGAAATACATATTCGAACACCCCCCCACCCTCAAGTGAAGCTAAGAGATAACAAAAGATAAAAAGTAAATAGTGGCATATTCACATAATAATAACTAGGCCTCATAAAGTACTCATGTACAAAATGTATCCATAAAACAAATATGGAAAATGTCCTCACAAACACCCCCAAGGACATCTTATAAACCCCAAGCATTTTATGTGACTCAAGGAAATGAGGTGATGCAAAAGGCTTTGTGAAGATGTCTATAACTTACTATTGAGTTATAATGTACTCTAAGCTAAAAATGCCATACTAAATGTGTTGATAAATGAAGTACATATGTACCTCAATGTGCTTGGTTTGCTAATACTCAATTGGGTTACAAGATATATTAATTACAATCTAGTTGTCACACTAAAGTATAATGGGTGAATCTTACATGAAGCCATACTCTTTCAATAAATGATGAAGCTAAAGAACCTATTGACTCACTATAACTGTTGCCCTATACTCAACCTCTATAGATGAAAGTGAAATAGCCTACTATTTTTTTCACAACCAAGTAATAGATGAAGAACCAAGACAAAATATGTAGTTAGAATTAGAAAACTTATCATCAAGAGAACCTGCCCAATCTAAATCATTGTATCTAAACAACTGAGTAGAACCCCTAGTGTAGTGTAATCCAAAATGTACAGTGCCTCACAAATATCACAAAATCATCTTAGCAGCCTAAAAAATATTGTCATGAGGGTCATGTGCAAACCTAGATATAAGCCTAAATGTAAATGAAATATTAGGGTGAGTATGGGTCAAATACATAATACTCTCAACCATCTATTTATACAATGTAGGATCACAAAGTGGAGTAATACAAGAGGTAGTGAGAGTCACTCTAGATTAAAAAGGAGGACTTGGATTACAATTAGCCATGCCAAAACACTAAATAAGATCAAGGGTATACTTTTTATAACTCGAATAGATCATTGTATCTTGTTGTGAAATTTATAAACCAAAGAAGAAATGCAAAAGACCAAGATCTATCATATTGAACTATATTTAAAATGCATGTTGCAGAGTCTAAATTTGTGATGAGGAGCTACCTATGAGAAGCATATTATCAACATAAAAGACTAGAATAATAATGTCCTCCCTAATATGTTAAATATACACTTTAGGATTGGACTGACAATAAATAAATCTAATAGAGAGAATAAATGAATCCATATTCTCATATGAATCTCAAGGGGACTATTTGAGTCCATAAAGAGACCTCTTAAGTTGATAAATAATATAAGAATCATGAATAAACCCATCAGGATACTTAATATAGATTTACTCATGGAAGTATCCATGCAAAAAATCACTCTTAATGTCCATATGATATACTATCCAACCCTATGATGTAGTAAGAGAAAGTCCAAGGCATATAGAATCCATCTTAGAAATGGGTGCAAAAGTCTCAGAATAGTCAATACCTTAGACCTAAGAGAATCTCTTTATAAAAAGATGTGCCTTATACCTATCAATGGACCCATCAACTACATACTTGGTTTGGTAAATCCAATTACACCTAACCAACTTTATTCCCTTAGGAAGAGTGACCAAATCCCAAGTATGATTTTTCATTAATGACTAATACTCATCTGTCATTGCATCATCCAACTCCTGTATCCTTTGAGCCTATGAAAAAGATTATGAATCCCCAAATAATACCTGACACAAAATTTGAGTACCTATAGAATGTGCATGATGATGTTTAGTAGGTGGAAGATCTTGTATAAATGGTGTTTCCTTAGAAATTGTAGTATATACACACCTAGGCATAGTGGCAACATCAGTGTGAATAGGATCCTCATCCTCTATAACCTCCTTAGTAATCTCCTAAACTATCTCCTTAAATAATTAATAATAGATAGGAATGAATCCTCAAGAAGAGGTGAATCATTGAAAGAAGAAGGCATGGAAGAAGATGAAGAGTAATGAGATGTGAAGTGCTCACCAAATTATTCCTGTGTTAGAAAATGAACATCATGAGTATCAAGATCTACAAGATAATAAGATATCATGTGCTCATAATAACTTACAAAAATCAAAGGTTCACTCTTATTATCCAATGCTTTTCTTTTCTTTTTTGGTACAAATGCCTAAGCAAGGCTCCCAAAGACTCATAAAAATGAGACATTAGGCTTGGTTCTAGACCAAGCCTCCTATGGAGTCATATGATCAAATGCTCTATGTGGTGTGTGGTTTTCAATGTAGTTCACATAATTAACTACCTCTCCCCAATATACAAGAGGTAAATCCTATGAATGCATCATGTAGTTAGCCATCTCTTTTAGATTTTAGTTCTTCCTTTCTACCAAGCCATTCTACTAAGGAGTATGCGCAACAAAATGCTGGTAAATTATACCATGGATTTCTAAAAAATTAGATAAATCTCAACTAAATTACTCCCCCCATTATTTGTATGAAGCTTCTTGATGCAACTTAGTTACTATTTCTTGACCAAAGCCTTAAAGACTTTGAAGTGAGTAAATAAATCAATCTTGTACTTGAGGAAATAAACCCAAGTATGCCTCAAGAAATTATTGATGAAAGTAAGTGCATACTTAGCTCCATTGAAAGGAGTAAAAAATACCATCAATTCACTATGTACAAGCTTAGGTGGTGAAGAATATCTCATGAACATGACCTTCATATATGGATCATGGTGTTGTTTCCCCAATGCATAATTGGGGAAAACTTCATCAAGACATGAAACTGTAGGAAGACCCTATACCATATTATGAGTGCTCAATTCCTTCAAATGTGTTTAGTTTAGGTGTCTAAATATCTCATGTCAAAGATAACTCTTAGAATCTGCATGAGAAACTAAACATGTTCCTAAAGGAGGAGTATCATCAAAACCCTAAAAATAGTAAAGTTGAGAACTATGATCAACAAAACTCCATGTAATAAGTGTGTGTGGCTCTAATAAATCTCAAACTTTAGCACCCTATGGTGTGAAAGTCATTGTCTTTCCCTGACTAGAATGTCAAATCTAATAAACTGAAAGTAGATTGGTGGTAATGTCTAGAATATATATCAAATCAGTGATGTGGCCACCATATATTTGTATGTCACCCTTCCCCTTAATAGAAATCAAGGAAGAATACTCAACCTCAATGTTGAAAGTATAACTAAGACAAAGAGATACAAATAACTCCTTAATAAAAGTCATATGGTGTGAAGCACCAAAATCTATAACCCAACTATCTATAATATGTAACTATGATTTCCTAATAACATTAAGTGCTTTCCCATGCTCATGAGATGGTAAAAAAGTGGATATAGAGATCTTGTATTTCAAAATAACATCTTCTAAGGCTTGTATTCTCTTGAAACACCTATAATCTTCATGGCCAGTTCCCCTATAATAGGAGCATGATAGGTTAGCCTTATTGTTTGATTTGGAAGATGGTTTGGGTTTATATGTAGTAGTGTTGGGCTTAGGTGCATTTTTGAGGTGGAGTGTTCTTCTTCTTACCCTTAGATTTTCCCTTAGTCTTAGGATATGAGGTCATTAATGATTTTTAAGAGGTGGAAGACTCAATGTGAGACAATTTAGATTCATCCCTAATAAGTCTCTTACAAAACAACTCCAGAGCTGGCATTTTGAATTTAGTACATAAGGATTCCATACTAGAGAAAAAGGTAGAAGCAAAGATTTGAAATGGGCCACTCAACTTAGAAAATATCAAGTACACAAACTCTTCATGTTTTTTTATCTCATCCACTCCCCTTCAACTATGTCAACAAATGCTTAAAATTATTGAGGTAGTCTATAATGGAGGCAAATTCATTTGGATTTAGTGAAGTAAGTTCCACTTCAAGGTGAATCACTCTCAAGTGATTTGCTTTTCCAAATAAACCTTTTAACTTAGTCCACATTTTAAATGGAGAATCACACCCATCAAAATGAAATAAAATACTATCACTCATATATCTCCCAATCAAGCCCATGCACTCTTCAAACTTACATTGATGTTGAAATTTTTCAAATTTATGTGTGAACTGTGGTTGTGTTTTATTCATTAGGGACCATAATCTTTTGCACTTTATGATTATTTCCAATCAAAGTCTCCATGTGTGGTAATTATGTGTTCTCAAAAGCTCAAAATGGTCAACACCATAAGTATAATCGATGATAACTAATCACCAAAGAGTAAAAATAATGCAAAAGGTGTACAAAATCAACACTGACATAACCCCCTAAAGATTGTATTATAGGAACCCCCCCAATTTGGTACTCTATAAAAGTAATGAATTTTTATATTTTAATGATACCAATAAATAAAGAATAAAAAATCATGCACTTATGAAAAAACTATAACTCAAATTTGAGTTATAGTTCAAAAGTTACAATGATTTCCCATAAAATGGGTTAATATATTGAAAAATTCACTACAAACTAGAATTTATGACTAAATTAGTAAAGAACATATTCGTCTAACCACTAGCTGGAATTGGAATTGAACCATAGAATCAAAAATTCCAATAAACATGAAAAAATATCCTCTTAGTTAATTTTATGCTTGCACAAGCAAACAATGCTTCCTTTTCAGGTAAAAAATCAGCTTGTAAAAGGAAATAAATGAATGAATAGTTGGTTTTTTTAAGAGAAAGAAAATTAAAGGTTGTCTTTGGCTCTAGATCCTTCTCAGAGATGTAAAATCAGATCCTTTTATTTATCCTTGGTAGGTCTAAAAAAACAACACAATAGTTTTTGAAAAAGTAGTGCTCTATTCTCTTCCAATACCCTACCAAAGTCTGGTCAATACCTTGGCAAGTACACCATCTCTCTTTACAACTCAATTTAATTATTTGTCCTCAGATTTGCCTATATATCTATTTATAGTGTAGGATAAAATGAAAAATTATAAAATAAAGGTTGATTTGTAAAAAAAAACTTTGATCAAAGGTAAAGCACCAAGTTGAAAGGACAAAGGAAAAGCACCAAGCTAAGTAGATCTACTATAGGTTTGGTCCAACACCTTTCTCTCAACATTACAACATAGCAAAAAATAGTTGATGATAACTATAAAGAAAAACATCCACTCTTCCTCTATATAGATTGTTTAGATGTGATGCCAAGATGGAAAAAAGTCAATGTAACAATGAAGGAAACAAAGAAAAACATAGAAGTAATAGGACAAAAGCACATAAAATAAAAATCCAACAACTAAATTCCTCCAAAGGATGCCTTATCATGGGCATTCCAATGCCAAGCTCTATAGATCAGACCTCAATGCCTTTCAAAAAAGACACCTATCATAAAGAGCTTAGGTGATAATCCACAAAAGTGCCTTTATTTTCTCTATGCAGTAGATCTTAAAAAAAACTGGGATACCAAGTTAAAAATGATAATGATCAATTATCATTATCAAAAAAATCTGGGATGCTAACTCAAATAAAGGCATTCTAACTCCTCCTTTCTCCTTTTTTTATAGTGCTTCTCTTTCAAATCTCTTCAAATGGAATGCTTCACCTTAGCCTAGATCTCCATAGCCTCTCCTCTAAAGTCAACAACAAAGGATCAAATAAGCAATAATAAGTAAATATCCACAAGAAGCTAGAAATAAATAGCTTCAAAAATAATGAAAATCTTCAAAATCTTTGAAAAATCTTGAAAAAAGGGCACTAAAGGGTTCCAAAATTTCCTTGCACACCTCTCTTATATTCTTCTTCTCTAGACAAGGAAAGAAGTAGTGATAAGGGAAGTAGAATAAAATTATATAAAAATTACAAGCTTATGGATGGTTGCAACTTATTCAGGGCTCTGGTACCATGTTAAGAATGGTAAATACATTCCAACCTAATATTTTTAAGTAGCAAAAAAACATCACACAAGGAAGTTATAGATATGATATGTAAAAATAAGGTAGATCATATATTATTTAGAATGAAACATAATGAAGCATGCTAGTATAGTAGGACGACAATTTCTTATATAAATAAAGTGAAATAGAGAACTAGCCTAATTAGCTAATGTGTGATAAATCCTCACATAGGATAAACTCACTAAAAGATGAAATAGCTAGATAATACACTAACAAACATGAGAAAATGCATGAAATACATACTCTAGCAAGTTTTCCATATCATGGTGCATCCTTTCATATGTTATTTCATGAAATATTAGTTGATTTTGTCATCACATCATCATCATCACACTTTCATTCTTAAACATTCACTCCCACCACCTTATATTTATTCACCCCCAAACCCCTCTATTTTAACCCTAATTATTCCTTTTTAACCCATCTTCTCATTTCAAGATCCCATCCATGTCTTTCATCCCTACATACCCTCTTGAGGAGAGCATCATCGCTAACCACCATTCCATTAGGAATCATCCTCTTTCACTTGTTTTTATTTTTATAAATTATTTGAAAAAATATTGCTTTTTGTAGTCAAAATGCCTTTCAAAGAGGGGAAAATGTAGACAACCTATTTTCACCACCCTATTCTTATCACCAATATATTATAAAAAAACATGCATTAACACCACCACATTAATTAATTAATTTCACCATGACCCCATCTAATTCCACTAACTATATCCCATGGATAATTAGATAATTAATCATTTTTAATTAGTTGTTATATTCCTAATTAAATTTCATGCACATATAATTATTAAAAATAAATAATAAATACTAATTATCCTTACTCATGTCTAAGTCCATGTCACCAATCAATCAACCTGTTGATTAAAAATGGAAACTCATTTAAATCAATCTCAAATAAAGTGGTTAACTCTTCCATTAAATAAAAAACAAAGTAGTTAAATCCATTATCAAATGGAATCAAATAAATCAACAATAAATCAAATTAGTTTTAAATAAAATCAAAATATGTAAACTTTAGATCAAGATATTCAATCTCAACCATCCATCCTTCCATCCAAAAACATGTAAATTCACCCTTTATCCTTCATTCTAATCATCAAGATTTTGAATAATGGTCTATCAGAGGAAATCATATTATGAAATATTGTTAATCTTCTTCCATTCTCATCAATCAAAATATGTACATGCTATCAACACACTATCAAACTTTTGCATATGTATTGAGAAACCAAAATCATTCAAACATGAGAAAATACACATTCATGAAGGATATATTCTTTAGATGGTAAGATGAAGATAAATTTTGTGTTTTCTCTTTCATTTTATCAAATTGAGGTGTTGTTTAGGATTAAGGTAGGAATTAATATTATTTTTAATGTATTTTAATGATCTCTAAATATTAGCATACACATGTATGGCATGCTTGATCAGGCCATTCCTATTTTCAATTTATTCTACTTTTTAGTTTTTTTAGGTTGTTTCATCTAACATGTTTGTTTTCTAATAGGTGTACATGTATTTTGGGTGAAAATTGTAGGATTCTTATCTTCATGATCTAACTATTTTTGTCATTTTTGTCATTTTTTATTTTCAAATTATATGTAATAATATTTCTTTCTAATATTCAACATTTATGCTCTTATAAACAACATTTTCATATCACATATTGGCAATTATGTGTTTTATGTAGGTTCCAAATAAGTAGTGACAATTTTTCACTAAATAATGACATTTTTGCATTGAATAATTATGTTTATGCATTTGAGAGTGATGTTTCTACACTAGTACTGAGATTTCTATACTTAAAATAATGTTTCTATACTAATAATAGCATGTTTGCATAGCTAGTAACATTTATGCACTTTTAGTAGCATTTATGCACTAGTATTAGTATTTACACATTGATGTTTAATTTTTTTGTTTTTTAGTGAATATTTATAACTTATAAAATTTGTAATTTATTAATAATTTTTATACTCTAATTATTAATATTTATATACTATGTTTTAGCATTTTTTCTAACTTACAAGAATCACTTATCGAAGACTAAATTGATAAATTACTAACTCGTGTTATGCAAGTTTAATGTAAGAAGACTAAAAATTAGACAAATTTAATCATATAGCCATAACTAAATAGTTAAAGAAATTTTATTTTCAATTTATAACATTTTTTTTTTATGTGTGTCTATAATCCATGTATTCTTTTCTCTCAAACCAAAAGGTGATATTAAAAATTATAAATGGTTTTAGCTCACGTGTGTCTCTTAGGTCAACTATATATCTTATTTCCTTCCACTAAAAAGTGACCTATTTTTTTTAGGGGTCTATCAACTTGGATTTCATCACCAACCATTATCTAAAGCCCATTTTCTAGTGGACTATAAACATTCCTTAGAGTTGTCTTCCTAAGTGGCTAATCTTGATTAACTATCAAGTGAAGTGAGGTGGATTTGACCATTAATACTTAGTTCTTAGATGACACCCTTGTTTCACATATTAAAAGGTATAATAAGGACTTCCATAGTAACCTTGTGAAAACTTAACATAGAAACCATTCAAGTACAATCATGTAGTGGTTTTGAGAAAATAACATTCCCTAAGATTACTCATAACATACCTTCAAGGAATTATCTAATGGCCACTATCTGGGTTTATTCCCACTTGAGTAACATATGGTGTTTTACATGTGTGTGATTTACCCCACTTTGTGAAAAATTATTAATAAATCCAAACCAATTCAAAATATACCCTAACCAAATAAATGGAACATACAACTAGACATCAAGACAAAATGAATCAAAATACCAACATGGAAAAAAATGTTCCAATTTTGTAACCCTTCAATAAAAAAAATATATGATAATGATACTGATATACTAACCAAACAAAGTTAGTAAAATAGGGAACATAATGATTTTTTAAATATGAATAAAATCATGTCCAAGTAGACTAGTACCTATTTTAAAACAAGGATAACATACTTCTATAGTTAATAAAAATATGAGACAAACTCCCATAAAATTACAATCCTAAAAACCTAAGCGACATTGAAAGCAAAAGAGAGAAACTATTCCAAATTAGGATCAAGCCACTTCTATAAATCTCATTGGTAGAAACAAAGTAAATATAGAATCAACTAATGAAAATTATAACCCATGTGTCCCATGTCAATGTTGGTAAAGGGAAATTGATTTTATTATAACAACTCCATCAATGCCAAAACCAAGTTATATTTTACCAAAAAAGTAAATTCAATAGTTGGCAAATTTATATTCCCATGTAAATCCTTTAATATCTAATTCTTGATAGTGTAGACATATAAAATTAATCAATAATTTCTTAACAATGTTTATTCTTGGTATCCTCTTCCTTACTTGTATCAAAGTAGATGCCAAGATCTCTACATCAAGTAAACACTCAAGTTTATGATAGGCATGAGTCAAGCATATACACAACACAATAACTACAAGAAAATGAAATCACATACATGAGAATATTGCATATACAAGATAAGAGCCAAAAATAATATTCCATATAATAATATTTCATAAATAAAGATGTACAAATATGAGTACATGAGTAACTTCCCCAAGAAAGGTGATCAGAGAGCCAATAATAGATGAGTAACTCCCTTAGCCAAAATAGCTAGTCAAAGGAGTTACTTCCCATTCATCTGATCAAAATGTAACTCCAAGTACATCTAAGAAAGTTTATCCATGAAAGTATAAAAAATATAAGTGAGGGAAAAAATCCCATAATAAATATGGTAAAAAATCAAGCCCCTAATCTATCACCCACCATAAGCACAACTTAGGTGGGTAGTGTAAAAAATTACATCTTAACAACTAGGACTAATCAGGTACCCAATATAAAATAATCTCCCATAAAGTAGAGAAAAGGAGAAAACCCATAGGAAAAAATCCCCCCAAAAGAGAGACATAGAAGAAGTTAAAAGGCTAGAAGGTCCCCTTGAATATGGTTTTGTTGTTGATGTAGACCATACCCCAAGAAGAGATTGTAGATGAATGAACTTACTCTCGATGAAGGTTTTGGTAAAGATATCTATAACCTACTATGAAGACTATAAAAATCTCAAGTCAATGACTTGGCCATGAATAAGCTCCCAAACAAAATGCATATGACTCTTAATGTGTTTGGTCTGTTGGTGCTACACTAAATTCTTGCATATCTGTATAATACTCTAGTTGTCACAATAGATGGTGGTGGGCTACCTGAAAGGAATGCCAAACTAAAATAAAATCCCCTAAGGATAAATAACCTTAATATTTTCATTAAAACATCCCTTTTACTCTACCTCTATGGATGATATATAAATAGCATTTTACTTCTTGATAAACCAACTGATAGGACTATAACCCAAATAAAAACTATAACATAAAGTGTACTTATGATTTTGAGTAAATTCAACCCAATCTAAATATGAAAAACCAATTAAGTCAACCTTTGTGCCAAATATGTACTGAATCATGAATCTATAAGATCCTTGAATGTAGTGCAAGATACTCTTAGCTATTTTCTAGTGAATCTCATGAGGTTCTTGCAGGAATCTAGAGACAAGTTCCACTACATATGAAATATCAAACATGGTATGAGTTAGATAAATAAGGATGTCAAGTTAATTGATACCAAAGGCATCAACCAAAGGTGTAGAATAACTATCCTCAAGTTTGATTCTTGATAGAAATGGAGTCAGAGATGGCTTACAATCAACCATGTGAAACCAATCCAAACTATCAAGAGCATACTCGGGTTGTGTTACAACCTAAGTTTCACCCTACTAAAACAAACTACTTAGATATCCCTCAAACCTAGACTAACATTAGATTGGTCTATAGGATATAGGTACTTATATCTTAGACCAAACCTATAGATTATGAGGCCAGATCCTCTAATGTATTGAATCTAGATCTATTACTAAAGCCTAATTTGCTTTTGGGGGATGAAAAGAGTTAGAAAGATAATTTAAAGGGAAATATATATTGCTGATGGTGATACACCTATATTGTTGGTTCATCCACTCAATTTTGTACTTCTACAACACTAATTAACCAAAAATAGACTAAGAAACTATCTATAAGGATTATTTTGCAACAATGTTTCACATGGAGGTCTTGATGTATGACTATAGCTTGGAGGTAAAGGAAGAGAGGTCTTATTTGATACATCGGTGAACCTTATTACACTACAAATCTGATCACCAACCTTTGACACTTCATATAACCTATACAAGATAATTCATCAATAGATAAGTGTGGCAAGGACATGATAAGGGAAAATTCACACTACTTATACATATATAAACAAGTATATACACACTATAATTCAATCATAGAGAATTTGTAACAGTCTATTTTTTTATTCAAGAGGTTACAAAGCTCAATCTTGGAAGTGTTCCTCAAGACCAAGAGAAGGATCTTAAAAAAGGGTTTCAAATATTGAATATATAGAACCTAAAAAGATAAAAATGCAAGAGAATGGCATATAGGAGAGAAGAAGAGGTCATAAAATCCTTAACTATAATACAACTCAGTTACAACTAGTTTGAAATATTCCTCTAAGAATCTCTTCTTGTTTGGTGCCTTGTATACTCCTTGAATGAGATCTTTGGCATTGAAAACAAGGTGGTGGTACATACTTAACTTTATCAAACTCCTTTCAAAGTATGTTATACCATATATTGGTTATATAACTCCACTTTAGGCTCAATTATTTATTGATTATCTCTTAAGGGATATTCAACTCATGATAAGGATCAGTTATGTGTTAATTGACAACTCAAGGACTAGTTGTGCATGCAATTTACCACTTGAATAATAGTTAGCTCATGTGATTTCCACTCAATATTAGTTATGCCACTTTTTTCCACTCAAATATTAATTATGAAGCATGATAACTCTACATCAACTTTTATCAATAGCTTCTAATGCTGTTTTCCACTTTACTTGATTAACCAATAATTGGCCTGGTAGCCTAAATAAATGTATTAATGGATATAAAATCCTACATGAAACCTTTATAACCTAAAAATATAGTTATTTTGAGAAATTAATCAATTCCTCACATCATGACATAGGTTCTCTTTGAGGAAGAAACACCTACAATTTGGTCAAACTAGGTGACTAGGTCACCTTGTCCTTCAATCCTATGGACTGGTTGTTTTGAATTAACTCAAAAGGGATCTTACCAGCATGGTTTTCAGAGTATAATGATTTTAGGAGGTATAAAAAGTGATTAAAAAGCATATCTAATGATAGGAATAATCTTAAACTACCTTGTACTTCTATTTATACACTTTTTCCTCAAAAAACCCTATTTTATGCCATGTCTATATAGTTTCATACATAAAAATACCATTTATAGGATCCTCTATAATTGTAATTCATGTTTCCAATAGTTATTAGGTGATTCATGGTGTTTGTATGCAAGAAATTTCACTTTTATCAAAACTGGTCTGTAGGAGGGTTTAGGGAGGGTTTTGGAGGTGAACCTTATTAATGATGGCTCATAAATTATAAACCTCAAAAATATAACTTATTTTAATGGATATTTAGTCCATATACCCACTAAATTTTATTTCAAAGCTTGGGTTCCCATGAAAACGGTGTGAAAATATACATACATAGTGAAGTTGGCTTGTAAGGTTTTACATGCATTTTAGACCTGCTTATACTCTCAATGATGGTTCATAAACCTAAAATCATCAACCAAACTCAATACTTAGTTTATTAAAATTAAATATGTTTCCTCAAATCATTATAAGGTAGTTTGGTCAAACTCCTCTTGTGGTGAAAGATATGAGCTCTTAAATAGGTGGTTTGAATGACTATCTGGACTACAGTAGTTTGAATTAGTTCTTTAAGGACCAAAATGACCTTTTTTTATTCTCTTTGATTTAAAATACCTTCATGGTACATATAACAACCCCTTAAACCTTCTCATGATATCATCTTTTCTTTGTAAGGTCTGTAGGTGCCTTAATGTGATATAGGCCTTCTAGCCCTAAAAATAGTTTCTAGGCCTAGGTAGCCAAATTTGAGTGTTGGAGGTCTGAGTGACCTATAGGATGATACTGGGGAGAATTTTTTTTTCTCATTAATTTTATTCCCCTATGACTTCCTTTTTCTACCTAAGCTTCACTTTTTCTAGTCTCTTAAGACTGCTTATAGAAATGACTATTTAAACTATGTGTGTGGGCTATTTTGAGGCCTGAGATGTTATTTATCATTTAAATACATGTATAATTAATTTTTAAACCTTATACCAAGGTAAAAAAACTTTTTATCCCAATTTATTCTATCAATTCTACCTCTTATGCATTCATATATTACCTACGGTTTCTTGACAATTAAGCCTGTGAAACCTTGATGGCTAGGTTTTGCGCTTTTCCATTTTGACCCTATTTTATTTATCATCATGAGATGTTTTATTATCTTATATTAAATTTATAACCTTCATATCACATGCCTAATGTCTTCAAATACCACTCTGCTCACATGGATTTCACCATTAGTACATAGGCTTGTCTAGTTTCCTCTTCTTAAACTTGCCCTTAAGGGCATTTTGTCTTAAAACCTAAGTATGACCTGAATCAAATATCATATGAGTAACTTAAATATTATTTCTTTAAAACCTTTCATGATGTTTAAACCTTTGTCTTTCTCTCATTAGACATTCAATTTGAGTATCTTTATCTCTTATATGACTGTTCATGATTACATGAGGTCTATGAAAAAATAATTACCACTTCTACCATTTTTATGAAATTTATAATGGCATATGAATCTTTATATATTCATGTATATAATATATACCAAATTATAGAGCTTAAATCCACCTATAGATGATCTAAAAACCTTAAAATCTCTCAAAATTGCCTATTAGACATTGATTAAGTTTTTAATTTTCTTGGTTTTTCAACAACAATGACTATGTTCTAACCTCTCCATGCTTGTAACAAGGTGTATGATTGATATATATGTGTTATAAATTCATGGCTTCATCATCACTGAAACCCTTTTCTTAACCTACTAACAGTCCTTCATTCATTACAAATAAGTGTTCTTTGAGAATATGAGATTTAATTAACCTTTGACTATGTTCTATTTTTTTTGGATTTCACATTCTTATTAGGATCTCCACATTCCTTTAAATATTATTGAGTTATCAAATATATTTTCACCATATCTCAAATTTCCTTTCCAACACTATCTTATTGTCACTCTTACACCTTATACACAGTACAATATTCAGAACCTATAGGTTATCTTTAGGTGATGGTGATTGTCTTGATTTAGGTTGATAAAATATCAAATAAATTTTTTAGGTATTCAATTGTTAAAATTGATTATGAACATTTATCAGGTCCACACCAAAATCATGATTTTTAAACACAAGTTCACCTTCCTCCTTTAGTCAAAACTGAGTTTTGTCTTTCTCAGTTGCACATTGCCTCTAAGATGGCTATAGATGACTATTTGATTTTATCATTGAGATTAATAACTTATTATCTCATCCCTAAAATTTTATAAAACTTTAATGACTCAATCTTTCCAATAATACAATTCTATCTCCTTATTATTTTGAATAAACCTTGATATGTAACTGATTATGTTTTGACATGATTATAGATGATCTTTGATGAGGTAAATGAGTATGTTATTTTATAATTTAGACATGATGACTTATCATTATTATTATCTCAAGTAAATCTAAAAAATAGGTAGAAACCTTATTGATCTTAAATATGTAACATTACTTGCTTTACAGTCCATACTTTTGATAAAAAAATGATATACTTCAAGAGCCATTCAACCTGATGTAGGTGGAGTTTCATATGAACATAGGTCCTATTTGAGTTTGATCCATTCCTAAAGTGAATTTGATATATAAGTATCATAGTCATCACCTTGAAACACTATCACCTTAAAATTATTTTTCCACCTTTTGAAAATAGACCTTTCCTCATAATAGTCTTGACTATGATCCAAGTTTGGTTTTTGTAAAAACTCTGTCAGATGGGATGCTAGAAGAGCTTAAGGAGGTCAACATCATGACTATGAACTTATCATACATTTATGTAATTATATACATTAATTTCACAAGATCATTTGAAATAAAACTTACCTTGAAAGTCCTTAATCATTGTTT
Source organism: Torreya grandis (assembly GCA_037957365.1). Lineage (NCBI taxonomy): Eukaryota > Viridiplantae > Streptophyta > Pinopsida > Cupressales > Taxaceae > Torreya > Torreya grandis. Next base: position 1,496,474 of record JARHVA010003016.1, read on the forward strand.
TATCTACTTCTTGGGTTCTTAACTGTGTGTCCTTGAAAACATGGTTGTAGGTGATCTTTCATGATTGATTATAGATCAGATTGATGATATTTTTGAGAATATATTGGAATAATCCTACTTAAAATTTATGTTTTCAATGATATATTCATTTAAATATATCCATTCAAGTCTTAAATCTACTTTTAGAATGCATTTGGCTCTCATCTCCTTTAGCATGGTTGTAAGTGGATATTCCTATGTTGCTTGTACAGACTGTGGGTAAGATTGGATGTTTGGAACTTGATGAAATATGGTCACCAATGTTACTTTGATGTTCTTCTCTTGTAGAGAGTGAAAAATTTACTTTATAGTCCTCAATCCATATATCTTTAATGAAATTGACATTAACAAGACTGCATATGTTCTTTAATCTTGGTTGTAGATGATCTTTTGCAAGTTTTAAGGTTTCAAAACACATCTCCATGAACATGGTGTTTCTCAACAACCTTGACTCTTTATTGATAATTAATACATGAAATATAAGTGGATGGAAGGTGGTGAGATGGTGATTGAGATGGAAATGAGCATGGCTATGGAGTGAAAGGCTTAAAATAGAGATGAAAGGTAGTGTGAAGATTGTGTTTGGGGATGAAACATGATAAAGAGTGAAAAGAGCATGAATACAATTCCTTGATAGTCATGAAGACTATGAGTGATGCATAGGAATATGCCTTAACCAAATATGCCATTTTTGAAGTCTTAGATAAGCACACACTTCTGGAATTGGAAACTTAGGAATCATCGAATACCTTAAAGAATGATAACTTTCATTAACCTTTGATAAACAGTGATTGTGAAGAGGTTTGAAGGTGATTGATGGTGTTTTATTAAGAATATAAATTGAGAAATATTTGTGTCACTTGAATGAAGGACATATGACATGAATGAAATCCCTACAAATAAAATTCCATGAAATCTTGATGATCTTTCTCTCTCACGAACCGCACAATCTCTTTTTATTGATTATAAACTATAGAATAGATATGTATGCCTTCTTGAGATACATATGACCTCACACATATGACAATAAGTTGAATAATTCCACTTAAAAGTGGATCATATTCCTAAAAAACTCCACAAACTTGATTTTTTTCGTCATGATGCCCAGATGAGGAGAAATCTTAGAAGACTGGTCACTTGCCTGGATGAAGAAGACAAAGTGAGTTCCTTATCTTGTTAAGGATGGTTAGTGAAGGATATATAACCAAATTTAGAACCAATTGAAATAGATTTAATCTCTGTTGGACCCCTTTATTTACAAATTATTATAGACCTTGATTTTTTCTCTCATGGCCATACCATTATACAAACTTGAAGGGCTCTCTTGATGTGCAAAGAGTTAAGGTGAATGAAGGTAACTAGTTTTGAGCCTATTTTTGATCATTTTATCTTGAATCTCTTATATACACCTATTATGTCTTCATATTTAGGATCTTGATCTCATTTATATAGAAAAGTTCATACAATTCTATACTCTTATATGAAAACACATGGAAAAGGCCTTTTATTTGCATATTATCCAAACTTCAAGTCTTAAACAACTAATTTAGGGCATATGAGGAATACCACAAGTCATTTGGGATATTAAAACAAGTATTAAGTGTTTTTACATCAAAATAGGTGAAAATTTGGCACATGGGAACTCTTTGGAGTTTTTTAAATGATTTTGACTTGCATGAAGAGCTATTTCCAAAGTATGAACCCATATGACTAAGCAATGACAAGAATATGAAGGTGATTAAAGGCATTTATGGATTATTTAGTGGCTTTTTGACTCCATATGTAACGTTTAAAGGATTAAAAATTCACTTTTAGTTAAAATACCTATAGTAGACCACCATGTAGAGGCTTATAATAGTTCCATGAAAAGTTTCATATTATATGGGTTTATATTTGGCATTGATAGGAAAAATTACCAATAGGTTGTTCAAGTGAAATCCCTAAATCAAACTATGAAATATCAATGCCAAAGAAGTAATGTATAAGACCCAAGTCTATCATGTCAAATATATCCTATAGAGATATCTTCATTTCTATAATAAATGATGAAGAAATCTCGGTGATCAAAAGATCATCAACATATAGGACCAATATTAGTAAAGAATCATCCTTCCACAAAAAGTATACATTGGGATCTAAATGACATATGGTGAAACCTAAAGTAAGGATGAAGGAATCTGTATTGGCATACCAAGCTCAAGGGGCCTATTTAAAGCCATAGATGGATTTCCTAAGTCTGTAAACTAAGGATGAATCTTAAACAAACCTAATTGAATTCTCCATGTAGATTTCCTCCTCAAGGTATCTATGAATAAAGGCACTCTTCACATCCATTTGGTGCACATCCCAATCATGTGTTATGGATAAAACTAGTGTGAGTTAGATTGAAATCATCTTTACAAAAAGTGAAAAGGTATTTGAGTAGTCAATGTCAGCTACCAATCACTCCTTATACTTATTGATCGACCCATACATTACAAACTTAGTCTAATATATCCACCTACATCAAACCATATTCTTTTTATTAGGAAGTGAAGTCAAATCCCAAGTGCGATTTTTAGTCAAGGAAGAATATTATTCCTACATAGCACTATCCCACTCAGGTATGCCTAAAGCCTCTCAAAATGTCTATGCATATGAAACTAAAAAAAATAAAGTATGTGGACTACTTTGATAATTTGCCTAAGTACATTTATCATTTGTTGGATCCCCTACCCAAGTGCCTACATTTTAAATTATTTTCTTGGACCAAAGGGGCCCAAATTTTGGTGATTTAGGTTTTAACTCCTAATTGTCTAAAACATGACTAGAGATGTATGTACAAGACTCCCCATTACTACCCTTGCTATCATAACTAGAAGAAGAAGACCCTGGCTCAAGTACTTACTTTGGATGATCCAATTCAGAAAAAGAATCATCAAGTCTAAGTGATTCTAATGAAAGATAAGAAGTGTCAAGTGTTGAGTCTTTGGGACTCTCCTAAACGTGAACACTTATCTCTAAGAATAATTAATTTGTGGTTGGATGTAGAAGGAAGTATCCCTTGACACCATCTAGCTAACCTACAAGGATGCAAGGCTTGGACTGAGGTTCCATAATTTTGTGTATATTCTTTGGTATACATGCCATAAATGGGGATATAAAAACACTAAGGTGATCAACATTATGTTTCCTTCAATATGAGGCTTTAAAGGGTGTTATGCTTTTTAAATCTTTGTGAGAAACCTTATTTTGTATATAATAAGCATAATTAATGGATTTGAATCAATACTGAGGTGCCAAGGACTTAGAGAGAATCATACATCTATCCATCTCTTTCAAGGACCTATTGTTAGATTATACAACTCTGTTCTATGAAGGATTATAATTATATTTCCATTGAAAATCAATCCCCTCTATGGTGTAAAACTATTCAAATTTGTTGTTGACATATTCACCTCCATTTTTAGTTCAAATATCCTTGATGGATTTTTTAGATTTTTTCTCAAAAAGTTCCTTGAAGTATTTAAAATCTTAAAACACTTTAGAATTATTCTTAAGAATGTAAACCCATGTATATATTAAGAAATCATCAATGAAAGTGATAATGCACTTAGCTCTTGTAAAAGATAGGCTAGGAAAAGGCCTAAATACACCAATGTGTACTAAGTCCAATGCTTGTGAATCCCTCCAAGCTTTACCTTTGTCAAATTTTTCTTCAATATGCTTTATAAGATAGTAACCTTCACAAAGTGCCTTGGAAAATTGGACTGAAGGCAATCTTATGACCATGCCATTTTTACTAAGTTATTCAAGGTAGTAGTAGGTAAGGTGGATAAACCACTCATACCATTATTTGCTAATTCCATATAAATGAGTTAGTAATGCTATCAAAGAATAATTGTGTGAAAAATGTGAGAAAGTGTATAACCTAGATTAGTAATATGCCCTACCACTACCACTACATAATCACTATGTAACTTTCTAATGATAACTAAATCTAGAAAAAAATCAACCCTCATGCCTTTATTGATATGATTGAATTGATAAATTGGTAGGATATTAGTTGAAAGAGAAGGGACACTTAGAAAATTATTGAATGTTCCTACTTCTATTTCAATAAACCCTCTCCCTACAATGGTTACAAAATTATCATCACCCAAATTGATAGAAGACATGTAACAAGGCTCTAAAGAAGAAAACTCAACTAGTGAAGAGCCCATGTGGTGAGAAGCACCCGAGTTAATAACCCATGAAGATGTTGAAGTTGAAATTACTATAAGATCCTTGCCTTTTTCTTTCTCTTTCCCCTTGACCTTTTTCTTAGTAGAATTTTGGGTTGATTAATTATGCTAGATAGACTCAAGAACACCTATGTTGTTCTTCCCTAAGAGATGAGTTAGGTTATCTATTTGATTCTTCATGCACTTGTTTTAATCATGTCCATTTTTATTATAGTTGGAATACTTAACCCTCTCTTCCTTAAATTTTCCATTAGAAGAGGAGGATTCAATATTGGTTTTGGGAGAGGTTGATTCTTTCTTATTCTCTTGATCCTTGTTCTTCTTATTCTTCTCTTTATTTGAATTTTTTAATTTTTCATTCCCAAAAATTAAGTATTGAGGTTTTGTGAACTTCAATGTGCTAATTTGGATAAACTTGTATTGCTATTTGTTTAAGCTAAAAATGAAAGCATCTAAAGAGGTCATTTTCCATGTAGTGCCCAAAGCACTTTTAATGGCATAGAAAGCAGAGACAAAGACTAAATAATCAGGACTAGTTTATAGATTATAGAAATAATAATTTAGTCATCTTATTTATTTATCCCACATTATTTCAAATTTAATCTCAAGGCCTTGAACTTAGTGAATAAATCCTTAAGGGTGTCAAAGTTGCAAGGACTTAGGCTAATGATTTCATTTTCAATATCATGAATTTTCATCACATCTTGCTCCCCAAATAGCTTATTTAGAATGATACATCCATCATGAGGTGATTTGGTGGGATCTAATTGAAATAAGAGATTAGGTACTATAGAAATACATAATATCCCATAGGTTTCATCACTATGGTTATACCACTTAACTATCTCAGCAACTATGTTAGGTTTAATTTCATCACCCATGGTTATCCTATATAAACCCTTACTCCTTAGAATGATTGTAATATTAATTTTTAAATCATGTTAGTTAAATGGAGTTGGTGGGTTGATTGAACTTGATTCTATTAGTGGAAAAATGAATTGTAGTAGTAGTGCAAGTTGAAGTTGTTGCAAAAATAAAAGTGCAAGCAGAATCCAAAGAGTGACCCAAAAAAGCACATTACATTCCCCATAACTATGAAAAGGTGAACCCACAAAAATTTTAAAATGTAAGCTCAAAATACATCAAACTAAGCTGATAGTGCATCTTAAATAATCAGTGCAATGAGTCAAAAGATGAGATTTTTCAAATAAAAGAGGATGCCAAACTTAACTGATAATGTGTCCAAGGAAGCAAGTACAATGTGATAAAGTGAAAAAAATGAATAACACTTTATTTTTAAATGTTGCCTATAATATATTATTTTATTAAAAAATAAAAAATATTCACTAACAATGTTAAACCTAACCAATCCCCTTATGCATTACTCATACATTAAAATAAAAGTAGCCTATTTGACCTTGTTTTAAATAAATCTATTAAAAAAGAATTTAATATGATAAAAACATTGGGACAAACTTGAATAGATTTATATTATTTTCAAAGAAAATTTCAAGACTTTGATCTATATGAGTCTTTTTTGTAATGAGAGTAGTCTCAATAGGTGAAAATGTTGTAGTTGAGGTCCGTATTGAAGAAATGCAAAACTAGGGTCAAATATGCATAATTAGTTGAGGTTGAGTATAATTCGATATCAAATAGAGGATACCAAACCTGATGATATATGGATGCATGTAGGATTTTGTAAAAAAATGTATCAAGGAACATAAAACACACAGTCATAAAGAAACCACATAAACTATGGTAATGGATAATAAATGGTTCTACAAAAAAATGACTCCACCAAAGATGTAAAAGTCTCACAAATGGATTATGGAAACTAGATTTTATTTGTAAATAATAAACATCATGATTTTAAATGAAACTAACAAAAAAGAAACTAGAAAATTAAATACTAGAGTGGCTTTGATACCATATTCGAGTGGATGCCAATATTTCTAGATCAAACAAATACATAGGTTTGTGATAGGCACAAGTCAATTATGTACACAACAAAATAGCTGAAATAAAATGAAATCACATACATGACAATATTTCATAAACAAGATAATATCCAAAAGTAATCTTCCATAGAATAATAGCTCACCAAGAGAGATGTACAAATAGGAGTGCATGAGTAACTTCCCTAAGAAAGGTGGTTAAAGAGCCAATAATAGAAAATAATTACCATACCTAAAATATTCAGTCAGTGGAGTTACTTCCTATTCATCTTCATCAAAATTTAACTCTAAGTACACCTAGCATGCTTATCTACAAAGTAGGAAAACTCCAAGTGAGGGGAAAAAATCCCATAATAAATAAATATGGGAAAAATAAACCCCCTACTCTAAAAACTTGTATGATTCAAAATTTTACTAACTCACAATCTATAAAAGAGGATTCTTTGTCTTTTAAGAAATGAAAATATCATAAAGGCATCCCTATTTCAGTTGCATGCATCCTTATTTATCCCACAGGCTCTTTTCAGACATGTACCAACTATTTGTCATCTTATAGGACAAGTTAACCCTAGTTAGACTTGGTTGTATTATGGCCTTGTCCCTTAGTGAGACCTTGTCTCCAACACTCTTATGGTAAAAATTTATAATTGATATGTTTCATGATGGCTCATCTACACATTTTATAAAATTGGTTAGAAAATTAATTCTAAATATGCTCTTATAAAAGTATATTAAGGGCACTCATTGTACACCGTGAGATATCTCTAGTAATTACACTACACATTGAGTAAAATAACAATATTTCTTCCTATTTCAATTTCATGACATTATAATATTCTTAAGTAAATTATTAATATTATTTAATATAGGTCAATAGTATCCATTTTCAAGAATTTCAATCAATATTCTAGCTATACTAATTCTAGTTGCATCATTATGGAGAACAAAATCACTTAGGAGAAAGAACTACATTGGTTTGAGGCTCATTGGGATACGTAAATAGTGATAAGTTATAAGGGCTTTTGAGGCTAGATCAACCATCCTTACTAACCCATTTCACCCCCTTTTATTATATTATTGTTATCTAGTTTATGTGTAGTATTTAGGGATTTATATTATATAGATCTCTAGCATGACAATACAAAACACATAATTTAATAGTCAATCCTTATAGGTGATCTCACATATATAGGTTACAAAATTAGGAATAAAATCAACTATGACATGACTAATGTAACTAGATAAGGCCATAGTTCACCTCTATCCACCTCCCATAGACTATCCCAATTGACCATAATTTACTATTTTTTAACATGACTATGCTTTTAAGTCATCTTAGGTAGTTTTCACTTGTAATCACTTAACAATTAAATAGTAATTTTAGTGAATTCTAAATTATATATGTTAATGTAGTATATTGTGTTTGATTTTATTTCATTATTATATCATTACATATCAAAATTTATATTTTAATAGTTAAATATCATTAGTTTAAGTCATATTAAATTAAAAGGGTTAAACAATCTCATGAACCTACTATTTTTAGAACATTTCTTGTTATTTTTCTTGATTTTTTGGATAGGATTTATTTCAAATTTATATAAATTCTTGATAGTGAAATAACATAACCTTCAACCTTGTATAATATCTAACACAAACTATTTAATTTATTCAACCTTAGATTAAATATGATATTAAATAAATTATCTTGTCACCTTGGATCATTCTGACATAAAATATCTTTCTTTCAACACCAGGTTAAAATTTGCTTGATTTTTTAAAACAAGTCTTTAATTTTTTATTTTTCATTTTATTTTGTTTGTTTTACAAAATGTGTTTTGGTAGTTTTCAAACTATTTAGCAACTAATGTTAAGGGCTATGTGGTGTTCTATTTATAAACATAAGTTTGAGGGTTTTATCCCAATACTTATAACCATAGTGTAGCAATAAATAATGAGTTTAGTTTCCTTATATATTATGGTATATCATGAATGCATAGGGTTCTTTATTTATACCATAAGAAGCCTCTTTTATTTGTTTGATTCATGGTGCACCTGAGAGGAACGTATCACCCAGGGTAGTTATTCTCATGATACCCTTGAAAAGGGATAGTGGAATACAAGAATGGTTCTACCTCTAAAACTAGTGCCTTAAAATATTGAGATGACACTAATTAATGGAATATAAAGTATATTTGAGATCCTAAAAATCATTCAAATCCCTGCCTAAATCACTATCATACATTTATTGTTACTTTTATTATATTCATATTTCTTATCATTGCTTAATTTATATTTAATAATTTATATAATGGGTTAATGGATGAAAGTATATATCATATGCTACATAGGATTATGCATTTTCTTGTAAAATATTATCTTACTTTCCAATATGTTATTTATTTCATTTTTACATGCTTAAAATTTTATAATGTTACAAACTTACCTTAGAGAAATATTCATTACATTGTACTTCACATTGTTATAACATTAAATAATCATGTAATAAATATAATAATTTTTTTCCAAAAGTTCATTACATATCCACATGGTTAAAATCATTAATGTACAAACTCATGATCTTCCTCTTTCAAATAATTGCCAAGTTTTACCACTTGATATAACACAGTCAGTTAATTCTTCAATATATGTAAATTGATATGGTTTTGGATTTAAAATTTATATAAGTATAAGGATAATATTGGACAAGGTTTGGGTAAGCATGATCAAATAATTATCTATCCTATTTCTCCTTCTGCTAACATGGGGTAAATAGATCTTAGGTATAATGACATGCCCACCCCTCATGGAATAAGTTAATTCAAGCCACCTTCTAAGACCATTTATAATACTATTAATTGTCACACTATCCAATCTAAAATGACTTTAGAGAAAGATAAAATATATATTGCTAACTATATCACATGAGAAACTTTAAAGGATTTTCCCTTACTTTGCACCCTATTTAGTAGTGCATCATGATTATTATCTTAGAATCCAACACCAAATAAGAGTTTTATGATCTAAATGATGATGAAAAATTCTTAAAATATCATTTTGAACATATTAGAAAGGTTTATTCATTATTATATGTGGCTAGGGATTAACACAAGAAGGGCACTCAAGATAACATTGCTAATATTGCTAATTTCACTATTGCATCCATTCCTATTTCCACACTTTTATATAAATATATAACACTATAAATTGGTTTGGAAACATCACTTGGTCTCCAAAAGATATCCATTCCAATTATTATTCATACTACTTACACTCCTCCCATTACTTTTTCAAATGCTACTCTAGAGTATACCATTATTGTATTACAAGCTAAGTTGGCCCAAATTGAGTAATCCATCTCTTATGATAACCATTCAATAGACTCATGTTACTTATTACATAACCATTTGCCATTAAAAATTGCATATTATCTATTACCAACTATATTTTAGGCTCCAAACCTATTTATGAAGGCATAGGTGATCATGAACAACATTTGTTTGCCTTTCATGTAGTTTGTCTAAATTATATAGTTAATGATAAATTATTGACAAAGTTTTTTATATTAAGTATAAAATATTATGGTCTTATATTTTTATATGATATTCAACTTCAATTAGTAAAGGCTTTCAATCCTTTCAAAAATCAATTTTTGACACAATTTTCTATCAACATTGTGGAAAATGTATCATATTCTCAAATTCAGCTCAAGCAATGATCTAATGAAACAAATAGTGAATATGGGATAAGGTACAAGACTATGATTTTAAAAATGACAAATAAAATAGATGATATTGATATTCAATATGTATTTACATAAATATTACTCTCTCCTCTTGAAGAGTATATATACAAAGGGAAATGCAATTGATCTATTAATCAATCCTAGCTCAGAGAAGATAAATATTGCTTACGCTTCCAATTGTTGATACATTAGATATTTGGGGTCATGACCAAGATGGATCTGATCAACCTAAACAAAGGATATATTACCATAATAACATCACTAGAGAGGGTTTCAAAGCCTCTAGTCAAGAAACACTATGTAATAACCCTAGCTAGGTCCTATGTTTTAATATTCATAGAGTAAATGGCAAACAAAGTAAAAATCTAATCTAGTGCTCACCAAATATTATGGCATAAAGTGGGGGTAATAAAAATAAAAATTAAACACGAATAAGGGATTCTTAATTAAGATATGTATAGGTAAAACCCTAATACATGGAGAGAAATATATTCAAAATCCATTACTTATGCTACTTCTATCCACTAAAATAGAGGAGTAAAGTTAGAGATACTTACCTTGAAGACAAACCCATTGAGACTCAATCTCTCCCTTGGCCAAGTTATTTTTCAAGAGGTTGTTGTGATTTATAAGGATAAATAAGAAAGGCCAAAGCATCCAAGAATTTTCCAAAAGATAAGATTCTTATCCAAGTATAAACACTAAGCTATAACTCCACAAGTAGAATGGTAAAAGAGAAGATTGTAAAGAAGTGCAAATGAATAATTAACTCCTTATCTCTTTAAAAAATGACAACATGAATGTGTATATATAATTGAATCTAACCCTAAACCTTTTTGATAGTTTAGCTGATAGGTTCAGCCCAATCAACTTTGTATTATTATTGATAAAAATAAATTAGGTCTTGGTCTAGGTCAACTGGGAGCCAACCTAGACCCTTAACGTGTTTTTTTAATTTGAATACAGGGTCGATGGAGTTGACAGTGTAACATAAACCATTAATAAGGGTTTTAGGCCTAAGAAGGGGATAATGAAGGTGATAAATGGTTAGAATAGTATAAAATAGAGGAAATAAGGCTTAGGTAAGTGTTTAGGAGATGGATGTGTAGATAGTAAGTGGTGTTCTAGGGGACAACAATCTTGCAAAGTGATAATGGTCTACCCAACCCTTTCCTAGTGTACCCTTTAAGGCATGAACTTAGAGAGATTGAGACTCGATGGGTTAATTCAATAGTGAAATTATGAGTAATTGATAAATTTTAAAATATTATGTGTATATAGAGTTCATTATGTTGATAAGTTCAAATCTTTTAATGAAATATGCCACATAGTCAAAAAACTTGAAGTCAAGTTGCTTACTTAGAAAAAAATTAATAATATTTCAAATGTTCCTTCTACCTCACATGAAAAATTTAAAATCAAGATAAATTATAATATAAAATCAACTAAAATAAATAATTAATTCAAATTTATAGTTAATACTATATCACAACCACCACAAAAGCTTCAATTACAAGCTCCAACAAGGAGTTTTTTTTTAAAGTTACCATTAACTCTTCATGTTTTATTGCAAAATATCCTATAATTTAATGTAATAAACTCTTCATATACACATGGATATATTGGAGTGGGCCATAATTGAGGATCAATCTAGATAGGATTGAATGCATGAAGAAAACTCTGCATGAAGTAGTGAAATCCAAAAACAACTCAAAATGAATAAGCTTGTATTCAAAACTAAACATTACATTAACATTGTTCATTATCAAAAAGTTACATAGGAAGGTAAATTATATAGTAAGTAATTATGTCACCTAAAAATTTAATTCAATCAACTCATAATTAAAAAATTACTTAAATTACATTTCCCTTAATGATTTATTATTAACCTAAATAAGCTAATTAGACCATGTAGGTAAATCCACATAATGGGAAAACTCATACACTAACATCCCCCTTAAGTGTAGCTAAGGTTGTTAGAATAATTATGCCCTAAAATAGAGTCCTAATGAGGTACCCAAGCACCTATAAAATCCCTCGTAGAGGAGGAAGACATAGTTACTCGAACCTAAAGAAGTGCCTGTAAATAAATATACTCGATCTCAATGAAGGGTTTAGTGAATATATCAATAATTTACTATATTATATGGATATAATAGAGATAAATTACCCGTTTATGGATGAGTTATTGAATGAAATACATGTTAATATCGATATGCTTAGTCTACCGATGGAGGACTGGATTCCTGTAGATCTAGATTGAGCTTTGGTTATTATAGAAGATGGTTGTTGGTCATCAAAACTATATGATAAACTCATTGAAAATCCATTAAATACAAATATCCTCAATGGTAGCATTAAAAAATCCTATATATTATACCTTTATATAAGATAAATTAATAGCATTATGCCTCTTTATTGAACAACTAATTAGACTTGAACCAAGTGAAAAATTATATCCTAAAGTATACTTACAATTTTAAATATCACCAACCTAATCTAAATTTTTATACCCAATCAAGTCAATATTGATGCCTACTATATAGATAATCCAAAAACTATGAGTACCCTAAATTTAGTGGACAATCTCCTTAGCTACTTTTTAGTATTTCTCATGTGGTTCTTGTATATATAGAGAGACCATTCCCACTACATATGAAATGTCAGGTCTAGTGTGAATAAGGTAGATGAGACTACCAACAAGTTTTTGATATGAGCTATCATCAACTAAAGGAGATGGATAATTAGCCTCAAACTTCACACTAAATATAAAGGGACTTGGAGTTATCTTATATCCAACCATGTTAAACCATGAAAGCAAATAAATAACATACTTAGATTGTGAAATAGTGATCCAAGATTTAGATTGATAAATTTAAATTCTAATGAAGTAATGCAACAAGCACAAGTTAGTCATTGAGGACTTGTTAGATAAAGAAATTTTCACTACTATAATGGTGGATTAATAATTCCCCATGATTAATAAGTTGTCCATGTAGAGAACCTAATTCAATAGTGAGTCATCTTACCATGAAATGTAAATATTCAAATTAGAATGGCATCTATTGAACCTAACCAAAAAAATAAGGGATTTCATCTTGGCATACCAATCTTGAGGAGCTTGTTTAAGGCCATCAAAAGATTTATGAAGTTTGCAAACTAAGGAGGAATCTTCCACAAATCCTTATGGTTGATCTATGTATATTTCCTTAGTGAGGTCACCATGAGGAAAATCATTCTTTAGATCCATTTGATGAACATTTTAAAGATCTGTTGTGGCAATGAAAAGAGTGATTTAGATTGATTTTATTTTTTAAAAAAGGGAAAACATCTTGGTATAGTCAATGTCAAGTACTTGAAAAAAACCTTTTTTACCAAACAAATTATGAACTTATCTACAAACCCATTTTATTAAATATTTTTTGGTATATCCACCTACATCATACAAGTTCTCTTTGATCAGGAATAGGTACTAAATCCTAGGTGTTGTTTCTTAGTAAGGAACCATACTTCTCTTCCATATAATTTCCCACTTAGGAGTTCTTAATGCCTCACAAAATGACTATGGATTAGAATAAAATGCAATGAGAATATTTGGGGAATTCTAAAATTGTGAACAATTTCACTTGGAGTTTAATCGATATCCAAACCAATGGCTAACACTTTAAAGTGTCTATTTTTCCTAGAGAGGAACATACATCAAAGATTTATGAGGACATTTCTCATCCTCTAAATATATTATAGGAGGAGGAGGTGAGTCCCCATAACTAATCTCATCATTAAAACTAGAAAAATAAAATAGATCACTAAAAACCTACTTAGGTGGATCTAAATCATTATAACTATCATCAAATCCCAGTGTGTCCAAGGAAGAGGGAGGAGTGTCATGTGAGGAGTCTAGATGAACATCTTAAAAGTGAACACTTCTCTTAATGAATAAATCATGAAAGGTAGGTTGAATAAGATTATGTCCCTTAACACCCTTAGGATATCCAGTGAAGATGCAAGGTTGACTCTGAGGTTCTATTTCCTTACATTTCTTCTTCAAAATGTAATCCATAGGAGGAGATCCAAATACTCAAAAGTGCTTCATTATGGATTTTTGGCCACTCTAAGCTTCAAAAAGAGTGATTCCCTTAAATTTTTTATAAATATCTTGGTTATATATTTAATTATAATAGTTAATGGCCTCAAAATAATTCAAATGTGAAAGAGACTTGGAGTGTAGCATATAGTTGGCCATTTCCTCCAAGGACATATTCTTGTACTCTACAACATCATTTTGCTATAGACTATGTGAAACTATAAACTATAGTTCAATCCTATCCAAAGTGTAAAATAATAAAAAATGGTTATGAACATACTTAACACCATTTTTATTATACAAAATATTGATGGATTTACCTAACTATTATTCTACAAGAACCTTAAATTCTTGAAAATTATCAAAGACCTCAAATTTTTGCTTAATAAAATACACCCACGTATACCTCAAAAAATCATTGATGAAAGTAAGCATGTATTTAGTCCTATTGAATGAAAGATATGGAAATGGACCAATAATTTCACTATGAACTAACTCAAATGTCTATATAGCTCTCCATAATTTGACTTTGTCATACTTCTCTTTAGGATGCTTACCAAGTATGTGATATTTTTAATTTACATCATAAAAATGAGCATATAACAACCCTAAAACTATGTCATGATGACTAAGTTGTTCTAGGTAGTGATAGTAAAGATGGCCAAATCACTCATGCCATAATTTATGCACCCCATTTGAAAGAGTTAGTAGTGTAGTGGAGGGTTGATCAGGGGTAGAATGTGAGAAAGTATACAATTGTGATGAGTGATATGATTTCATAAATGCAACTATGGAGTCATTATCTTCTTCCCTAATAAAAACTAAATTAATTGTGAATTAAAATCTCTTACTCAAAATGATGTGAGTGATTTGATAAATAGATAAGAGATATGGGGAAAATGAGGTAACATAGAACATGCTAAAAAGTCCCATCATTCACTTCAACAAATCCTCTCCCACTAATTGATGTGGAAGTATGTATCATCACCTAACAAGATGGAAGGCATAAAACAAGGCTATAAAAATGAGAAAAGGTCCTGAGATAAATCCATGTGGTATTAGGTACCAAAATAAATTACCCATGTGGAAGGCTGGGATGAAAATGAAATAAGTTCTCTGCCCTTGTATTTTCCCTTTCTATTGTATTTAGCCTTAGAAGATTCTCATGTTGATGAAATCTGATTGACTAAATTAACAACATTGATATTTTATTTTTTTATCATATTTTTCAATTGGTTAATCTACTTCTTTATGCATTTGGTTCCATCATGCCCATATTTTTTATAGTAGGCACATGTGAGTCATTGTTTCTTGGGTTTACTATCTAAATAGGAATATTTTGATGCTTTGGACTTAGCATAATATTTATAACCCTTTATTTATTCAAGGTCCTTCTTGTTCTATTTATTCTCCTTATTACTAGAATCCTTATATTTTTCAAGGATCATAATTAAGGCATGCAATTTATATGACTTCAATGTACCCATTTGAATAAGCTTGTGTTGATCCCTAGTCAAGTCAACAATAAAGTCATCAAAGGATGACATGGTCCATGTATATCCAAGGGAACACTTGGTGGCATGGAAGTTAAAAATTAAGATATAATAGTCATATCCCAATTTGACAAGGATAGAAAAAAATAATTGGTCATTCATTTTAGTTAATGCTCACAGTTTTAACTATAACCTAAGTGATTTGAACTTTGTGAAGAAGACTTGTATAGTATCAAAATTTCTTGGGCTTAAACTAATGGATAATTCCCATACTCATGAATTCTAATTATGTCCTAATTCATAAATATTTTTCCCAGTGTTGTATAAACTTCTTTAGGAGTATTTGCATATTAAATATGAAAGAGTAGGTTAGGAGATATAGATAGGCATAGTAAACCATATGCTTTGTCACTTATATTATACCACTTCATCTTATTTACATCAATTTTTAGTTATTTTTATATACCCATTGTGATGTAGTGTAATACTTTTCTCCTTAAGAGGATTTGAACTTTGAATTTCCACTTGTGATATTTGAATGGTATAATAAGTGTTTCTATCTAAAATTTTCTCTTTTCTTAGTGTGTAAAGAAAGAAACTATGTTACAAGTTTATAAAAGAATACATGTTTAATGTACATGCATTAAATATAGATGATTATGGATAACTCTTATTTTTTTATGGAATAATATGTATAAATAATAAAACACTACCAAAAAACTTGTTTGTTAGACTAGTAGATGGGTGGATTGCCTAACGTGAGCTAGATCCTAGAAGCAAAAGTTTTCTAGGAGGCTGTCAATCCACCTAATTTAAAAATTTAAGTTGAAATGATAAAATAAATGTGATTGTATTAAATGACATAAAAACTAAAATTTAAAACATCAAATAACTAATATTAAAACAAATAAGTTAAATGCTTTGCTAAAACAATGACTAGATAAAAGCAACTAATGCTAAAATTTACTCAAAAAATAAGGTTGTGGTTTTGGTTTGGTAACTTGATAAGTGTCAAAATAATTATTTGGTTAGGGTTGGAAAATGTTTGAGATGGTAAAGGGTAATGTGGTAAAGAAATAAAGAGGGATAAGTGGTCAAGAAGGGGACCAAGAAGGCAAAGGGCCAAAAGGGGGTAAATGGGACAAAGAGGGAAATGAGGTAGATGGAATAAAGAGAAAGAAGAGGTTAAGGGTCAAGAGGAAAAGGGGTGAAGGGAAAATAATAATGCTAATGGGTTATGGTTTGGGGGTCAAGAAAGAAGAGACCAAGGGACATAAGCAATTTAAATGCAATAAACAAAACAAAAGTTACCTTCCAAGATTGAAGAAGATGTTGATGTTGATATTGTTGAAGAAATTTTAACAGAGTTCCCTTTGTTTGAAATTTTCTCCTCCATGATGAGTGGGCTTCCTCAAAAGTATAAAACTTACAACAAGAATTATTTAACCAAGAAAAACTTAACCATGAGTGAAGGAGGAGGGTCATATTTATAGCATTTGATGTCAAGAAACATGCCAAAGGAGTGGAGTAGTGAAATGTGACACCATTTTCTAAGTGGGTTCACAAGTGGTCATAAAATATAAGGAGGTGAGACTACCACTTAGCTAATAGGTTTCTCTTTTGGTTGGTTTGTATCCCAACTTGATAAATAGTCCAAAATGGAGTGGGAATCATGCACATGGGCTAATATGGGTCAAAAATACTTTCCATCACTCACTTCCATATTTTGGCACCATTTTCCAAGTGGGATCATAAGTGGTCATGAAAGACAAGGGGATGAGATTACCACTTAGCTAATAGGTCTCCCACTTTGTTGGTTTGTCTCTCAACTTGATAAAGAGTCCAAAATGGATTGGGAATCATGAACATGGGCTCATATGGGTCCAAAATACTTTCCACCACTCACTTCCATATTTTGGCTAAGTTTCCCATGAATTTTAGCACCATTATCCATACATGAGGATAAAAACACATGTTTAATGATGGTACCATAGGAAAAAATTCATAATACTTCAAAAGAGGGGCCTTTTAGTGCTTAATGATGTCATTAGGTTCTTTGAAGGAGGGTCTTAGGTGGGGTATGATGTACCACTTCAATCCACCTCACTTCCAAGCCATATTACTTGCCATGTCACCTTCCATGTCACTTTCCAT
Source organism: Torreya grandis (assembly GCA_037957365.1). NCBI lineage: Eukaryota > Viridiplantae > Streptophyta > Pinopsida > Cupressales > Taxaceae > Torreya > Torreya grandis. The sequence goes on from JARHVA010003016.1 coordinate 1,514,170, forward strand.
GCCACCTTTCATGTCATTTTACATGTCACACACCATGTCACATGCTATGTCACTTACCATGTCATCATGAATAGTGATGGTAGGTCACACAGTGATAGTGAATAGTAATTTCAAATAGTTCTTTTGAATAGTGATTTGGTTAGGTTAAGAGGGGTTGTTTCAAGGTTAAGATTGTTTAGGGGGCCCTGAGGCATTCAACCATCAAAAACTATAAGTGTGTAGTTTTTTAGTGTCTACATTTTACCCCTTTTTATTATGTAGCTTTGAATTAACAAGCTATAAAATAAAAATAGATCACTTGGTCAAAGGTCAGGATGCCCCAAGTATGGGAGGAGGTGTTCCCCCTCAAACTAGGAGTTGATGAGGAAAATTAGAGTTAGGTGCAATTTTGATAAGCAGTTAGTGGGGAAGCACTAGGTGGTGCTACAAGGTAGTTAGGAATTCAAGATGCAAAGATGTGAAAAAAATGCAATAAAGTATGGTATCTAAGATCACACAAACAAAATTTGCCAATAAGGGTCAAATTCTAAGAGACAAGTGACCAATGTACCATGTGACTATAACTACAGTTAGGCACACTATTGGTCTTTTATATAAGGTTAATGTTATTCATAGGTATCTAAGCTAGGAAGTGATCCCTTGAAAAACATAAATGGTCTAGTTGTGCATTAGGTGGTGTAAATTTAAATTTTAAACATGTCAAGATTTGTTGGTGTGATAAAAAAGGACCAAGGTAATGTTATTGTAAAGATATGCAATAGTTTAGGTCAAAATGATGAACATCAAGGTGGAAAAAGGTGAATAGGTGGGGATGGGTTGATAAGGGGTGACTGAGCTAACTCTAAATGCATTAGGCTAAATGGATGTTGCTTACATAGTTTTATAGACAAAATATCAAAAAGAAATGTAGACCCAATGTAGTTCTTTGGTGGAGTTCATATGGGTTACCCCAATGTGATATACCATATGGTTAGGTTTGGGTTGATAGTTTGGTAATGGTGAAGGGTCATGGTGTAGATTGGTGAATATTTAACATAATAATCCCACATGCATTAGGAGGAGAAAATATAGATGGGAAAGGTAAGATAAATAAGTGGGTACAAAAGGATAAGCACCACAAATATCTTATGATGGAGCTAAGCTAAAGAAGAGGTGCCTTTGTGAGGAGGTTACACATTTTAAAATTATATGAGGGTATAAGGATAGTGGTGGCATCTATCACTATGAGCTGAGTTTTAGGAGATGGACATCTATTAGGATTTTCATAGTCTTGTTTGTGAAAGGTCATCATCACTATGAACCAATTTTTAAGGGTAGTAGTAAAGTGATGACTTGCAAAGAATTTATTTGATGGTCAAGTAGATTCTATGAAGTATAAAATCAGCATCATGGTGAGTGATAGAGGATGGACTGTGACTTAATCAAGAGTTAAATAGCCAATATGGGAAAAAGGTGTCCATGTATGCATCATATATCTTATTACCTTAGAACTAATAACTCTAGGTTTCACTCAGAAGAGGGGTTACTAATAGGGATCTATGTGGCCCAAATTATTAATTATATAACTAGATAAGATGGGGGAGTTTCTACTATGACAAGTATTTAGAAGCTACCACCACTAGCAACATTACTAGTTTCAAAGGTATGACCATTGCAATATCCCATGGTTGGAAGCCAATTTATGTCAACTGGGGTAAAGGTGATAATGACACAAAATATTTCTAGGCCCATAAGGACCACAAGATGACAAATCAATCAAAGACATCTGATGTAGATCGAATGATGAGGGTGATAAAAAGACATCATGATGGTGCATAATGACTTTATCAAGATGACCAATCAGATTGAGGGAAACATGTCCATATCAAAAGGTAAGTAGACATGACCATTTAAAAGGGGAATATTATTCATGGGAATTAATGAGGTCATAGGATCCTCCTAATTGGGGGAATAGATAATCATGTTGGTGAGGAATAATAGTCTAGTTCTCTATTTAAAGAATCATGTTATAAATGATATCACATTGTAAAGTCATTTGGTTTTGTAGGTTGCTAATAGTGCAGGGAACTATGCAAGGGTGAAGATGGAAAATAATGGGAATAATGGTGGAGATAATCAAGAAACCCCATGACTTAAAATAATTAATATGGTAAATGTACACATCTATTAGATACTACAACATGTAATGGCAATAATGGAAGTAATGTTAAACTAATAGTAAGAGGAAAGGCACCCATAGCCTGAGCTTGAGCCTAAACTCTTACCTTCATAGAAATGAAGAAGGTAAGAATTTTGATATGCAAGATGTAGGGATAGAGAACATGACCATTGACCTATCTATGGAGGGAGCCCTCACTGTCTAAGGGGATGTGTGTTGAGACAACAAGAGGTGGCACCTATAAAATTAGAACAACTATAGTAGAGGGATGTAATGGCTATGATGGTTGAGCAAGGTGAAAGACCCAAAGAGGTATATGATTCTTTCCCTATGGGGATGAATGTGGAAGAGGATAATAGAGTATTACCTTTAGCAATTGCTAATACAAGGAATGTTATGGATGTTAGTTTAGGGAATAATCAAGTAGAAGGATGACTGAACACAAATCTAGAGTTACCAGATAATTACCCTAATGTTTAGGTATAAAAATAATGTATGTAGATTCCTTAGGTGAGGTATGTATAGTCTAATAACTTTGCATGTGTTGTATGATTCCTTGCACCCTAAATTAAATATTATGAAATTTGTTGTAAACATGTTAAAAATGTGATGGATTTCATTGTTTGAATGATAATATGCTTAGGGTTATATTGATACTCATGAATTTTATGGTTATGGTTGTTGTAATCTCACTTAAGGTAAAGTATATGAGGTAATGTAATGAACAAAACTAATGGTAAAGTGAAGAATATAATCAAGAGACAAATTTTGTAATGAAAATATCAACTACGCACATTAGGATGAGAAGAGAGAATGATGTTTTTTTTATGACAAGGACTAAAAATATACTTGAAGTGGGCTTGGATTAATGAATGAAATCCCTATGAATGCATTTCATGAGCATACTTTGAAGGCTAAAAAAATGTGTGTTGATCACACTCTATAAAGTACACTCAAAATGTGTAGAGGTTTTAAAGGTTGAAGAGGTGATGGATAGGGTGAAGGGAGTAGTTGGTGAGGGACAAAAGGAGGACCCATGCTTAACCAATAAAGACATTGAAGGAAGAAATGGACGTATTGAAGAAATTATCTTGACAAGATTTCATATATTAAAATAAGAGAGTAGAGGCCATGAGGAAGCAAACATGTATACACATATATAAATAATGCAACTGGTAACCACACTCTAATGGGTGAGAATCTGGAGTGCTAATAGGAGAAAATAAAGGCAATCCAACAAGGGATGAGGTAAAGGTAGACTAGGAGATGGATGAAGAGATAGGTAGAGGAGACAATGAGGTCACTGATAAAGATGAAAATGGAAAAGGATGGAGGGAACCAAGCATGGATATGGAGGAGGAAAAAAGGAAGGTTGGGAAGAACAAGGAATGTCATCAAGGGAGATGAATAAAATAAAATGAAATGGAGAAATGAGAAGAAAAATAAAAGGTATAAGATGGGGTTTTGAGGAATGTACTAAAAAATGATAGATTGGAGAATTGAAAAGGATGGGGAGAGAAGTGTAATAATCATGAAGGGTAAGGGAAGGATGAGAAATATGATAGGCCATGATATAATTGACAAAAGAGGTCTAAAAGAGACCAAAAAGGACAAATTTTAGTGATGATAATGAAAAATAAGTAAACACATAGAATAAAATTAAATAAGAGGGAAAAGGAGTGAAATGAGGACATAAAAAGGGTGACAGGAGAGTGAAGAAGCAGGTGATGATGTGACCAAGTAAGCATGGATGATGATAAGCAAGGAGAGGAACAATGAAGCAAATTATATAGTGGTTTTGGAGATGAGAATGGGATGTAAAATGGGAAAGGGGATAATAAAAATGAGGGGAATCAAAGGATGGGTGGATAAGAAGCTGAAGAGATAAGGTATGTCTTAATCATCTTGTTAGAAGAGATTGACAAGTTGAATGGGTGATTATAAGAGATTGACAAGTTGAAAAGTGGTTAGGTGGTAAAGTAATAGGGGAACATAATGAAAGGGAATGAGATGAAAATAAAGGATGATAATAAGGAAAAGGAATAATTGAAGCAGGGATATAAAACATTGGCAGTCACATAGATGCAAAAGATGCGTACCAAGATGGAAAGAGGAAAAGGGGAATGTAAAGCGTAAAAGATGAGAATAGATAAGAAGAAAAGGGTAATTTGAAAGTCTTATCAAAGGATAAAGACCTAATTAGAAGCTATTTGTGGAGTAAAAAAATTGAAAAGGTGGAAAGAATGACAAATTGATAGAGAGTGGTGGCACATGTAAGAAAAAAAAGGGATGCTAGAAGAAATAGAAAGCATGCTAGATTGAAAAGATGGGAAAGAGGAAAACAAAAAATGAGAATTTTAATAAAGGTGGTTTAGAAGTAGTGTAAGAGTAGTAAGAAGGTGATAGTAAATAATAGAAGGAGGTAAAAGTGTCTATCAGTGTGTAAGGGAATAAGATGATGTAGAATCGGTAAGGAAAAGAGAGTGAGGAAGAGGGTATGATAGGTTGCCAAGGAAAAGGGGATAAGATGAGGATGGTGGAGGAAGACAAAGAGGATATATGGAAAGGATGGTAAAAATTTAAGAGAGGGACAAAAAACATGAAAACTAGGTGTGGGAGTGAGTTGTGAAGCATGCAGAAGGAAAGGTGATAGGGAGGTCAACGAAGTAGAGTAGGTAGTGGATTTATGGGAGATCAGAGGGGCCAATGAAGAAGATTGTCAATCCTTATGTTAAATGAGATTGATAAGCTAAAAAAGTGGTTAAAAGATATTGACAAGCTAAAGGGAGGGAGGTGGTGAAGAGATAGGTATAGAAGTGGAGGAAAAGATATTAGGTGAGAAGGGAAAATAAAATATGCGACCGAGCTGATCTCGTAACTGAGTGCTACCTACATAGTCCAAACAGCCTCAGGCCAATGTAGTTCTCCTAGTAATGGGGAAATACAAAGAGGAATTATTAGATGATGTTAAAATATAAGGATGCTAAGAAGAATTTTAAGCTTCCTTAAAATAAGATGCCTAAAACAAGAGGGTACTATTAGCAATGGAAATTAATGAGAAGGAAAAAGGTAGGGTAATTATTTATTGGTGGTCAAATTGCCCTTAGAATTCAAGAAACACATACATAGTTCATGGACATCAAGCCAATGTAGTTTAACTAGGGTTGGAGAATGGTGCTCAAATGGGTTGACCCAATTCAATAGACCACATGGTCTAGTTTTGTTAAAGGTTCACAAAAAAAGTGTGTGCATTAAAGGCAAGTTAGGGTTGTGGAGAAAGGTATCCTCAGAAAGTGGGTTGATTGATGCTAATGTTATTTCGATTATGTTTATGGTTTGGAGGGATGATAGTGGTGGAACATAAGTAGGTTAGATGACCATAGTATATGTGGAAAAAGACATGAAAAATCATGATACATAGGTATAATCAATACATAACTCAACAAGGAGAGAATAAGAAATAAGGTGTAATGCATGTTTGTTAACAAGGACAAAGTAAAACAAAACCCAAAGTTAGATTGATTTAAGGAACATAAGCATTTCAAATACTTCACATTAGCATGCATTGGTTGGTAAAATAAGTTTCTTGATCACAATGTGCTAAGTAAGCTCAAAATCCCTTGAATTATAGATATTATAAAGGGAAGATCGGTGATAGGTAGTGTGAAGGATAAATGGTAATATGTATGTTAACCTTATACGGGTAAGTTTTCCCCTTCTATAGGTGACCTAAGAATGATCATATAGAAGTCCATGTCATATGATATATGTAGACTAGTCAACATGGGAGGTCTATATGTGAAATATGATTGTGGCTTCCATCTTATTATTTTTTTTGAGCGCCGATTGTGGATTTCAAGATTATTTAGATTTTGCTTTGATTGTGATAGTGGGTCTTTTCCTTTATTGATATATATGGGAAGCTGATCAATGTAGGATGCTTCCAAAAAATTTATCTATTTTTGACAAAGTTGGCTTAGCCATCCTTCAAGGGAGTGGTCTAAGTTTAAATGCTTTGTTTAATGCCTTTTGATAGTTGTCCTTTGAGGGAGAAAACTGCCTTTAGTGAAAGTAAATTATATTTTGTTTTTGGACAGCTATCTTTCAAGGGAATAGTTTATAATGCTTAAGATATTAACCCAAGTAATATTTTGGTATCCAAATTATTTTTGGATGTGATGTTTTTAGACATAGACAAGTCTAATTAGGTTCATTGGTTTACCTTTATGAGGGAAATAATTTAACACAAGAGGGTTAAATGATAGGTGAAAGGAGGTGGTTTGAGAGACAAGGACCATGGGATTCCATCTTCTTAGAGATGAAAAGTATCCATGAGAACCATGTTATGGATAGAGCTATGGTATCCATATTTATGATTAGGTTATGACTGTGATGGTTAATCACATGGTTCTATGTTTTAATCAATTATCCTTAGAAAGAGAGGAGGAAGATGGCTGAAGGTGAAAATCTTGTTAATCAAGGGATGAGCTTAAGTTAGACAAAAAGTGAACTTTATCCTTTTTTAATAGAAGAAAAAAAATAGATTCAAATCATTGAGAGGCTCAAGTTTAGGTTTACCTTTGAGAGAAGACAAATGGTAAGCTCTTGATCCATACTTATGGTTTATGATGTAAGGTCCAAGCTAATTGAAAACAAACTTACCTCATATACTTTTCTCCATGTTGGTCATATGTTGGTTTTCCTTGAGGATGAGGTCTCTAATATTGAAGTCTCACACTTTTAGGTGCTTTTTATAAGAGTGCTTGATATGTTCTTGATAGATATGGAGGTGGGTGAGGGCTTTTAAACGATGCTCAACAAGTAGCTCAAGTTGAGCTAAATGATGTTGAAGATAATATTCTCCAAAAATAAGATCTTGTAAAGATATGAAAATAGAGAGAATTTGGACTTCAAGAGGAAATATTTCCTCTACTATGAAGACTAGAGAGAAAGGGGTATCTCCCATAGAGGTTTGAATGCTAGTGTAATAGGCCCATAAATTGAATGGGATGTGTAAGTGTCAATCTTGACCTGAAGTACTACCAACTTTGGTTAGCATTTTGTTAAGGATTTTTTATGAGGCTTTCACTTATCCATTTGGTTATGGATTGTAAGGTGAGTAAAATCTTAAGTTGATGCCAAATGTATCACATAAACATTGGACTTGCTTGTTTTTGAAAGATTTACCATTATCAATGATGATCTTATGAGGAACACCAAAGTAGTAGATGATATGATGGTTGATAAAGTTGACAATCTTCTCCACTTTGGTTGAGATAATATAAATAGATTCCAACCACTTGGTGAAATATTTAGTGGCTATGATAATGGATCTATATCATTGCAAAGAATGGGGGTTAATTTCCCCAATGAGATCAAGCCCCCATTATGAGAAAGGACAAAAGTCCTTAGATACTTGGAGGCAATTGTCTAACATGTGATGTAAATTAGGGTGCTATTGACATTTAACACACTTTTTCACATAATCACAATAGTCTTGGTTGAGGGTGGGCCAATAGTAGCCAAGGTGAAGGATACATTTAGTGACCGCTAGACCACTAAACTATCCCCCATAGATCCCATTATGCATTTATCTGATGGAATGAGAAGTTTCATGGCTACATAAAAAATGAAGAATGAGACCATCTAAACAATGTTTGTAAAGGATTCCCCCTAGTATGGTGTAATGAGAGGTACTCTAAACAAAGGCTCTTTGGGCATTCCTAGATAGGTTGGGAGGAATGATGCCTAGGTTGAGGTAGTTAAAAGTTTGGTCATACCAAATGTTAGATGGGGATTCCTCCACATTAAAAATGGTAGGGGGTTAGATTGGTTATAATAGGGTGTGATAAAATGATGATTGGTGACAAATATTTTGGAATTGGAAGGCTGAGAAGGGATTTGAGAAGCAAAGAAAGCCATTGTGTCGATGAAGTTTTTGGTAGATCGGGGAATATATTAGACTAGGTAATGTTTGAATGATGCTAAGAGTTTTTCAACTAAAAGTTTTTATTTTTACAAGACATCATTTTTATATTTATAAGAGCCATTAACCTAGTTTACCAAGTATTGGGAATAACCAACGACATTGATTATCTTAATTCCCAAGACTAGAGTAGTTTGGAGACCTATGACTAGGGATTCATACTCAAACATATTATTGGTACATTCAAAATCAAGTTTTAAGGATAGAGTAAGGGGATCACCATCAAAGGGGATAAGGATGATACCAACTCCTCGACCATGTTGACACTTTGACCTATCGAAGAACATAGTCATTTGGTAGGTTATGTCTTCTTGGGAAAGAGTATCAATAGATTCATTTAGAAAAAAAGGAGGAGGTTGGTGATTTTTTAAAGGTGATTTGGATAATTGGTTAGTAATGACTTGCCCTTTAATGGAATATTACTGAAGGAAATAAAGATAAAACTCTACTAAAATCATAAGCCACTTAGCCATACACTAGTTTTGGTATGGATTAGAATACATGTACTTGAGAGGGTTAGTGTTGGTTATGACATAGGTTTTATGGTTAAGAAAGTATTGGTAGAGTTTGGTATCAATGAATATCAAATATAAATAGAGTTTATTGTTATATGTATACTGAGTCTTGTTTTCTATAAGTGTATAACTAATGTATTATATAGCTTATTCTCTTTGTTGTTTATCTTGGTGAGCCAACATTACCCATAGGGAATGATAGATGACAGACATGTATAGGTAAAAGGGGTGGCCATCCTTAGGAGGGATGAGGATAAGTGGTGACAGAAGGTACTATTTAAGAAATTTAAAGGCCTTTTGACAATCACTATTCCATTTGAAAGAGACATCCTTATTTAGAAGGTGATGAAAAGGTTGGCACTAGTCTAAAAGATGGGGAAAAAAATGGTAAATGGATTGAAGCTTTCCTTATACGATATGGAGTTTTTGAAGGCTGGTAGGAGGAGGCATTTCTAAGATTGCTTTGACCTTGGTAGGGTCTACCTTGATTCCTTGAAGGGAGACAATAAAGCCATTAAGCTTTCCTAAAAGGACCCCAAAAACACATTTATTGGGGTTGAGTCTGACATAGAAATGGATCATACATTTGAAGATAATGTCAAGAAATTTTAGATGATTTTTATGATATTTGGATTTTCCCAAGAGATCATCGACATAGTCCTCTATGATGGTGTTAATGAGTTCATGGAAGATATAGCTCATGACTCATTAATAGGTTGTACTAGTGTTCTTTAACCTAAAAGGCATGACTCTATAGGAAAAATTTCCCCAAACGGTGGTAAAGGTTATTTTATGTTGATATTTAGGGGTAATCAAGATTTGATTATAACCCAAAAACCCATCCATGAGAGATAACATCTTATGGCCAATTGTAAGATCAACAAGCTGGTCAATACTAGGTAGAGGAAAGTCATCTTTGGGGTAGGCAAGGTTAAGGTCACAAAAGTCCATGCAAATTCATAGACCCCTAGTGGCTTTGGTGATGAGTACAATATTTGAGACCCATTGGGGGTAGTTAATGGGTTGAATGAAGTTTACAAATAAGATATGTTAAATTTATTTGAAGAGAAGGGCTATGCGAAGATACATGTGGCAAAGTTTATGTTTAATAGGTTTGGTGTCATGATGGACTATATTATGGGTAGCAATGGTGGGGTCAATCCTAGGCATATCATTGTAAGACCAAGTGAATGCTATTTTGTGGTCTTGGAGGAAAGAGGAGAAGTCTTGAAGTTCTTTGACGTTTAGTGATTGACCCAATTTGACAATGTAGGCATTATTTAGAGTGCCCAAGTTGATATCCATGTTGGATTCATTCAACATGGTCAAGATTCAAGGAGGAATAGATTTATGGATTAAAGAATATAGGGTACCAAGGTAGGTGAGAATAGAATCATCATCTTGATGATGGATTGTGTTGATGGTAAGAGAATCATTTTCTACCATTTTGGGATGAATGAGAGGAAGAGTTTTAGTTTGGCCATCCTTTTTGTAGGTCAGAGGGCCCAAAATAATAATTTTGACTAAAAAAACATAAAGGGGAATGATGTTAAAATCCTTAGACTTCAAAGGAGGTTGGGTTGGTGAGGATGGGGTTTCTTCCTTGATGGTGTCAATAGGTTTGGGTGAATTGGTGGGTTCTTTAGGTGGTACAAACCCAAGGCCAAATGACTCATGAGGTTTTTAGGTTTTGATAAAAGGTAACTCATGAGGTCCTTGTTCATATCAACCAAGGCCAAATCCATTCCAAGCACACATGTTAAGGTATAATTTAGTGAATGATAATTTGTCAAGATAGGAAAAGTCAGACGTGAATGGTTAGATGGAAGAGGTAGTGGTGGGATCAAGAAGTGGCCAATCAAGTCCCCCATATATGAAGTTTATTTGATGGTTGGGGGGATTGAAAGGGATGATGATTATGATGTTAGGGTCATAGCAAGGGTCATGTTTGAGGTTCCTATTTTAAATTATTTCCTTTATTTATTAGTTTTGAAAGTAGATAAAAGAAAATGAGTATTAAGGTTTGTGGATGAATACCTAGTATAATGCACGCGTTGATCCAAATAAATGTGAGAACTCCTCTTTGGCTAGGGAGGATAACCTATAAATCATAAGAAGACTAGAAAAGAGTGTTGTTAGATGGTAAGTTGAGTGAATTTCTTAGCATATGCTAGATCAAGAAGCACAAGGCTTTTTAGGAGGTTGTCAATCCACTTTTGAGATAATTAAGTTGAAAATGATATAATAAATATACTTGCATTAAAATGATAATAAAGTAGATATGAAAGAAGATAAATAATGTATTTGATAAAACACATAATGCATAAGTGTATTTAGGTCAGGTTTAGATAATTAGAGCAAAGTCTATAGATAAGTCAGGAATAGAAATAGGGGTTTGATTAGGTGAATGGGGGAGGAAAAAACAATCTATTATTTTCTCTGACAGTGACCATCAACGGTCAAGGTGATCGATGATGGATGGGTCTGATCAGTGATGGTTGCTATGACCGATGATGGTTGTAATAATCATCAGTGGTTTCCTATGGGTACCTATGGAGGATGAAAATCATGGTGGAGATGTAGTAACTAAGGTGTAGAAGGAGTGATATGGGAAATATGGATAAAGAAGGATCTTTAGATATATTGATCAAGACAAAAAAAATCAAATGATAGAATAAAATGCTAAAACAAGTAAATGATACATGTATGATGCCAAGTGGATGATAGTTGAAACCTAAAGAAAGTTGAATAGCATAATAATACTCCTACCTTAAAAATTCATGTGGATAGAGATTAGTGGTATTGGATGCCTAAACAAATAGAATAAGACAATCTAGATGCAAATGTCTAGATCCACAAACCCTCCAAGAGCCCTGCATTTATAGCAAAAAAATTGCTGAGTGAGGAGGGAAGTTTTGAGGGAAAGTTGCTAAGTTGGGAGGATAAATATGCTTGTTTTCATTCATTTTTAAAATCTAGTTTTAAAACAAGTTACCATTTTAGAGGATGTTACTCTCAAATAAAGCTGAAAATGCTTTTAAAGCTTAAGGCAAGGTTTATGACCACAATCATCGATGGTTAGGGTCAACCATCGATGGTTACCCTAACCGATGATGATTGAGGGCCAAAAGTAAATGGGTGAAAAGGGAATAACTTAAGTGATATGTTAGGAGGGTGTTTTGACATAATGAAGTCATAAATAGGTGCTAGTAGGTTAGGTGGGTTCCATATGTCAAGATGACATCAAAAACTATCATTCTATAGTTTTCAAATGTCTACATTTTCCTCATTTTTGTTATGTAGCTTTAAGAAATTTGTAGAATAAAAATAGGTGGTTGATCAAGGTCTAAGTCCAATTTCCCTAAGTGTGGGAGGAAGGGGGTGTTCCCCCTCATACTAGGATTTAATGAAGTATGGGTAAATTGTGTCAGGGTTTGACAAAAGGTAAAGGGGAGGTTAGAAGGTTGTTGACCCTACCACGTGTAGAGTGAAACTAAGTGTGAGAACCAAGAGCATGAAAAAACTAACATTTCCATGTTGGGATTAATAAGGTCATGTTCTAAGATAAGTGATAAGGTAAGGAGAGTAAAATTTCCATTTTGGGAGTTTACTTAGGATAGGGGTTTTGTTAGTTGGTGAGTTTGGTTTGTGAAAGAGTTATATTGAGTTGAGGTGAGGAGAATTGGGGTAGGAATGGGATAATAAGTGAGTTGGGATGGATGGGAGGTAAAGTTGTGAGGATAGAAATAGGTAAAAATGGGATAGGTTGGAAACAGGTAAAGTTAGGTTAGATGTGCGTGCTAGTTAAGGTGGGAGAATAGTACATATAGAGGAAATTAGGTAAAAAATAGTTGTTGATTCATGATAAAAATGTTGTTGTAGGCATAAGAACAGATCTATCTATGAGATTAGGTGCCCAAGATGTTTATAGAGGTGAGGAATGTGATGTCGATGGAGGACTAGTGTCATGTGGAGGTGGTGGGTTTTGGAGGGATGTAGCATTACCAATTCCTTCCTAAGGATGTCAAGATGATAGTCACCCTCATCAAGAGATAGGACCTAGTGACTAATACCTTTTGGCTATCTATGGGAGAGATGTCCATCCTAATAGAGGATGTACATTGGATTACACATCTACCCATCTATGAAGATCCCATTTATCACATAGAGGGGGATGAGATTGATGAGTTTTTGGAGATACTATATGGGGATGATGTAGGTATGACATAGTTCCATGTTAGAGGATTCAATATTAGGCCACTTTATTAGAGAGCTCTAGGAGAGAGACATTTGTTGACTATGTTGTAGTTAGCAATTACGTGTTATGTGTTGCCAAATTATATTGGAGGGAGATAACTTAGTGTGTTTTTGGGGGTTTTGGTGGAATTATTTTTGGGTAGAGTTGTATTTGGATGGTCACAAGTTATACTAGTGTAGATATATAGGTAGCTATGGGGGTTTAGGAATCATAGGTGATATGTCATCAGTATGGGGTTTATTCTATAATGTTAGTCATTTGAGAACATATGAGTATTAAGAACCCTAGGCCTACCAATAAAGGGGTACCAACTGATAGATTATGTGGTCAATTTTTATTGATGGAGGAGAGATGGGGCCATGATAGGTGTGAGTGGTGGATATTGAGATATTGATTAGTTTAGAGGAGCTTTGGAGGGCTTAGTTCTTGGTGATATGGTGTGGAGGCCATATCAGAAGTGGCCAGTGTGGATTAGATATAGGTTCAACACTTTATATTTACAGAGCTAGAGATAGGCCTATAGGAGGCATGATGGGGAGATACAACACATCCCCTTTGAGTGGGTGTGATGATAGTTTGGTCTAATATAGAGTATCCCAATAGGGTTTATATGATATAGGAGAGAGGATACCAAGTTATTCCCACCTAAGCCATAACCATAGGAAGAGTGGCTAGATCCTGAGGAGCTCCCCCTCAAAGATGGGGATGATGTCGAGTATACAATTTACTACCCCACTTGTTTTTATGGGAGGTCTATAGCTATGGATTTTGGTTTCAAATATGGTGAGCAATGGTCAATGGATATTGACCCATGACATGTACCTATATAGAGAGATCCATAGGTAGCAGTGGCATTGACAACAACATAGGCCCAAACTATTTTGTTATAGGGGTAGATTGTCTCTCTTCAAGGATAGATTGCCACTTTTCAAGGCCAGTTGGGAGGAATTATAGTATAGAGAGACCAAGTGCAGGCATAGGTCACCATTTTACAAGGTCAGGTGGCCACTTTACAAGGTTAGGTAGCTAGTTTACAATGGAAAATTATGTCGATGATAGGAGAGTGAGATCAGGTTAGGACCTCACTTAGCTTGGTGACTCAGGAGAGGGACTCTCTATGATGGCCTAGTGGAGTAATAGTGTCTTCTCCAAGTTTTGTGACATAGGTCAGGTACCTAGTGGCCATACAAGAGTTACATTAATATGAGGGCATTATGTTAGCATAGTGTCTTAATGAATAAAGATAGGGAGAGTACTAGGTTAACTTGGCTGATGGAGTGACACTAGCAACACTAGGTTAATGGAGTATGGTAGTAGGTTAGTGGATAGGGCCTCTACTTAGGATAGGTATAGGTATAGGTATAGGTATAGGTGTTATTGGTTCTAGTTCAGGTGCTCTAGGGTCATGAGTAGAGATGTTATGTGATGTATTTTGATATTTTCACACCAGCATGTGTGTCAAGATGTGAGATGTATATGTAAGTGATATATAGGCTCATTTTTTGATACACACACACATATAAATGTTTTTTGAGATGAGTTTATATTATGGTTATGCTTTATGAGATGAATATTTATGTAGGAGATCTATGATGTTGATGATTATTTTGCATAGTTTAGGAATGTTATTCTAATTTATGATATAATGCTTATAGAATGATGTGGTGATTTGATTATGATTCAATGTTTATTGATGTGGAAGTTTTGATTATGACACTCTTTCATTTATGGTATTAAGTATGATGTCATTTCCATATGATGATTATGATATTTTGATGGGTTAATCATAATGTAATTTTGTATATTTATTTTGATGTTATGGTTTATAGATCATTTTTATCCTATGATTAACACATGGTGTTAATTTTGCATATTTTTGGGTAAAATGTTAAATAAAATGTGATGTTTGGTTAATGATATGAGGGTATGGGTGTGGCATAGGTAAGGGTGACATTTATGCCCACATGTTTAGATAAGACAAAGATCATGGTGCCTTTTTCTAGTGTGAACCAAATAATAAGAATCCATATATGGATCAACTTAGTGAACATAAATCCATTAAATGCTTTGTAAGAGCATGTTTTATTAAGAAAACCAATATCTTGACCACTTTATGCCAAATAAGCTCATAATCCCTTAAATTAATTAATAGGTGATAGGTAGGGATTTGGATCAGTGGGTAAAAGAAAATGGAATTTGTAGGTAGTGGAGTGATTCAATTTTCCATAGGTGACCAAAGAACCCCAATATCCAAATTCATTCCATTATTGAGCTATATAATAATGTGTGGACTGATCAATGTGGGAAGTCTACTTGTGTTATAAAAGCTGATTACAGCTTGATTGCATAGTAAGTAGATGGATCAATGTAGGAAGTATATAATTAGCAAATATAAGAGCCAGTTACATTACCAATTTTGGGTTTTGATTTATTAATTTATAAGTTTCTAAAGCTAATCGATGCGAGAAGCTTCAAATGAATATGTGTTGTTGCCATCCTTCAAGGGAGTGGCCTAAGGTTTTATTTTTTGCATAGTTATCCTTTGAGGGAGTAGTCTACTTTAAGAAACTTTTGATTTGATGTGGTAGTTGTCCTTAGAGGGAGTAGTCTACTTATTTATTTTCAAAGTATGGATATATTTTAAGCTAAAATTAGGCATGGCCAAGTCTATTCAGTTTCAAAAGGTCTACCCATGTAGAAGCAAGATCTGGATAGAGAAGGTTTGTTAGAGGAAAGGGTTTTGAGAAACTATTGACCATGGGATTCCATATATCAAAAGATGAAAAATATCCATGAGAACCATGTTATGGGTAGAGCTAGGGTACCCATATTTAGGATTAGGATTAGGTGATGAATGAATCACGTGGTTCTATATAATCAATTGATCTTAAAAGAGATAGAAAATAAGGTTAATGGATCAAGGGAGGAGCTTAAGTGAGAAATGAAAGTGTGGTTGAACCTTGTTTAAAAAAAAAGAGATGAAAATGTGATGCATTGATGGGTTCAAGATTTATCCTACCCTTGAGAGAGCACACGTGATAAGCACATGATCAATACTTATGGGTTATAATGTAGGGTGGTAACTAGTTAAAAGCAAACTTACCTTTCTTGGTCATTTTCATGTTAGTGATGTGTTGGTTTTCTTTGAGGATGAGATTTTGATGTTGAATTATCATGTTTCTAGATGTTTTTTATACACTCATTTGATATGTTCTTGATAAACATGAAGGTGATTAAGGGAAACAAGGTGATGTTCATCAAAAAGTTCTAAGCATGCTAAACATTCTTTATGATTGTCACTTTCAAAAAGAATCTCATGTAAGGATATGTGGAGAGATGGAATTTGGACTTCAAGAGGTAAGACCACCTCAGCTCCAAAGACAAGAGAAAAAGGCATAGAACGTATAGCAGTTTAAATACTAGTGTGGTAAGCCCATAAAGAAAATGGGATATGGAGGTGCCAATCCTTTCCTAAAGTAATGAATACCTTAGTGAGCATTTTTATGAGGGTTGTGTTGGAAGCCTTAACCTATCCATTGGCTTGTGGATGATAATGTGAGGAGAATCTTAGGTTGATACCAAAATTATCACAAAGCTCTTGGACTTTTTTATTTTTAAAGGATTTACCATTATCAGTGATGAGTTTGTGAGGAACACTAAAGTGACAAATGATGTGGTGGCTAATAAATCAATGACTTTTTCAGCTTTAATTGAGATTAAGGGGATGGATTCTACACATTTGGTGAAATATTCCACAGTAGTGATGATATATTGATGTCATTGTGAGGAATGAAAATTGATTTCTCTAATAAGATCAAGACCCCATTAGGAAAAAGGAAAATAGTAAGTTGATACTTGAAGAACATGAGGAGGTGCATGATGAAGGTTAACATGTTTTTAACACTTGACACATTTTTTGACATAGTCACAACAATCCTAATTGAGTGTGTGCCAATAATAACCTAGGTGAAATATATATTTAGCAATGACTAGACCACTAAAGTTCCCCCCCATAGATTTTGTCATGTACTTCTTTGATGGTGTGAGAAGCCTCATTGCTATGAAGGCATCAAAGGAGGATACCATCAAAGACTCGTATACAATCCTAATTGAGTGTGTGCCAATAATAACCTAGGTGAAATATATATTTAGCAATGACTAGACCACTAAAGTTCCCCCCCATAGATTTTGTCATGTACTTCTTTGATGGTGTGAGAAGCCTCATTGCTATGAAGGCATCAAAGGAGGATACCATCAAAGACTCGTATATAAATAATTCCCCCTAATATTAAGTAATACGAGTTACTTTGAATGAAATATCTATGAGAATTTATAAAAACATTTGAAGGGAGAATATTGATCTTAAGATAGTCAAATATTTTATCATACCAAGTGTTGAAAGATGATATTTCTATTTGGTGAATGATAGGAAGATCAGGACTGAGATAAGATGGTGTGATGAAATGGTATATGGTGATAAATAGTTTAGAGTCAGTAGGTTGAGATGGAATTTGGGATGTAAGGGAATTTATTGTGTTTGCAAATTTGTTGGTAGAACAAGGGACTAATTAGATGATATAATGTTCAAATGATGCTAATAGTTTGTCAACAAGATATTTATATTTCAAAAGAATGTCATTTTTACATTGATAATCTCATGTGACTTAGTTAATGATGAGTTGAGAGTATCCAAAGATGATAATGTATTTTATTCCCAAAGCTAGAGTGGTTTGGAGACCTATGACTAAGGCCTTATATTTAGCTATGTTATTGGTATGCTCAAAATCAATTTTGAAAGATAGGGGAAGTGGTTCCCCAATAATATGAATAGGGATTATGCTGACACCCCCACCATTTTGACATTTAGAGCTATCAAAATACATAGTCATTTGGTAGGTGGGTTCTTCCAAATAAAGGGTAGATATAGACTCATCTGGAAAGGTAAGAGAGGGAGTTTGATTATTAGGGAGAGGAGCTTTAGCTATTTGGTCTACAATCACCTATCCTTTGATAGACTTTTGAAAAAGAAACTCAAGATCAAACTTAGCTAAAAACATGAGCTACTTGGCCATACATTGGTTGTGATATAGATTGGAGTGCATATATTTGAGGGGATCAGTGTTAGTAATGACATAAGTTTTGTGGTTAAGAAGATAGTGATGAAGTTTAGAGGTGACAAAAACTAAGACAAGGCATAAATTTTAAGGATAGGTGTATCTAGTTTCATAGTCAATGAGGGTGTGGATAATGTAATAAATAGATTTTTCCTTATTTTGGTCATCATGATGAGTGAGCTTAGCCCCCAAGTAATGATCAATGGCAGATATGTATAGATAAAAAAGTTGATCCTCTTTTGGAGGAATAAGGATTGGTGGAGAGAGAAGATAATCCTTGATTGCATCGAAGGCCTATTGACACTCTTTGGTATATTTAAAGGAGGTATCTTTTCTAAGGAGGTGGTGAAAAGGATGACAATGATTAGATAGTTGGGAGATAAAGTGGTGGATTGACTAAAGTTTGCCTTGCAAGCTATGAAGTTGTTTTAGGTTAGTAGGGGGAAGCATTTCTAAAATGGCTTAGACTTTTATGGGGTCTATTTCTATTCCATAGAGGGAGACAATAAAGCCCATAAGTTTTCTTGATAAGACCCTAAAGATACACTTCTTTGGGTTGAGTCTGACTTGATGATGGATAAGTCTTTCAAATAAGATAGTGAGAACAATAAGGTGATCTTGGCTATGTTTGGATTTACCAAGAAGATCATCAACATAATCATCAACTATTTTTTGGATGAGGTCATGAAAAATGTAACTCATGACCCACTAATAAGTGGCTCCTACATTCTTTAGGCTAAAGGGCATGACACGATAATAGAAAGTTCCCCATGGGGTAATAAAGGACATTTTATGTTGATCTTAAAGGGTGATCAGGATTTGGTTGTATCCTAAAAATCCATCCATAAGGGATAACATTTCATGGCCAATAAAGAGATTGATAAGTTGGTCTATGTTAGGTAGGGGAAAGTCATCTTTGGGGCATGTAAGGTTAAGATCATGGAAATTTACATAAAGCTGGAGTCCCCCAATGGTTTTGGTAACATGAATGATATTGGAGACCCATTGTGAATAGTCAATGGGTTGAATGAAGTTGATAGATACAAGGTGTTGAAGTTATTTGATGAGAAGAGCTATGCAAGGGTGCATACGATGAAGCTTTTACTAAACTAGCTTAACTTTGAGATGGGTAACGATGTTATAAAGAGCGATGAAATGGTCAATGTTAGGCATATCCTAATAAGACCAAACAAATGATATGCTATGGTCATGGAGAAAATATTGATAGTATCATTGTTCCTTAAGGGTTAAGGATTGAACAATCTTGAAAATATAAGGATTTTATTGAGTTCCCAAATTAACTTTTATGGTTTATTCATTTAGCATTGTTTGGTTTTTAGGAGGGAGGGATTTTTGAAGAGAAGAGTCCCCCGTACCTAGATAGGTAAGAATAGAATTTTCATCTTGACATTGGATAGTGTGAATGGTGGATGAGTCATGTGTATTCATTTTAGGGTGGATAAGAGGAATAGTTTTGGTTTGGCCTTCCTATTAATAAGTCAAGGAGCACAAATTGATGGTGCTGATTAAAAAAAAGTTAGGTGAGATGATGTCAATGTCTTCAAATGGAGTTGGTGAGGGTAGACGTTCTTCATATTAGAAAAGTGAGGTTGATAAGGGTAGAAGTTCCTCAAATGGGGAAGGTGAGGTTGGAGGTTCTCCAAATAGGAGAGGTGTGATTGGTGAGGCTAGAGGTTCTCCAAATGGAAGAGGTGGAATGATGTTGGTGATGTGGGCTCTTTTAGGGGAACATACCATAAGCTAAAGAATTCATAGGGTTTTTGGGTTTTAACAATAGGAATTTCATGGGGTCCTTGTTCAAAGAGGCCAAAACCAAACACTTTAAAATTACACCAATGAAGTTATGTTTGGGCAAAGGTTGAGTTGCTAAGATAAGAAAATTTAAAAGTGAATGGCTAGATACAAGACAAGGTGGTAGGAGCAAAAAGTGGTTTGTCAAGTCCCCCATAGATAAAATATGTTCTATTGTTGGGAATGCCAAATGGGGTGAGGGTACCGATATTGGGATCATTTTGAAGGTTCCAAAATTCATATGGATAAGGGAAAGTGTACAAAGCTAAAAGTTGATATTCCCCCAGTGTAAGATGCTAAAACATGGATTGCAAGGGGTGTTCAACCAGGATTTGAGATGAAGGGATAGTTGAACTAGTGGATTTTTCATCATTGTTAAAGATATAAGTGTTGGTGGGTTGGTTTGACATGGTGGCTTGGCTATAGGTTGGTTGTGAAGATGATGAAGGTGGAATAAGAATATCAGTGGGCTGATATGTCATATTAAAAGAAGCAAAGGGACTTGGATCAACCTTGATTATAATGACTTATGCCTCATGTTCAAATTTGACACATCAATGAAGGGTAGAAGGGATGCATCCTAAGGCACAGATCCAAGGGTGATCGAGTAACACATTATATTTTAAATTACCCTCTATGACATAAAATAGTCCAAGAATAGTTTGAGGCCCCAAATGGACATGGAGAAAAATTATTTCCAAAGTGGTGGCCAAGGTATAATTGAATGATTGAAGAACTATCAAGATTTTTGACATGATGTTTTTAGGTAGTTAGAGTTTATCATAGGTATGGGAGGAGATGATATTGATACTTGATCCCCCATAAATCATAACTCTTTTGATATGTGTATGATTTATGGATGCTATGATAAAAAAAAGTGGGATCAAGGTCTTGGCTATGACAGGGAAAAATTTTAGATTCTTGAAAGGTGATCATGGTATCATGTGGGATGTCTCCAATCAAAGGTGTAAGAGGTTGGGGATCATATGGTTAAACCTCTATAGAATGTATGGGTTTGATTAATGCTTGATGATGTTGAGGTTAGGTGATAACCAAGTCATAAAGACTCATTTTGATTAGCATTTGGTGAAGTTATTTTAACACTAAGTGTTGGATGAATGGAACTACATTGGAAGAAGAAGGGGCTCCCAAAATGGAGACTTTAGTCTTCAGTGGTTGTGAGAGTAAAGGTGAGGGTGTAGTTGTTTGAGTTTAATGGGTTGGTTGGGGAGTTTAAGGGTAAGACCATGGAATGGTGGCCTTGGATTTACCTTTTTCATTCTATTGGACTTCTTTACCCTTATCCTTTTGTTTGACTCAAGACTGAGTCACCATATGAATAGTATGGATAAGGGGACTAGTTGCTTGCTTCAGTTCCTCTATTTCACTCCTTGGTGGGATTAGAGAAGTAGATGATTGGTAGGTAGATGGGATAGGTGGTAAAATAGGAAAGGGCTTAAATAAGGTTCATCTAATAGATCATCCTCTTCTAAAAGGCCCTAAATGATAGTTTGGAGAGCTTTACAATTATTCGTATCATGCCCAAGGGTCCTATAGTAGAGACAGATGAAAGTGTCATTGAAATAAGTTGGCTTTTAGTGAGTGGGGTCAAAATGTTTGATTAGTGGTAATCTAATGATAAAATCTTGGAATATTCTTTGTAAAATGGTTGTATAATATTTTGGTAAAGATCTACAAGGTGGTGAAGCTTGAACTTTAGGTGTAGGAATTTTATTGGGCAAAGACTTTTGGATAGGTGTGGTTGGTGGAGTGAGTTTGGTTGGTGGTTTAAGAAGAATTGGCTTAGTTATAATTGGTTTAGTAATTTTGAGTTTAGATGATGAGGGTTTAATGGATGAGAAAGTGGATGGAGAAAGGTTGGTAAGGAGTGATGATGAACTAAGATATGGGTTTGTTTTAGGTAGAGAAAGGGGAGATGGTTTTTTGGAGGAAGAGTAGGTAATGGGAATGGTGGAGGGATGTGGTCCTAAAATATAAGGTAGAGTTGAAGGAGTTGGTATGGTTCTTATTCAAGGTTGTGGTCTAAGAAATCCTTCCTTAATGGGCTTAATTGGATTAGGTTTTGGTTGGGTTGATGTGTTTAAATCCAATCATAAAGGAGGGTGAGTAGGATTAGGCATGGGAAGAACCCTCAAGTACTTGATTGGCTTTTGGTGACTTGAAAATCTTAGGTGGGGGTAATTGATATGGGTTTATGGTAAATTTAGGAGGGGTAGTTTGTGGAGTTATAACAACAAGTTTGTAGAGGGTTTAGTTTTATTTTGATATGGGAATCCAAGATGATGCTAAAAGGTGGCTCTATCAAAGTTCGGTTGGGAGGTAAATTCTAAAGTTTGAAAAAACCAAGAAAAGGGTTTAAATATGGGTCATGTTCCCTGATCATTAGTTTCAAAGTTCAAACCCTTTAGGGAAGGAGTACTTTCAATGTTGCTAACCTTGGTGGAAGGTTCCAAAGGTAATGATTAGGTAGGTATGGGTATGGTCTCTTGGGAAATGGTTTCCAAGGGAGGTATGTATAGTTTTATAATTGGTGTGGTAAGGGTAGTTTTTTCAAGTGAAAGGGTTTGTATAGCTTCTTCCTTAGTCTGACTATCTAAACAAGTACTAGTTCTTCTATTTGGTTTGGAGGAGTGGATGAAATGGTTAATGTAGTGGTTATCTCCTTGGGTATTTACATCACAGGAGGGGAATATGGAGCTATGGTTTCATTCAAGGAAGTGAAAGGGGTAGATACTTCCTCTATTTGGGCATCTAGAGAAATAGGTGGTGGTGGGTTATCTTTCTCTATTTGGGTGATGGAGGTGATAACTTCTTTAGTAGTGGGCACATTATTGATGATATTAATTACATGTGCCTCATGTGAGTTGGAGGATCAGGTTAGATTTCATGATGTTGGGTTGAATTTGGATGATTTGGGAATGGTTTTCTAAAAATATTAAGAGATTGGTTAAAAGGAGCATTTAGGTTATCAAACACTAGCTCCCCTTTATCAATTAGGTCCTAGACAATACTCTTAAAGGTATTACATCTATCAGTATCATGTCCAACAACCTGATGATAATCATAATGATCATTCTCATTTTACCACCTAGGAAGGGGGTGAGAAGTATAAATTTTTTGAGGGGGATTGATGGGTAGAAGCAAGATTAGATTGGCTTTAAGTAGCTTTTCCAACACCGATGCATAATATTTCCCAATCAGGGTAAATGGTTTTGAAGTAACCTAGTTTTGGGTATGGTTTTGGTGATCGGAAGGATTTTTTGTTTGAGTTGTTTGGTTGATGGTTAGAGGAGGTGTAGTTTTGAGAACAACTGCATGTGCTAATGCTTTTACTTTATAGCTGGTTGGGTTTGTGGTTTTGGTGGAGGATGACTTAGTGGATTTAAAACTAGAAATTTTATTTTAAAGCTTTAAATTTCCTTCATTGATATTATGGTTTTCCAATTTTTGGGCCATAGTGAATGCTTCGTCAAAGGTCCTAAAGGTTTGGACTTGAAGAGTTGGAGTAATGCATTTAACACACCCCTAAGAGAATAATTTGATTAATTTAGGTTAGGGTAATGGGAAAGTGATTTGATTAATTAATCCCCTCCATCTAATAATGAAATCAACAATGGATTCATCCTCAAATTGTTTGATGGAGTATAGATCGGTAATTTAAACCTTCTTCGATATGTTTACTGAAAAGTGTTCTAAAAAGGTTTTTGCCAATTGAGAGAAAGAAAAGATAGAATGAGTGGGAAGTGTAATATACTAATCAAGGGTGGCCCTAGATAATGACATGGGAAAGGCTTGGAGGAGGAGAGCATCATCATAAGTGATCAAATAACAAGCATGAAAAAAATCTCTTATGTACTACAAGGGATCCTCTTTACTTTAGAATGTATAAAATTTGGGAAATTCCCATTGATGATGGTAAGCATGAATAGGCATGGATGGTTGGATAGGCTCATTACAAATTTGGTCATAAGACAAAAGATAGTTGAGGTGGAGATGGATGACTCCAAACTAGTCATTTTATCCATGAGCATTTTGATTAGATTGGGTTGGGGTTGAGAGGCTGCATAATTAAAAGGTAAATTTTGTTGGGGTTATCTTGTGTAAATATATGAATAGGTAGCATATGGTTCAAATAACCACATAATTATAAGTGGTGCCAAGTGTTTGAGATGGTGGTACATAAGGACTGCTTGGTATGAAAGGTTGGGTAGAGGGTATGTACCCTTATGGGTTAGAGACATACTTGTAAGTTATCATAGGAACTTGTTGAGGAAAATATGTGGTTGGTATGGTTGAGGTAGGAGGAAGTTGGAAAGGTTGAGTTTGGATAATTACCCTAGTGCTAATTGGGGGAAGGTTTTGAGGTATGGAGAGCACTAGATTTTGAAGTGGGACTATGGTAGATGGATTATTTGCAACCAAAGGGAAGATAAAATATGAAATGGAAGATAATTCCACAATAGATGGGGTGTAAGTGACTAATGGTAAAGTTGAACCCACATAGGGTGTGACAAGAGGTATTTGGTTGGGAGTTGGAAGGTTGGTTTGAGTATGAGTGGATGGGGTGTTGGAAGAGGCTTGAGTTAATGGTTGGGTTAAAGTGGTACCTACCATGAGGTGGGATGGCATGCCAAGAGAATGATCAAAAGAAGGAATTGAAGTAAGGGGTATGGTGAGGTAAGGTATTGAGGT
The DNA here is from genome assembly GCA_037957365.1 of Torreya grandis. Taxonomy (NCBI): domain Eukaryota; kingdom Viridiplantae; phylum Streptophyta; class Pinopsida; order Cupressales; family Taxaceae; genus Torreya; species Torreya grandis. Next base: position 1,538,726 of record JARHVA010003016.1, read on the forward strand.
AATATTTTAAAGTAACTATTTATTGTCAAGAAAGGTAGTAAAGTGTAGATCTCCTTCAGATATGGTTAGGATTTTAAAATGAGAAGGTGGTGGAGGAGAATGGTGAGGTGAAGCATGAGGAGATTTTTCAATAGCTGAGGTATAATCCATGGATGAAGAAGAAGGTGGTGGTTGGTTATCTTGATTTCTCACTTGTTGTATGGTTAAAACCATATGATAAAATAGGGAATGTTATTATAATAATCACATCTCAAACAAAGAGCAAACCCAAAAGAATTTCAAAGTAATCAATACATACACTAAGAAGTGCTTTTTAACCTTAGGATTAATTTTTAATCGCTTTTGGATTATGCCTTAAAAAACGTGATAAGGGAAGTTGGATTGCAAAATAGGTACTAAAGAGGAATTCTATGGATGGTTTTAGGTTATTTAGGCACTTAGAAGGAAGATCTATGTTGAACATCAGTATATGGCTTGGTGTTGGGGCCTACCCCCTCACTTCATAATCCCATAGTGATATGGGTGTCAGGTGCTTAGCCATTAAAGTTTATACTCAACAAGAGAGCTAAGTTGGTTCTCTCCTTGGTGGTGAAATCTAGGTGGGATAGTTGAGAGGGGATAAGTTTGTTGCTAGGTGATGAAATCCCAATCAATCCTTGTCTCAAATATTGTTTTGATGTGTAAATTATTTTATGGTTTGATTTTATGTATGATAACAAGTGTAAATGCTATGATAAGATTACTTTACCTCCTCAGTTACTAAGTGAACTAAAATCAGCAAGCAATCAATGAATGCAAATGGCTAATTTTTAAGTCCAAAAATAAATGATTTCATTTGATGAGAAAAAATGAAGGAAGAAAGGGAACTAGGGTCCCACCAGGCATGCCAAAATGTTTCAATTTATTTCCTTTATTTATTAGTTATGAAATTAGATAAAAGAAAGTGAGTATTGAGGTGTGTGGATGAATACCTAGTATAATGCACACATTGATCCATATGAATGTGGGAATTCCTCTTTGGATAGGGAGGATAACCTGTAAATCACAAGAAGACTAGAAGAGAGTGTTGTTAGATGGTAGGTTAAATGAATTACCTAGTGTATGCTAGATCCAAGAAGTAAAAGGCTAGCTAAGAGGTTGTCAATCCACTTTTAAGATAATTAAGTTGAAAATGATATAATAAATATACTTACATTCAAATGATAAGAAATTATATATGCAAGAAGATAAGTAACATACCTAATAAAAGACACAATGCACAAGTGTATTAAGGTCAATTTCAAAGAATCAAAGCAAAGTTTGTAGATAATTCAGGAAAAAAAATAGGGGTTTGATTAGCTGAAAGGGGGAGAAAATAACAATCTTTTATTTGTTTTACAGTGACCATTGGTGGTTAAGGTGACTGGTGATCGATGGGTCTAATCGGTGATGGTTAGGTAATTGGTGATGGTTGAGACAACTATTAATAGTTTCATATGGGTGCCTATGGAGGATTAAAAGGATGATGAAGATGAGGTAACTGAGGGATAGAAGGAGGGATATGTGCACTATGTATAAGGAAGGATGTACAAATATATTGATCAAGACAAAAAACTCAAATGATATAATAAAATGCTAAAACAAGTAAATGATACTTGTACGATGCCAAGTGGATGATAGTTGAAACCTATAGAGAGTTCAAAATCATAACAATACTTATACCTTCAAAAGTCACGTGGACAAAGCTTCATGGTCTTGGATGCTTACACAAAGAGATCAAGAGAATTTAGATGCAAATTTTTGGATCCACAACCCCTCCAAAAGCCTTACATTTATAGCAAAAATCTTGCTAAGTGAGGAGGGAAGCTTTGAGGGAAAGTTACTAAGTTGGGAGGATAAAGATACCTACTTTCATTCATTTTAAAAATAAGTTACCATTTTTAAGGATGTTATTCTCAAACAAATCTAGCAATGCTTTTAAAGATTCAAGCAAGGTTTATGACCACAATGGTTGATATTTACCCTAATTGGCGATGGTCGAGGGCCACAAGAAAATGTGCGAAAAGGGCCTAACTTAAGTGATATGTTCAGAGGTTGTTTTGACATAATGAAGTCATAGATAGGTGTTAATATGTTATGTGGGGTCCATAGGTTAAGATGACATCAAAAAATGTCATGTATTTTTCAAATGTCTATAGTTATCATATTCTTGAGGAGTAGGGAAAGCATCCAATGCTAGAAAGCAATTCTCCCCTAATGAGAATCATTGAAACATAGATCCCAAGGGCTCTTCTATGGGGATGTATGAAGAAGGGATGGATGAGCTAGTTTACATTTCATTGGTGGTTGGAAGTTGGGGTGTAACTGCTAAAGGTGTATTGGATGGGTGTATGAGGACATCATTGGGGTGATAAGTCATGTTGCATATTGAGAAAGGATTTGGATATACTTGGATATTGATGACCTGGCCCTTGTGCTCAAACTTAATGCATCAATAGAGGTTAGAGGGAACACATTAGATTAAAAAAATCCAAAGTCATCCTAATAAGATTTTGTATTTAAAATTTCCTTCCACCACATATAATAGTTTAGGGTGTGTGGGGTCCCACATAGATATAAATGATGATGGTTCCCAAGGTAGTGGCCATAGTTTCCTTAAAGGATCAAAGGACCACTATGGATTCTAACATGATATTGTCTAGTAAGTTGAGTTGGTCATAAGCATAAGAGGATATGATGTTAATGCTAGCTCCCCCATCAATCATTACCATTTTGACATAGGTTTGGTTGATACAAGTGGTAATAAAGAGAGGGGTATTTGGGTCCTCAGGGTGGACAGAAGGTATTTATGAATTCTTAAAGGTGGCAAGGTTGGAATTTTTGAGGGTACCAAAAAATGTAGATAGAGTTTGGGGGTCATTGGGTTGGAACTTGATGGATTAAAATGCCTCTATGAGTGGTTGGTGGTAATGGGGAAAATTATAAATAAACTCATACAATCTCATTTTTTTCAAGGTTTGGCAAAGCTGCTTGAGGATAGCTTTTCAAATAGATATTGCATATGGGTTGGATTATGGAGGGTTAGATTAGGAGGAACCTAAGATAGACACCTTGGGTTTTATTGGGAGTTTAAAGAGGGATAATTCCAAGGAATGGACACCTTAGCCTTCCCTTTACCCTTCTATTATGATCTAGTGACCACATTGATAGTATGGATAGAAGGAGAGGTAGTAGAGTGGTCAGACTCATCTTTATTATTAGGTGAGAGTGGTTGAGTGTGTAAGTGTTGGGTAGGTATGGTTATTATTCGAGTTGGTATGGGTGACATAGGAGGTTTATTTGTTAATATATTATCCTCATCATAAATGAAGTGAATGAGAATTTGGAGAGCCTTGCAATTCTCTATATCATGGTTAGATGTCCTATGGTATTAACAAATTAAATTTTTATTGAACCATGATGATTTGGAACATGAAGGGTCAAAGGGTTTAATGGATGGTAAGCTCAAGGAAGAGGTTTGAAATAACTATTAGATATAGTTAAGTAAGACTCAATTAAAGGTGGTAAAGGTTTAGAAATTTTCATTTTGGGTGTTGAGGTAGAAGGTTGTTTGGAAGTAGGTTTGGTGATAGGTGTCTTAGGTAAGGTGGTATGATTGGTTGATGGTTTTTGTTTAGGCAAGATGGTTGATGAGATAGAGGTATAGGATGGTAAGGTAGGTAAGTTAGGTATTTTTGGTGCAGTAAAAAGAGGTGCCTTAGGAAGCAAGTGTGAAGGTGTAACCAATAGACGTGGTGGTGTTTTGGTGAAAAAAATGGGATTCATGATCAAGGTAGAGGGATGAGGACCCAAAATGGAGGGAAAGGTTAGGGGAGGTTAAGGAGCCTTTAGTTAGTTTTATTTCTTTGTTTACTTTTGTTGTTGGTTTTGAAGGGGGTTTGGTTACTTGGGTCTTGATTAGCTTAGGTGGTTGAGGGTTGGTTATTTTGGTAGAGGTTTTGTCTAGTTGGGTTGAGGTTTTAGTTGGTTGGTTATTAGAGTGATAGGTTGGTCTACCAAATAAGGGGTTGGAGTTCTAGTTTTTTAACATAATGGAGAACTAATTATTGTCAAAAGGTGGCTCAATCCATGTCAAGGTTGGGAACAAATTCCAATTTTTGCATTATATTTGAGAAAGGTTTTATTCCCTGAATGGTGGGTCTAAAAGATAATCCACTAGGTGGAGACATAGGGATGGTAACCTTGTCCTCTTCCTTAATAAAATAATGCAAGGTTAAGATAGATAGATATTCTATAGGAGAAGTAGATAGGGTAATTTCATTCTTAGGAATGATTTATATGGGAGGGGAGAGTTGCATGGTAATTGGTGAGGAAGGTAAAAAGATGGGTGTGTGGTTTGATGTGTTGGTTAAAGGGGAAGTTGGTAATTCTACTACCTTAATGAATGAGGAAGGAGGAATAGGTACTTCATTCATTTGGCTTTACAAAGGGGTAAAAGGTAACTCTAATACTTCAATAAGTGGAGAGGGATTGGTATATTGGTGACTAGGTTCTTTATTAGTGAGTGTGTCAAGAACCATGTTAACAGTATGAGTATTATGAGAGAACTTGATGTTGTTACTCTCATGTTTTGTAGGAGCATAGTTTATGAAGGGTTGCCTAAATATGTCAAGGGCTTGGTTTTGTGGTGCCTTTGGGTTGTCTAATGTAAGGTCCCCCTTGTCAATGGGGATTGGACAAGGTATTTGAAGGTATTGCACCTATTAATATCAATCCCTATGACTCATTGAAAGGCACAATGGTAATTCTCATTATACCAACCCAACATGAGGAGAGAATCATCAAATTTTTGGGGTGGTTTAATTGGTGGAAGTTGGATGATAATAGATTTTAATAAATTTTCCAAAATGGAAGAATAGGGCTCCCCTAGTGGAGTCAATTACTTCTGGTTGCTCCAAGTTTGGTTCCCTGGGTGTTGGTTTGAAGAATTAGAGGAGTTTGAGGTTTGGTTCCTTGAGTTTTTTTGGTTGGTATATGGTGGAGGTATGACTTTGAGGACAATAAAATTTGTGGTTCCTTTGTTTTTGGTGTTGGTATTGGGTTATTTTCTTGACTTTGAGGAAGAAGACTCATTATTTTTATAGGTTGAGCTCCTATTTTTGAGTTTAAGCTTTCCTTCATTAGTGGCTTGGTTCTCTAGTTTACAAGCCATGTTAAAAGCTTCATAAAAGGTCTAGAATCTTTAGACACATAATGTGGATGAGATATGCTCAGCATATGCCTGAGTAAAGATCTCTATAAGTTTGAGTTGAGGCAAGGAAAAGGAAAGCTGGCTAATTAGGCTCCTCCAATGAGCCACAAAATTGGCAATGGACTTATCCTCAAATTTCCATATGGATTAGAGCTTGGTGATATAATATTTTTTGGATATATTGATTGAAAAGTGATCCAAGAAGTTTAGGTTTAGTTGGGTGAAGGAGAAGATGGAATGTTTGGGTAATGAACTATACCAATCTAAAGTTAGGTTGACTAGAGACATCAAGAAAGTGCAAAAAAGAAGGGAATCATCATAGGTGATGATATAAAAAGCATGCCTAAATTCCCTAAGGTGTTTTTGGGGATCCTCCTTGATTTGAAATTTAGATAATTTTGAAAGTTCCCATTGGACATGATATGGCTTAATGGGAATGGATGACTCTAAATTAGACATATTGTCCATGATAATATTCATGAATCATACTTGGGGTTGAGAACCCAGGAGGTTTTAAGATGCATATTATTGTGGTGGTTGAGAAACATGTTGATAATGGGTAGAAAGTTGAGAGTTTGCCACATTTTCATATGTGGATGCCAATGGTTAGGTAGAAGATATATAATGGTGTGTGGATATCAATGGTTGGGTGGAGTTGGGTAATGAGCATATGCCCTTATGGGTTATGGAGATAACTAAAGGCTGCTTGTTGGGTAGGAGTGGTAGCTGGGTTAGTGGCCAATGGAAGGGTGGTGACCTTTGTACTAATCGGTGGTAACATGGAAGGTATGGATACCACAAGGTTTTGAAGTAGAGTAGTGTTTTATGGATTAGAGGTAACTAGAGTGAGATGGGTAGTGCTAGAGTTAGACACTCCTATTATAGAGGAATGATTGGTAGGAGGTATAAGGGTAGTGGTAGTTTGGGTTGGTTGATTTTGAATGGTAGCCTCAAGGGGGTTATTGGTCGATGATAAGTCTTGGGTAACTAAAGGTTGAGTAGTACCCATGGTAGTGGAGGTATTTCCCATGAGGTGGAGAAGCATGCCATAAGGTGGATCTACAAGTGGGATTAAAACTAGGATTTGGTAAGATGTAGTTCTAAGGTGATGTTGTAAGGTTATGTGATTGTTGTTTAAGAAAGCAACAAAATTTTCATCTCTTGGGACTACCCAAATAAGACTTCCTAGAGAGTGAAGGGAGTCTACAGGTTCAAAAATATGTTCCATACATGTAGAGGTAGAATAGGTTGGTTGATTTGGTGGTGAGTTTTATTCCTCAAGGTCTCTTCACTATTAGCGAGTAAGATCCATATGAGAAAATATGAAAGGAATGATACATTCTTAAACCTCAAAACAAAGAGTAATCAAAGAAGATTCAAGGAAAATAATGCATTCAATAAGAGTTCATTAATTCCTAGTATTCCTTTTAATCTCTCTTTTGGCTTATGCCTTAGAAAAGTGTGAAGAGGAAATTGGCTTAAATAGGTCCTAAAAAGCAATCTATGTTTGGTTTTAGGTTGTGTTTAGGTGATAAAAAAGAAGTCTATATTGGATTGATTACATGGATTGATACTTGGGGATTTCTCTCTTCACATCAAAATCCCATAGCCAGTGTGGGTGCTTAGCTGATATATCGATTATCAAAGCTTATACTCAGCTAGAGAACTGAGTTGGTTATCCCCTCAATGATTAAATCCAAGTACGATAAGGGGGAAAGGGTAAGGTGATCCATTAGGTGATGAAATCCTATTTGAGACTTGTCTCAAGTGTGTTTTATTTTTTTTTAATAAAATTGGTTTGGTTTGTGTAACATTTTTACACTAAGGCTAATTTTCTTTGCTTAAATTAAACTAGATGAGCTAATTAAACAAGCAAGCAAACTATGTATGCAAGTTAATTCTAATCCCAAAGGATTTTTTTTTATTGTTGGTTCTTTTCAATAAAAATAAAAAAATAAAATTCATCTAAATGGAACATGAAAATTCAATCCTAATCCTAGGATGAATGCTCTTTTTTATTTTCTCTTTTATAAATGCAAGATAAGAAAATTAACTTTTTCTATAAAAAATGCAACTAAAACTTGTGTTTGTCTTTTTTTTTTTTAGAAAGAAAGAAATAAAGTTAAAAAATAAAATAAAATGAAACTAAAATTCAAATAAAAATTCAAGAAAGTATTCAACTTAAAAATGCAACTAAAAATGCAAGAAAGAACACTTAATGTGTAAAGAATGCAACTAAATGATTTTTTCACTAATGCAACTAAATGAGATTTTCACTAATGAAACTAAATGCAAATTTCAATAATGAAACTCTAAATTTCTTAAAACAACTAATGAACCCAATAAAACTCAAAGGTCCCATCGACCGTGCCAAAATGTTTGTATCTAAGATTTTTGCTTTTCTTAGTGCATAAAGAAAGAAACTATGTTACAGGTTTGTAGAAGAATACCTATTGAATGTGCACACATTGAATCCAGATGATTATGGATAAATATTCTTTGTATATGTAATAATACCTAAAAATTGGAAAACACTACCACAAAACTTTTTTGTTAGACAGGTAGATGGGCGGTTGCCTAACATGAGCTAGATCCTCGAAGTGAAAGCTTTCTAAGAGGCTATCAATCCACCTTATTTAAATATTTAAGTTGAAATGATAAAATAAATATGATTGAATTAAGTGACATAAAAAATGAAACTAAAAATATCATATAACTAAAATTAAAACAAATAAATTAAATGTTTTGATAAAACAATGACTAGATAAAATCAACTAATGCTGAAATTTAGTCAAAAAACAAGGCTGTAGTGTTGGTTTGGTAACTTGATAAGGGTCAAAATAATGATTTGGTTGGAGTTGGAAAATGGTTTAGATGGTAAACGGTAATGTTTTAAATAATGAAATGGGAATAAATGGTCAAGAAGGGGGCCAAGAAGGCAAAGGGGCAAAAGGGGGTAAATTGGACAAAGATGGAAATGGGGTAGATAAAATAAAGAGAAAGAAGAGGTTAAGGGTCAAGAGGAAAAGGGGTGAAGGGAAAATAATAAGGCTAAGGGGTTATGGTTTTGGGGTCAATAAATAAGATACCAAGGGAGATAAGAAATTGAAATTAAATAAACAAAATAAAAGTTACCTTCCAAGATTGAAGAAGAATGTTGATGAAGATGTTGATATTGTTGAAGAAATTTTGACAGAGTTCTTTATTTTTGAAATTTTCTCCTCCAATATGAGTGGCCTCCCTCCAAAGTAGAAAAATTTCAACAAGAATACTTTAAAAAAGAAAAAATTAACCATGGGTGAAGGGTGAGGGTCATATTTATAACATTTAATGTCAAGAAACATGCCAAAGGAGTGGAGTAGTGAAATGTGGCACCATTTCCAAATGGGCTCATAAGTGGTCATGAAAGAAAAGTGGGTAAGATTCCCACTTAGATAATAGTTTTTAATTTATTTGGTTTGTCTCCCAACTTGATAAAGAGTCCACAATGGAGTGGGAATTATGCACATGTGTTCATATGGGTCCAAAATAGTTTCCACCACTCACTTTTGTATTTTGGCTAAGTGCCCCATGAATTTTGGCACATTATCTATGCATGAGGAAAAAAACACATGTTGAATTATGGTCCCATAGGTGAAAATGTTCTATAGTTCAAAGGAGGGACCCTTTGGTGCTTAATGTTATCATTAGGTACCTTGAAGGAGGGTCCTAGGTGGGGTATGATGTCCCACTTCAAGCCACCTCACTTCCAAGCCATGTAACTTGCCATGTCACCTTCCATGTCACTTTTCATGTCACTTGCCATGTCATTATGAATAGTGATTATGGGTCCTGTTTCACTAAATTTTATCTATTTTAAGTCTAAAGGAAAATAGAAAGAAGGATGGGGATAAGTGATTAGAATGAACCTGTATTTGGTTTGTGCACCATATCAAGACATTATGAGCACTACTCTTTTGTTGGGGAATACTAACTATAAGTAAGAAAGCACTAGTAAAAGATGTTTGTTAGTAGTGAAATGAGTGGGATACCAAGGTAGGTGTTTGTTCTAGGAAGTGTGAAACTTTCTTAGAGATGATAGTCCACTTTTGATAGAAACAAATAATAAATAGCTAAAAGAGAGGTAAAGAGAGAGTGAAAGAGAGATAAGATTACCATTATTAACAACCTATATGTAGTAGAGAGTGATAGGGTGTAGGTGAGGTACTCTATTTCTATTTTATAAGTTATTTGGGTAGGTTTTAAAGAGGCTAAGGAATCCACAGTCACTAACGTCGATAGGGGAGTGATTGATATTGGTTATACTTCCAAGGTTAGTAGTGAGGTGACTGATCTTAGCTAGGCTACCAAGCTTGGTAGGGGAAATAATTGTCTGGGAGCTTGTAGAAGGATTTTCCAGGCCTAAGAAATGGTTTGGATCAAGCTTGGAAGGTTGGAAGAGTTATGAGTGAGAGATTATGACTTGGGTAGATCTGGTCAGAGGTTTGGTGCATCAGGTTAAGGGGAAACAAGTGAGGAAGATTTATAATTATCTCATGGAGGTTCAGTCAAAAGTGCATAAAGTAATACATAGTAGATATAAAGTGATAGAAAAATAAATTTTCAAAATACATATAAAATAAATGATGTACTTATCTACAGTGGTCACTGAATGATAAGTACTAGGTTGATGGTCCCTATCAGGGAGTCCAAACCTAACTACTTAAACATAGAGAACAAGTGGGTGATGTTGGTATTAAAGAGATTAGTTGCTAATCATGATTGACTTATGAAAGATTATTGTAAGCCAAGATGTTGAAAATAGAATTCCTAGAGCTTGAATGCAAGTAAGAATCAATTTTATTAATTTTTGTTGACTTAAACTTTAAGTTGGAGTTTTGCTTATATTACTGATGTTAGTGATCCTGTCGATGTCAACCATGGGTTGATCGATGTTAGCAACCATTGAATAGGTAAACCTTACTATTTTGGCCTATTTCCTATTTTTATTCATGCCAAGTGTGACACTCATTATAAAATGGTAAAAATAAGAGGTTAGGAAGGAGGTAGGTGATTAGGAATTTAGTTTAGAAGTGGGAATAAGTCTTGGGTAGTTAAGATGAGGGGACCAAGTCTTGAGGTGACTCATTAGGTGGGAATTAGTCATAGGGTGAGGTGGTCAGGTAAGGTGGCAAAGGTGATTTTTAATTAACCTAATTAAGTATTTTAAATTAATTAAATGTGTGAGGGGTAAAAATATGAGTTAAGGAGATTAATTATTATTATTGAAAGGGGCTTAAGGGGGGTTTCAACACATGGAGTTATGCATGTGTGTGTGATGTAATTTTGGTGTCTACATTTTCCCCTTTTGTCTTGTAATTTTTACTAACACATTTCAAGATAAAAATAAAATTTAGATTCTCCAAGTATTGGATGAGGTATCCCCCCTCAAAATGGGAATCGATGGAGGAAAAATTGGACTTGGGTACCGATTTGATAAAAAGGTAATTGTGTGAATGGTGGAGAATTGAGTATCACTCCATATGTGTCTACTACAATGATTTATAGTTGATAAATTCAAGAATAATCAAGGTTAAGGAGGTCTCAGATAGGAGTAACCAAAGAACAACTTGTAAGTGATAGTTGATAGGTCAAAATAATCAAAGTTGTAGCTCTAATGTTTAATGTGTCTTAGGTATCCAAGGTAAGAAGTGCCCCTAGGAAACACAAAAGGGTTTAAGGTGATAGGATGAGCTTGGTTTTTGTCAACAACACCTAATATATATATGTGTGTACAATAGCCAACTATAGCAGAATAACATAAGTGATCAAGACAAGTAATGCAAGGTTAGTTTAAAAGGGTCAATACATGAGGAGATATTTGTGATCTCCAATCAAATTCATCATGGGTGAAGATGTAAGTGATATCTAATGGTGTTTTTCATGTTTGGGGGAGATATATGTGATCTCTAGTTGCCCTAGTTTATGGGCAAAATTTGAAAAGTTGGGTTACTTAGCTGGAAAAAACATTATAGGAATCGTGTCGATGTTGGTAATATTGCTGATATTGATAATATGAAGTTTTGATGTCAGTAAACTTAGGGAAACATTTCCAATGTCAGTCTATGCAAGCACTGACATCAATAAATTAGGTTAAGAATGCTAACATTGATGGCTAACCAAACCTAATAAAAGGGGGTTTGGCAGTTGACCAAACTCATTTGTGACTTTTTGATTGGAGAGAAGAAATAGAGCTTGTAGAGAAATTTGATATGGCAACTCAAGGAGGGGACCTAGTGGGAGGTGTGCCACCATAAGAGCCAATGATGTCAGCTAAGAGGAGATAGAGAGATGAGGTAAGAGCCTCTACTAGTTGGTTTGAAGTTTGATTTTGGTATTTGTAATTGTTAGGATAATTTAGAGGTAGGGGTGTAGAAAATAGGGTAGGGTAGTTGTAGGATGAGTTAAGGGGTTTTATGGGTAGGCTTTTAGGTGAAATGGGTAAGTTTGGGTTTAGGTCATTTGGCCCTAAGATCAAACCAATCATCGACATCAACAAGGTCTACCAACATCAATTGACATGGCATTAAGGTTTACAGGTACCTACCGATGTTAGCTGATATGTAGGCCTATAAAGTGTTGGCATTGGTATTATTATTGATGTTAGTGATTGTAAAAAATTAGACAAGCATGAGAAAAGGGAAGTTTGGATCTACAGTGGAAGTAGTCAACTAGCCTAATAGTTGAGCTAGCCTTAGAAGACATTGTGTCAACTGAGTGCTACCTACATAGCTTGGTTTAGGGCCTTAGGCCAATGTAGTTCTCCCAGAGCCTAGGAAAAAGATCTAAAAAGGTATGATAGGGGAAATGGGTAAAAAGGTAAGTTGAGATATGTCAAGAGGTCTAGGGCTTAAAAGATAGGTCATAGTGTCAAGAGTCAGGGATATAGGTTGTGAGGCTTAGAGTTATGATAGGTAGGCAGGCCTAGGGTAGAGAGAGAGGTAGTGAAGCCTAGGGTAGAGAGAGAGAGGAAATGAAGCCTAAGGTAGAGAGAGAGAGAAAGGCAGTGAAGCCTAAGGTAGTTAGTGAGGTGGGTATATGGTTGAGCTAAACTTAGAAGACACTATGCTGATTGAGTGATGCCTACATAACCTAGTTTAGGGCCTTAGACCAATGTAGTTCTCCCAAAAAGAAGGGAAAAAGGTAGTGATAGATTATATTAAAAGGTATGTGACATGTGTTATTTGTGTGTATGGATGTAGATGAGGATGGAGCTGACATTATGAAATCATCTAATAAGACTATTGACATGCATGAGGAGGGATATCACTCTAGATGAGTGAGAGCATATGGAAGCTATGGGGTTAGGAGGAGTGCGATGATACTATCAAGTTGCTCAAGATGTGTTCTTGATGATAACATTGATTAAGAGGTGGGATCACAACACCAACACCTTTCATCTACTGATCCGAGAGTTGTCAATGACTCAAGAAGATGTTTATAAGATTTTATGGCTACCACTCCAAGGTGAGGATATTTTTCCATGTTTGAGAGAGGATCATGATATACACATGGTCACTTTATATGGAGAGCATGTCAGTGAGGTGACTTACCACTCTATGAGTTTTTCATTGAGATACTCTATATGACTGATGAGGAGTAACATCATTTGAGCATCTTGATGATGATTAGGATCATAATGTATGCATTACTAGATGCAGATGGTGGGAGATTTCTGATTACATTGATAGGTGTGATTATATAGATGGTTGAGTAGTAGACTATTTTGGCCTAGGGTCTAGTATTTTTAGCATGGTTATATAGAGAGATATGGGTTTTAAGGCTGTGATGGTGATACAATTTATGTGTCAACCATTTATTGCACTATTAGGCATATGAGCATATCATGGTGACATAAACATTGGGGTTACCTACCATGATCCTAAGTAGCTTCAGGGTTGGGTTTAGATGGTGGAGAGAGGGCATGGCATAAAATAAAGTAGATGGTATGGTGTGAGACATTACCTATTATAGGTGTATGATTGAGGGTTTGATCCCTATATATATTTTGTGGAGACCATATTTGACATACCTAGTTTTTAGAGGATAGGCACAATAGCTTGTTGGGTTGCAGAGCTTACTATGGGTCAAGGGGAGATGGGATAGTGAGTTGGAGATGGTACCCATGTCATGGGTAAGGAGGTGGTTTGGTCTACTATAGGATATTTTTCCTACCTTCCCTTGATATAGGAGGGATGACATAAAGGTACCCCTACCATTTCCCTAAGAGATAGATGGGCTAGATTTTGAGGAGCTACCAATAGGGCTAGGTGTTGGAGACCCAAGGTGCATAGTGGCCTATATATCTTGGTGGGTATGGTTACATCTAGTGGTGGAGGTTAGGAGGCCACCACCAAATTTATAGGGGTTGGTTAGAGAGAGGGATGAAGTGGTATAGGATTGAGATATAATAGTGTAGCCTTGAGATGCAATAGTGCAGGCTTGAGAGATAGCCTAGGCAAAGGTTTTAGCCTTAAAAAGGTGGGTGGTAATATTTTAGGGTCATATTGGGGATCTATAAGGCTAGGTTATATAACTACAAGGCCAAGTTATTATTTTATAGGGTCAAGTGACTACAATGATAGTAGAGAGAGAACATCTGAGAGTAGCAGGCTAGGCTACTCCTCCTCCACCACTAAAGAGACCAATATAGGTTGGGCCATCATTAGGTACTATAGGACTTCCATAGACTATATCTATGGTGAGATATTCAACTTCCCTAGATGAGATTGCCTACTATGAGAGGGAAATCAGAGAGTTCCTATAGATTCAAAGATATTCAAAGCTTTGAGAGCAAGAGAGGTCGATGTCATGTGAAATGGCTTCTATCTCATGTAGACACAGATGGTAAAAGAGTGGTGATGACACTTCCTCCTCACAACCATGCAAAGAGCCTTAAGGACCTTGAGTGTCCAATTTTTACTAGTTTTGAATATATATGTTATATGTATACTGGCATGTGAGCCAAAGATGCAAGATGTATATTTTGAGAGAGAGATATTATGATGATGATTATTTTGATCACATATATATACATGATATGTTCATTTCTTTATATGTGTTCATTTGAGATGTGTTTTTTATGATTATGATGATGATATGGATGATGATTATGTTATGTTATGTTAATGTTGATCATGTTAGTTGAGTTAGACTAGCCTTTCCCATATATGTGATGGTATATGAATACTTGGTTGATTAGTTTCATCTTAGCATTTTTACATATTTCATGATGGTGTATGCTTAAAATGAATAGATTGGTTATGTTAGTTTATTTCAACATTTTTCCATTTTTATGATGGTGTATACATAAAATAAATTAAGTAGGCTTTGTTAGTGTTGGTATGACATTGTTTCTTCATCAAAAATAGAGATATCAACATGTGATGTGGATGGGAAAGTAAAGAGGCAAAATGATCGTGCATTGGCAAAGACCATAATTTAGAACATAAATAAGCTCAATAAAATGAGCCTCTTTCATGCCTTATATCTTTGAACCATTATGTTTGTTAGATAAGTGTCATGTTTACCTTATATTAAGTGAGCTTCATAGTCTCATGAAAGAGTATGAGGGGAAAAAGGGTAAAATGAGGAAAAAATGTTTGGGTAGCATAACCTACAAAGTAGGGATGATATGCCCCTATTATGGGTGACCCGAGAGTTACTATAGGCAAGTACTTGACTTAAAGCATTTTTATTTTATTTTAGTGGTGTAAGTTAATCAATGCAAGAAGCTTACAATGGGATGTTTTATGGGTTAGGGTTGTATGAAACTATGAGGAGGCTTTTTCATTTGTTTTTACCTTTGATGACAAATCTTGGCTTAGCCATCATTCAAGGGAGTGGTATAAGCTTTTGTTTTTAATTTTAAATAGTTATCCTTCAAGGGAACAGTCTATTGATAGTAGGAAAGGGAAGTTACATAGTTGTCCTTCAAGGGAGCAGTCTACATTAAGAATTATGACCTGAGACATTTATAACTTTTGCAAATATCCCATTTTTTTTGCTTTTAGTCATGGATAAGACTATAGAGGCTTATGATTTTTCCAATTTGAGGGAAAAACCATACCACTATGTAAGTTAACTAAGTGTATAAGAATAAGGGTGAAGAGGAAGGGAAATGAATGTAATAAGGATGCTTAAGGGATGAGCTCAATTTAAACATGAGGTAAAGTGATGCTTGTTAACAAAATAATGGTCATGGGTGTAAGGCATTTAAAGGCTTAGGTTCTAGTCTTCCTTCAAGAGAAGACAAGTGATAAGTGTTTGAGCCATACTTGTGAGTTATGATATAAGGTCCAAGCCAATTAGGAGTAAACTTACCCCATTTACTTTTCTCCATGTTTGTCATGTGTTGATTTTCTTTTAAGATAAGATCTCCTATATTGAAATCTCACTTTTTAATATTTTTGTTATAAGCGTGTTTGATATGTTCTTGATATATTTGGATGTGGTTGAGGGCTATAAGATGATTCTTATCAAGAAATTTAAGTTGAGCCAAACATTCTTAGAAAAGTAATCGTTAGTAAGTATGTCTTGTAGATAAATGTGAAGAGAAGGAATCTAGACCTCAAGAGGTAAAACAACCTTTATCCCATATGCCAATTAAAAAGGTGTAGCACTTGTAGGGGTTTGAATGATAGTGTGGTAGGCCCATAAAGCAAAAGGAATGTGTCTATGCTAATCCTTGCCTGTATCATTGACTACATTCATTAGAATTTTGGTCAATGTTTTGTTAGAAGTTTTTGCCTATCCATTAGCTTGTGGATAGTATAGTGATGATAAGCTTAATTTGATTCCAAATGTATCACAAAGACTTTGAATAGTATTATTTTTGAAAGACTTGCCATTATCTATTATAATCTTATAAGGGACACCAAAATGATAGATGATGTGATGGTTGGTGAAGTAAAAAAATTAGCTTTAGTGGAGATGAGAGGGATGGCCTCAACCTACTTGGTGAAGTATTTAGTGGAAGTAATGATAAAACAATGACAAAGGGATGAATGAGGGTTAATCTCTCTGATTAGATATAAGCCCCATTGGGAGAGGTGCCAAAAGTCTTTGGCAACTTGTAATGCATGACTAGGAATGTGAATGAGGTTAACATGTTATTGACACTTGATGCAACACCAAATTTAATCAACATGGTCTAGATGAAGTATGGGCCAATAATAGCCCAGTCGAAGGATATACTTGGTAGCTACGTGACCATTGAAATGCCTACCATAAATCCCATCATGGACTTCCTTAATAGTGAAGGGAGTCTTAGTACTAGTGAGACATCTAAGGAGAAGACCATCAAAACCTCACTTATAGAGAAGTCCCCCTAGTATAGTGTAATGAGTAGCATGTTTTATGAAGAGTCATTTCCCACTATTGGAGAGATTAGAAGGGGTAATAGAGAAGCAAAGATAATCCATGAGTTGTTTGTACCATAAGTCTTGTGAGTTGGCAGTTACATTTCTGACAAAGAAGATGTTAGCTAAGAAATAGGAAGGTAACATTAAGTGATACATGGTGACATAGATTCTTGAAGAGGAGGATGAAGAGGGTATGTGTGAGGCAAGTGAAGCCATCATGTCAACAAACATTTTTGTAGATCAAGGAATAGTTTTTAAGAGATAAGATTTGAATGATCCTAATAGCACATCTACATGATGTTTATATCACTATAAAATTTAATTTTTACATAGGTAAGAACCATTAACTTGGTTAACCACTAGCTGAGAATCACCAAAAATGGTTATGGATTTGATACCCAAGAAGAGAGATATTTGAAGTCCTAGAATCAAAGCCTCATATTTGGCCATATTATTAGTGTATTCAAAATCTAGTTTAAATGACAAAGGTATAGGCTCAACATCTAGAGGAAAAAAAATGACCCTTGCACCCCCACCATGTTGGCATTTAGATATATCAAATAACATCATCATTTTATAGGAGAAGTCATCAGTGGAGATCACTACAATAGATTCATTAGGGAATTTGAGGATTGAAGGCTGATTTTTAGGTAAAGGGGTAGTATCTAACTAGTTAGTGATTATTTTCCCTTTAATATACTTTTACTGAATGAACTCTCAATTGAATTCAACAAGAAGCATGAGCCACTAAGCTACACATTGGTTATGATATGGTTTGGAATGCATGTATTTGAGGGGATCCGTATGGGTGACCACATAGGTTTTATGATTTAGGAGATAATGGTGAAGATTAGAGGTGGAAAAGACCAATATAAGGCAAAGTTTTTCAAAGTGGGTATATCGAGTCTCATAGTCAATAAGTGTGTGGCTTATATAGTAAACTACCTGCTCTCAATGTTGGTCATCTTGATGTGCAATCATAACACCTAGAGAATGGTCTATTGTAGAGATGTATAGGTAGAAAGGCTAATTTTACTTAGGTGGAATAAGAACCAATGGGGAAAGGATGTATTGTTTAAGTGTATCAAAAGCTTCCTAGCAATCTATATTCCAATTGAAGGAGATATCCTTTTTGAAGAGATGGTGAAAGGTTTGGTAGTAATCTAACAACTAGGAAATTAAGCGATGAATTGATTGAAGTTTGCCTTGTAGGCTATGGAGTTGTTTGATATTAGTAGGTGGAGGCATCTCTAGGATTTCTCTAACCTTAGTAAGATCAACCTTGATACCATGGAGAGAAATTATAAAACCTAAGAGATTACTAGAAAGATCACCAAAGACACATTTATTTGGGTTTAGTCAAATGTCATATTAGAGGAGATGAGAAAATATAATTTTGAGAAATTTTAAGTGATCTTGACAAAGTTTAGAATTGAAAATTAAGTCATCCACATAATCTTCCATAATTTTATGTAGGAGATCATGGAAAATGTAAGTCATGTTACGTTGGTAGGTTACACCGACGTTATTCAAGCCTAAATGCATGACTAGATAATAAAAAGGCCCCCATGGGGTAATAAAGGTTGTCTTGTGTTGATCTTCAGGAGAAAATAAGATTTGATTATATCTATAGAATCCATCCATAAGTGATAGCATCTCATGGCTAGCTATTAGATCAACAAGTTGGTTGATAGTTGGCAATGAGAAGTCATCTTTTAGACAAGTGAGGTTTAAATCATGATAGTCAGTGCAAATGCAAATTCCCTTGATCACTGTCATGATAGGAACAATATTAGAAATCCAATTCGAGTAGTTAATGGGTTGGATAATGTTAATATAAAGGTGGTTTTGGAGCTCTTCTTTGACTAGGAGAGCAATACAAGGATGTATTTTGTGAAGCTTCTTCTTAACAAGTTTAGCATCTCAATTGGTGATAATGTTATGGGTGATGATAGAGGGGTAAATGCTAAGCATTCCATTGTAAGACCAAGAAAAGGCTTTGCTATGGTCATTAATAAATTTGGCATAATCAACTTACTCAGAGGAATCTAAAGATTGACCAATCTTGAGGATGTGAAGGTTATCATGAGAGGGCAGGTTGATGTCAATGGTTGATTCATTTAACATAGCTTATGTTTTAGATGGGAGCAATCCTTAGATATAGGAATCATACACACCCATGTAGGTGATAATTGCATCATCATCTTAACATTGGATAGTGTTAATAGTGGGAGAGTCTTCATCAATTATTTCATGATGAACTAGAGAAAGGGACCTTGTTTCCTTACCCTGATGATAGGTGAGAGGCCCCAAATGGATGGAATTTATTGAAAAAAAATTAGGAGGCATAGATACCTCTAATTTGGTAGGTGATGGTGGAAAATAAGGTGGAGGAGGAGATACTAGTTCTTCAATAATTGGTTCATGGGAGGTTTTAGTGAGTTTATTTAGTTTGTCATATCCCACTCCATGTCTCTTTTTGTCATTTTCAATGGTGTTGCTAGTAGGATATTCAATAGGCATATGGAAACCTTGTTCATAATGAACCAAACCAAACCCTTTCTAGGCAAACTTATAGAGATAGGTGGGAGAAAATCTAAGGTTAATTAGGAAAGAGAAGTCATATGTAAATGGTTGTGGTGAAGAAGATGGATTGTTGATAGTGGGATCTTGATCAATTCTCCCATATGTGAAATTAGTTTAAAGGTTATGGGGGCTATAAGGGATGACCATCCCAATATAGGGATAATAATTTGGCTTCATGTGAAGCCTTACATACTATTGTGGACTATAGAACATGTCAAGTGTCAACAAATGATATTCACTTAGTGACAAATGTTGAAAGGTCTCCTCCATGGGATCTTTGTCAAGAATTTTCATAGCCGATATCTGTGTAACCAGGGGAGTGGAGCTTGTAAAAGCTTCAAAAGTATCACGTGAGAAAGATCATGTTTTCAATGGAATGAGAACATCATTGGGACTATAAGTCATGTTACATGTTTTAAATACAGGTGGGTTAGCAGCTATAACATGCACTTGTCCATCATGTTCAAACTTGACACAATAGTGCAAAGTTGAGGGTACACATGCCATAAAATGTATCCAAGGTCATCCAAGTAGTATATTATATTGGAAATATCTTTCCATGACATATAAGAGCTCAGTAATTATGTGGGAACCCACATGGATATGTAGACAATAGTGCCCACCATAGTAGCTATAGTATCATTAAAGGAATGGAACACCACATTGGTTTGAGACATGAAATTATCAGGAAGGGATAGATATTTGTAGACATGGGTAGAAATAATATTAATACTCTCCCCCATTGATCATGACTCTTCTAACATGAGTTTGATCAATATATACAATAATAAAAGGGTGGAATCCTGATCTTTAGCATGTTGAAGTGGAATTTCTAAATCACTAAAATAAATTAGGGAGATGAAATTAAGGGAGTTGGCCAAACCTAAAATAGGTTGAGGATAATTTGATTATACCTAAATCACTTTCAAAGCACTAATCAAAGCTTGATGGTATTAGGATGATTTTTGGATGAACTCATACAAAGACATTTTCATAAGAGTTTGGTGAAGTTGTTTCACCATTGAGCTTTGAATAACATCCAAAGATATTATTTTAGGAACACCCAAGATAGAAATATTAGGATTAGGAGGTGGAGTTTATTTGGTGAAGGGATGGGTCTAAGGAGTAGTGACCTTTTGCTTAGTTTTATCTTTTTAGTTTTATGATTGTGTGGCCACATTAACTATGTTGATTTGAAATGTTAGTGAAGGAGGTGGTAAAGGGGTTATGACTACATCTTTAGGTTTGAATTTAGGTGTAATATTAGGAGGAACTATGGATTCCAAAGGTGAAATAATAATAAGGTTAATGGGAGTATCATCAAAGAGAGTGCCAACATTGAAGTGTTGTTGAATAACTGCTATGAGGGCTTTATAACTCTTAGTATCATGCCTAGGTAAACAATGATATAAACACACTTGTGTATCAGAAAACCAAGATGGTTTCATTCCAAGAAGACTATAAGGCTTAATGGGAAGAAGAGTTATCATGGAAGATTTCAATAACTAACATAAGAATAAACTTGGAGAGCCTATAAGTGGGTTTGCACTTGTTATGCTAATACAAGTGGACACTTTCTTCTGTTTTGGTGATGAAAAGGTAATTTTACATGGTGCTTTATTTGGTGATGGTAGAGTTACATGTTTTTATATTAATTTCTTAGTGTCGGATGTGAGAGGCCTATCATATGGTAAAGGTAGGAGTAGAGTTAGCTTAACCTTTTATTTGGCCTAGTTAGGTGACATTCTAACTAAAGTAGAGGGGTATGGCCCCAAAATGGATGGTAAAGTTGATGGTTGAAGAAGGGATCAGTGAGATCTAGGGGGCTTAACATTCTTCTATAATTTAGGCCATAAAACTCCAAATTTTGGTTGAGGATTTAAATCTAATTTCACCTATGGATGAATTAAATTAGAAATGGGGTGTACACCTAAGGGTCTGATCTACTTTAATGGGGTAGATTCCTATAAAGGTGAGGGTTATGACATAGATGATTGAAATTTAGGTGCTTTTCATGAATAATCTCTAGCTTTTTAAAAGGCCTTGGGGTAAAGGTTAGTAAGAGGGTTGGTGATAAAGTTTGACATTTGTTGTGTTGGATATAGAGTTTTAAGCCGGTCCTAAAATACTGCATGGTTTAGATTCATGGAGTCAAGAAATTCTAGACTTTTCACCCAATGTGAGAAGGGTTTAGATGAATTTGATGTAGACCTTATGGTTGTGTCTTTAGAAGGCTATGGTGTTTGGGAGAGAGGGAAATTATTGGTTTCTACTACTTTGAGCTAAAGACAAGAAATAACCACAATAGAGTCCTCTTTGATAGAGATGGGAGAAGAGACATGATCTACCATTGGTGGAGGAGAGGTAGGTGAATAAGGTTCCTCAAGAGGGTAAAGCATATGTATTATGGCTCCCTCAACATGTGGGTGAGGCACGGGTAAAGTATGATCCTCTATAGGTAAAAGAAGGGGTAAGAGTGGTACAATTGGAGTATGCACAATAGGTCTCTCATCCATTATGGGATTAGATAATACTGACTCATCTAAGTGTAAAGGTGGAGTGGGTGGGGTACTAGTCTTTATAGGTGGAGGAGAAGTAGGTGAAGAAGGTTACTCAAGAGGGTATAGTGCAGGAATGATGTTCCCTTCAACATTTGGTTGAGGAACAGGTAGGGTGTGATCTTCAAGTGGTAAGAGGATAGGTAATAATGGTATAAATAGAATTGGAAATATAGGCTACTCAAGTGGAAAAAGGATTGGTAAAGGAGGCTCTTCTTCATGAGGGAGTGTAATGGGTGAAATAGGCTCTTCTACTTGAAGAGGAAGAATGAGAGAAATAGATGCCACTGAATGTGAGGGAGGAGTTAATGAAATGGATGTCTCCTATTGAGAGGAAGGTTAAACTAAAGGTAAAGGAAAGACCATATTAATTATATGGATATTATGATCACCTGAGTTAGTTGTGGACATGACAATATTTTGATTCAATGAATGGTTAGGAAAAGGGTGTTTGAACACATCCATACTTTTACTAGGGGGTGCATTAGGATTATCCAAGATGAAATCACCTCTATCAATCATGTCTTGAACAATATTCTTGAATGTCTTATAGTTATTAGAATTGTGGCCTCTAACTCGATGGTAACCACAAAACTCATCTTCCTTATACCAAGTTGGGATAGGATGGGAAGGGTTAAACTATATAGGAGGTTTTATTTGAGGAAGGGTTATGACACCTTGTTGTAATAGTTTATCCAAGATAGATGTATATGGCTCCCTAATGGGAGTGTATTGTCTTTGTTCATACCATTATTGGAATTGATTAGTCAAATTTTGGGAAGTCAAAGAATTCAATTGGTTTATGGTTGTGGAAGAGGATGACTTAATGACCACTGTATTGGTAGAGCCTTTATTCTTTTGGTTAGAGGGAGAAGTTTTATAGGAGTCATTTGACTTGGAATTGGGATTCTTACTGTGTAACTTGACTTTTCCTTCATCTATAGCATGAACCTTGAGTTTTAGTGCCATTATAAAGGCCTCATCAAATGTGTGGAAAGTTTATATCTAGAGTGTGGACAAGATGTGCTTAGCACATGACCTTAAGAAGAGCTCAATAAGCTCAAGTTGGGGTAAGGAGAAGGAGAGTTAATTAATCAAGCTTCTCCAACGAGAGACAAAATATACACTAGACTCATCATCAAATTATCAGATAGAATAAAGGTCTATTATAGAAACCTTTTTAGAAATGTTAATAGAGAATGGTCTAGGAATATTTGTGCAAGTTGGGTAAATGAGAAAAGGGAGTGCTCAAGTATAGATCTATACCAATCCAAGGTAGCACCTAAAAGAGACATAAGGAAAGTGTAAAGTAGTAATGCATCATCATGCCCTATTAAATAAAAAACATGTCTAAATGCTTGCAAGTTCTATTGTGGGTTCTCTTTACTCTAGAAATGAGTAAATTTAGGGAGTTCTCATTGGATTGGAGAAGGAAGAATAGGCACATAAGGATGGATAGGTTCATTTTATATCTGATCATAAGATAATACATTCTTTGAACCAGAAATAGATGTCTCTAGATTAGACATCTTGTCCATTAGCATATTAATAAGGTCTGGAGAGGGATTAGTTTGAAGAATACCTCCTAAGTTATAGGGAAGCTGATAAGAAGTAGAGGGAACATATGAAATAGATTTTTGAGGTTGTTTTGGTGTAACATAAGGATAATGAGTCATAGGTTGAGGTGTGGAAAGAAAAGGGGCTTATCCCATTGGGTGGGAGATTATGCCTTAGTTGGTTGTTATTATTGTAGGTTGGGTTATTGGCATGGTTAGAGTGGATGAAGGGTGCATCATAACTCAGGTAATTATAGGTGTGAGGGTAGATGGAATAGGTACCACTAAATTCTAGAATTGGGTGTGACTTGGATGAACTAGTTGTGGTTGTGAAAGCCAGGAAGTTACATGAGGGTTTAGGTGGGATTGGGTAGTTGGAGATGCTATACTTTGAACATTATTTATAGTTGGGTTACTCATTGAAGTGGTGGTTTGGGTAACCAGAGGGAAAATATTGGAAGAAACTAAAACTAAGGTTACCTCCATTAGAGAGGTTGGCATATCATCGATTGGGTCACTCAAAGAATTATGGGTTTAACTCATAGCAAGGTAATGTTGAAGGGCTACCACATTGAGATCAAGAAATTTAGAAAAATCTTGATCTTCCTTAGGCATAATAGGAATTTGGTTAGGGTTAGGAGTATGCTTTATATCTAAAGTATGTTCCATGATAGAATCAAAAGTGAGAGGGGAAGGTGGAAGTGGTTATCAGCTTTCATAATCAGTAAGAATTATTGGCTTGAGTTTATGTTAATACCATGCAAGTGGATGTATAAATAGTCTTACTACCCTGTATTAGAAGCAAAATAAGGAAAAACTAGGTTTAAGTGTAGGTAAATGGGCTATTTTAGCTTGCTATTTTGAGAAAATGAAATTACACAGTCATCGACGTCGATCACTTGACTGATGTTAGTAGGAAAAGTTCATCGATGTCAGTGGAATAACTAATGTCAGTAGGTAAAATATATTGATACCATTAGGGTTAACTGATGTTAGTCATTTTGAAATGCTAGGAGAGGAAAATTTGATGTTTTAAGAAACTAGAAGGTAAAACTAGTTAAAATAGTGGATGTAAACGATATGTGTAAAAAGGAAGAACAATAAAAAAACTTGAGATAACAGGTTATACAAAATGAGTATTAAGAAATAGTATTGATTTTTTGAATCAATAGGAAAACATCTTTACCAATTCAAAAATATAAAAGGTAATAGAAAAGTAGAAAAAAACATACAACCATCAACTATTAAGTCCTAGAGATTAATTTTTAGTCTCATGTTGTCTTATGCCTTAATCAGATAGTGAGAAAAGAATTTGGTTATCAAAGGTAATAGAAATCAATCTAAAGCTAGTTTCAAGTTAGTTTTAGTGCTTAAGAGAAAATCTATGTTAGACTAGGTATGTGGCTTGTTATATGATCTTGCTCTCCACACTTCACGAACCTGGAGTCAAGCTAAGCTACTTAACCAAAATATACCTTTTGTCTAGATATTATACTCTGCCATAAAATGGAGTGGGTTCTCCCCTTAGTGGTGAAATCCAAGTAGGATAGCTAGGTAGGGTAAGGTTATCCATAAGTTGATGAAATCTTGATGGGCCTTTTCTCAGGTAAATTTATATGTTTGTTTATATGAACGTGATTTGGTTGTGTAACATAGGTTTATTGTGTAACATAGGTTTACTAAAATTTATTCAAAATGCTTGTAATTAACCAGGTGAGTTAATATGCAACAAGAAAATAATGAAATGCAGTAGGTTTAAACCTAAATTTGAAATGTTTAGATTTTAATGAAAACAAAGATGAAATAGGAATAGAGTATGAATTTCACTATCCTAATGTGTATGCAAGAAGAATTAAAGAAGAGATTCTCTTTTTTTTAAAATAAAATGATAAATTACTTTTAGAGGCAAAGAAAAAAGAAAGAAAATTTTAGTTTAATACTTTTTAAACAAGGAATAAGATATTGAATTTTTTGTTTTCAGAGAAAAAAGGAGGAAGTGTAAGAAATGAATTTTTCACTATAATGCACTTATATGAGTTTTTTAAAATAAGAAATGAACCCAAGGAAAACTCCAAGGTCCCACTGGGCATGCCAAAAAAGTTTCACTAAATTTTATCTATTTAAGTCTAAAGGAAAATAGAAAGAAGGATGGGGATAAGTGATTAGAATGAACCTAGATTTGGTTTATACACCATAATCAAATGTTATGAGCACTCCTCTTTGGCTAGGGAGGACTACCTGCAAGTAAGAAAGCACTACCACAAGATGTTTGTTAGTAGTTAAATAAGTGGGCTACCAAGTTACATGCTTATTATAGGAAGTGTGAAACTTCCTTAGAGATGAAAATCCACTTTTGAGAGACAAAAAAATAATAAATAACTAAAAGAGAGGTAAAGAGAGAGTGAAAGAGTGATAAGATTACCATTATTAATAATCTGTATGTAACAAAGAGTGACATGGTTTACGTGAGGTACTTTATTTGTATTTTAGAAGTTGTTTAGGTAGGTTTTGAAGAGGTTAGGGAATCCATAGTCACCAAAATTAGTAGGGGAGTGAATGATATTAGTTATAATGTTGAGGTTGGTAGTGAGGTGACTCATGTTGGTTAGGCTATCAAGGTTAGTAGGGCCAATAATTGTCTAGAATCTTGTAGAAGGATTTTCTAGGTTTGGGAAATGGTTTGGATCAGGTCTAGAAGGTTGGAAAAGCTATGAGAGAGAGATTATGGCTTGGGTAGATCTGGTCAAAGGTTTGGTGCATTAAGTTAAGGGGAAACAAGTGAGGAAGCTTTTTAACTCTCTCATGGAGGTTTGGTCAGAAGTGCATAAAGCAATACATAGTAGATATAAAGTGATAATATAATAAATGTTAAAAAGACCTAAAAAATAAGTGATGTACTTAGCTAAAGTGGTCACTAAATGATAAGTGCTAGGTTGATGGCCCCTATCAGGGAGTCTAAACTTGAATGCCTGAATAGAGAGAAAAAGTAGGTGTTGTTGGTCCTCAAGAGCTTAGTTGTTGATGGTGATTGACTTCACCAAGATGATTATAAACTAAGATGTCAAAACTAGAATGCCCAGAGATTAAATGTGAGTAAGAATCAATTTTATTAATTTCTACTAACCTAAACTTTAGGTTGGATTTTGTATTATATTACTAACATTGGTGATCCCCCCGATGTCGGCTATGGTTTGATTGACATCAACAACCCAAGAATAGGTAAACTTTACTATTTTTGGCTTGTTTTATATTGTTGTTCATGCAAAGTGTGACACCCATTATAAAATGGTAAAAATAAGAGGTTAGGAAGGAGGTAGTTGATTAGGAATTTATTTTGAAAGTGGGAATAAGTCTTGGGTAGTTAGGATGAGGGGATTAGGTCTTGAGGTGACTCATCAGGTGGGAATAGTCATAGGGCAAAGTGGCTAGGTAAGGTGGAAAAAGGGGTTTTTAATTAACTTAATTTAAGTATTTTAAATTAATTAAATGTGTGAGGGGTAAAAACATAGGTTAGGGAGATTAATTTTTATTATTGAAAGGGGCTTAAGGGGGGTTTCAACATAGGGAGTTACACACATGTACATGACATAATTTTGGTGTCTATAGGTCCCACGATGATAGTGAATAATACTTTCAAGTAGTTTTTGTGAATAGTTATTTTGTTAGGTTAAGAGGTGTTGGTTAAGGTTTAAGATGGTTTAGGGGGTCCTTAGGTGGGCCTGAGGCATTTATCCATCAAAAATTGTAAGTGTGTAATTTTTTAGTGTCTACAATAAGTGAAACTTAACTTTTATCCATGGTGTAGAAAGGAAGTATGTGTTGAACTAAGTATGATGAAAAAATTAGACATGAAAGCCCCCATAAACCCTACATCAACAATAACCAATGTATGTGTGTGTGTGTGTGTGTGTGTGTGTGTGTGTGTAAACAAAAATATAGAAATATGTATTGTGCATTCTAAAAATAGATTTTTTGACCTTAAACATAAGATACAAAATCTCATTGATGAAAATATCATAGATATTGGCAAACCTATTGAATATTTTAAACCACAAGTAAATGATAATACAAAGCTCAAAATGTACAAATCATTTTCCAAATCATGAAGCAAACAATGCTAATTGTAAAGTAAAATATGCCAATAATGCTCATCCTCATCCTTATAGATATGGGAATCCACTTGATAGAATTATTGTTATAGTTATAATAAAATAAACATCACGTCACTACCATATTTGATGATAGTGAAGTTGTTGATGATGATTCAGATCAACACACACTTTTTAGTCGAGCATAGTTAACAAAAAATCATCCATCATGCCATGATAGATAATGGATCAAGTGATGCATCATAACAATCATTCATTTTATTTATTATAGAGAAAAAAAATTACAAGATAATTATATATTTTTTAAATCATTTAATGTGCATACATAATATATTTTGGGACATATAAATTTTTATTTGCAAGTGGGACCTCTCATAATGCCTATTCATTTTCTAGTTCTACCAAGCACATGGGTATTTGATATGTTACTAGGATAATGCAAAATATTATATTAGTAACTTATATAATGATTAAATGTCTCAATTACATTCATGATAATCAAGTGGTCAAACTTCAAGGAATATAATATGTGTATCCTTTGGGAAAAAATATGTGTACTTATTATATGGAATAATTACCTAGTATAGCTATTGATAAACATGGTAATGAAATAATTTACAAAGCTATTCAAAATAATTATCTACATTAACAAATTACACTTCAACTTATTCATATATTAATGAGAATGAACATATTATATAATTAGTCTCTCCATATACTTATTAGCATGATGTAATTACACATAAGCATATTTAGTTTTTTTACAAAGCATGGTACATCTTCATAAGGAAAAAGGGACACATAAGGAGTCCTTCATATCCTAAGTAAAATCATATTATTTAAAGTGCTTAACCAAATATAAAGATATAGGTTATTACATCTTCTCTTACACATGAGTATACAAGTTTACATGAGCATATGATTAGTGATTCATAGGATTATATTAAAACATATGGCTCTTATTTAGATTCAAAGGTATATAAAATTATCACTTAATCACAAGAAGTCACTCCATCATATCATGCCATGAGTTATAAATGCATACCCATCATTGATATCATTAGATAACTACTTGTAGTTTCCTTTTACATAGCCTATTTACTTATATTTCACTACTAATTCTTATACACCTTATGCATGTATTCTTCTATCCCTTGGTTTTCCTTTTCAATTTGGGTCCTTACCCTATTGATTTACAGATAGATTCAAACAATATAAAAACATATACCACCATGAGACTTCTCTTGATTACTATTGCATATATTACATTGTATGACACTTACATGATCTCATATCACTACTTTTTGCATGATCATATTTAGCCTCTTCCCCATTTGAGGATCATGTCTATTATTAAATATTTTACATATTTAAACTACATTGATATGACTCAAAGTTGCATATAAATTGGGGGCACATTTCTTGTCTTCCTTCCTATCATACTATCCCTTTACAACTTGTTTAGGATTGTTCAAATCCTTCCTACTTCATCTGTTTTTAAAAATTTGATTCTTAGAATCTATTTTCAAATCTCTTTTGGCATTAAAATATTTTATACAACATATTAAAATAATTAATCCATCAATATTTGAAAATGCTTTAGGTCCTATTTTTGAATTTATATAAATATTTGGATTTTATTTTAAAAAAATACCTATATTTTATTTTTTTAAAATCCAAATATTTATATAAATTCAAAAATAATACCTAAAGCATTTTAAAATATTTATATCTTAATTATATTCATATGTTGTTTATTATATGTTAATAAAGTAACATATTCCATATTAAAATACATAATGCTTCTCATGAGGTGATTGAGTGTGATACAAGGCATGATTCCATATGATTATTTGATGTCAGGCTTCCCTTATTACCCAAAAAATTTGATATGTTTTAGGCATCTCTACATTATTTACAAACGCTTTAACATGTTGTATTTATCCACAACCTATCTACCATGCCAGCAAGAGGAAAGCCATTACAACCATTTAAAACCAAGAACCCTCCAATCCATTCTTACATCAAAGAGGATTATTCACATATAACCATGGGGATACTAATTGATTAGGTCACAATGCACATGTGTGATTCTTAACTAAATTCATAGTGATAAGGTATTGTAAAACCACTAAGGGTGTAAAATAATCTACAAAAGGAGTAATCAACATCACACATAGAATGATCAAAATCAAAAAATATTTCAATTGGCTTGAGTTCCTAGAATATAAGATCATTAAAAATATTGAGAATCCTTTTTCTTTAGTGACTCAATCATTCTAGTATCAGGTTTTAGTACACCTCATGTGCTTCACATAATGGTAATCCATGAAGGGTCAAATCACACTAGATCTATTACAAGCTAGCCATCACATTCTCCAATATAATGCGGTAACATAATAGAAACAAATATGTATAGGTGGAGAGATTAAAACAAAGTTGGATGAAGATACAAGGATTTATCACCTCGTACCCTCAAGTTCCATGAGACATACTCAAATATCTTGGGCTAATTGCCAACGTGACAAAGATGTACAATGGGATCCAAATTTGATTTTAGTAATTTTAAAGCTGTTAATTCTTCCTATTCCATTTGTTATAAACATCACTACAATCAAGATAGAAGTGGTGAGGAAAATTAATTGGTTGTAACAACTATACAACTACTACAATCCATGTTTTCAAAGTAGAACAACCACTATAACAATTTCAAGTATAAGCTTAAGGTCAACCACAACCATAATAAAAAGCACAATCATAAGGGGATCCAAAATTATAACCATCTATCTCATATTCATAAGTAGTATTGTCTAAGCATAAAGAACCAACTCCTAGATCTTCATTTCTTAAAAAGATAACTTGTAGCATAGCTTCATGGCTCATTGACAAATGAATGCCTAAGATTGTTAGCAAGTATAATCCAAAAACATTAGGAGTGACACTAAAGGAAATGTGTAGGTCATTAATTGAATATATCAACAATGATATCTATAAAGAAGAAGATGATAAGGAATTATTATTTTGGAAGGTGAGTCACACATGCCATGTGTAAACCAATATCCTTTTTGTCTTATTGGTATAAATTCCTCCACCACCAAAATCCATTATAGTGGACATCATAGGACAAGAGGAGGAAACTAAGAAAAAAATGGAGGATATATTTCATAAATGGTCCTCAAGCTCCTTTTCATCCATAAAAGGACCAATCTTAAGAGAAAAAACTATAGATAAGATTCCACCAAGGTAACAGGTTATGTGAGAATCCCTATTATCAGAACATGACATACAACAAGAGAGTATATAGAGGTCTTTGGTGCACAAAACCCACACATTGGGAAATACAAGGCCATCTCCTTTAAATTTATAGAAAATGGAGACAATTTTAAACTATATAAATAGTTGAAAATGAATCATAAGTAGAATACATAGTAGTTGAGACCCATGGTACGAAGCACTAAAAAAATAAATTTGTTCCCTCTTTTGTATAACAAAAAATGTCCCTTCAAAGCACTGAGAAGCATTGCCCCTATCTAATTTACCTCTACCTTTTTTGTATTAACCAATTTATTCACATGGAGTCTTGTCCACTCCATAATATTTGGCATAAGGTGTATAACAATAGTAAGTGTTTATGGAATATCCTTGATATAGGATCATACCAATCAACTAAAGGCACAAGTTGAGACAAAGTAAATAGTGAAACAAGAAACTACAATAAATAAATTCAAAGAGGAAATTTTCACCATAGATTAGGCAAAAAATAATGGGAAAAAAATCAATAAGAATAAAAAGTTTCATAAGAGGAGCATAAGAATAAGGTTAAGGCTAAAAAAGTAGATAAAGAAGTTAAAAAGAAATTAAAAAAAGACCTATGCAAGTAGGAAGAACTAAAAAGGAAGGATAATTTATAATAAGAGTAGAAAGTTGCAAGAGAAAAATTTATAAGGGTAATCAAGGAAGAAAAAGGCAAGTTTGAGGTTGAGAAAGTAGCTAAGGAGGGTGAAGAAGAAATGAAGGAAAACCTATGCAAGAATGAGATGCTAAATAAGAAATTTGTTGAGGATTAGGAATTAAAATATTAAATAGAAATATTTATTAAGGGTAAGGTTGATCAAGATAAGAAGGTATAAGAGGAAGAAACAAATATAACACAACTCACTCCTAGTAAAGTTAAATAAGTCATAGGACAAAGAAGTCTAGTAAAATCAAAATAAATAGTTGAAACATCACAAGGAACAATAATTGAGGCATAAGCTTAGCCTTTAGGAGAATTTATGGGTTTAGGTTTGGTCTAAGGAGAATTCAAATAAAAGAATCACAAGAAAAAAAGGGGAATTTAACAAGTCTTGGTAGATGGATATTTAAGGACCAATATTGAGATGAACTACATTCACACCACTTATCATATAGATCAGGCACCAAAAAACATAATTTTGATATTTTATGACTCAAATATCCCTACCAACTAATTCTCATGATTTTTTTCTCCATGCATCCTAGTTGACATTGAAAAATTAACTTAAAGGTGTTGTTACCTTCCAAGAATTTGGTAGGAACTTAATTCCTAAAAACTAACTAAATAACAAAAAATCACTCATATATTAACTAAACACGTTGATTACACATACAATTAATTTTATGGAAGGATTAAATCCATATTCTGGGCCAATTCAAGGGTTTTACCTCCTTTGATCAAGGTTCAATTACAATTCTTCTTCTTAGATCCCTTACACTATCATATACCCCTTTATTTATACTAGTTCTCATCTAACCAACTCCTCATTCTTATGTATGTGGTAATTGTCGACCAAATTTGAATTTTAGTCAAATTGGATCAACCCCTACATTTTTAAAAATTTTAATAAGGTTTTAATATGTCATATAGGGTCTCATGTTGGTCTAAATTTCTTATCTTATCCTTGCTCTAGTCCTTGTTGAAGCCCATCCTCCTTGTACTAGTCAAGTCAACCAAAGTCAGCCCTAGTAAAACTTGGTAAAAGTCTCAATTTATTTTTAAAATGTCCTAATATGGTCATTTACAAGTTTTAAGTTGTCCCTAGGTCTTAAATTTATCATTTGTTATGTCTCACATGCAAAAAGGGTCATTTGGCCACATTTTTAGCCCATTTAATGACTTGTATGGACTTTCAAGGGAGAATATTTATCACAAAGGTGATATTTAATGTGGAGGGAGTTAAGAGATGTTATTATCTATCAGGATTCAGTTTAATAAGTAGTTATGTGCATAAATGGGGAGCTTTTCTTTGATTTTAGGCCTTTTTGGCCACTTGTACAAACTTGGTGATCTCACCTTCAGCCAAAAACGTGGGTTATATGTATATTCATCTCCATAAACTAATTAAAATGAATGTTTTTCAAGGAATATGTCAAAAAATTTCAATTTTTGCTTCTATTTCATCCTTTTTGCCTTTGCAAGCCAAGGAGGGTCAAATTCAAATGCATGGTATGAGCTATAAAGGTGGAGTTGGGAAGATTGATATTGGGGGTTGAAATTAATTTGAGTATATTTCAAATATATGTTAATAAGTTCTATTTTGATTGGTATTCCTTCATGAATAATAACTTCGACTCCATGTAATTTTTTATACATACACATCCAAGAGGGGTCAATGTTTGAACTACTTTCTAACGAATTTGCTTTGATCTAAGGGATTTGATTGTCCCATATATTTTTAGGGTCCATCCATAGGTTATCCATGGTTATTATTTGTTTTGGATCCTAATGAGCTTAATAATCCTCCTCTAGGCTTGTGTATGGTTGTAAACTAGTCCATGTTTCACTTACAGTTGTCTCAAAACCCTTTAGAAGTGGAATTCACATTAAAAAGAGAGTATTGTAGTTATTTCATATCTTTGATGGTGTGATGATGTTTTTAATTTGTTTGGATAGGTTCTAAACCCATTTGGAACATTGAAGCCATGCATCTTGTTTACATTCTCCTTCTTTGCCCACTCTTTTCAACTACAAGTAGGTGTTTTCAATGTGGAGAAAGGTGTTTTGATGTTGATTTAAAAATTATCTTAAAGTATGTTATTATTTTGAGGATTGATAATTGTATTTGAGGTGGTTTTAAGGATTTTCCCTTACATATCATTTCTCAATTTTATTTTCTCTGCATATATATAGGAATATATACCTTTAGGTGGCCTAAACAAGGAAATGAGATAAATTTTTCAATGTGGAAGTGAGATGAGACCTCACTTGGAGCCATTATGCATTGAGGAAATTATTATAAGTTTTTATGAGATGGATAAGGGTAAAAAATGGAAATGAAAGTCATCTCAAGAGAATGAGGACTATTTTGGTCTCTCAGTCCCCAAATGGTCAAAATAGTGCTCTTCAAGGTTTTTTGAAGTTTCCATGGTGAAGGTACAAGAGATTATATGGCATGGTGATATCTTGATATAATAATACTATCATGAGAAAATTTATATTCCAATTTTGAGGTCAAGATGTTAAGAGGGAGGTGGTCATTTGAAACCTCAAAGTTGCTCCTAAAACCACTGTCAACAGTCAATAGTATCTACAAAAAAGTGACTCAAATGGATTTTTTCACCCAATGCTTCAATTTCAAACCATGATTCATGTTTGGAAATTTTTTATGGTGGATAAGGAACATTTTAAAGTTCAAAGGCCACTCCAAGAATGTGATATGTTTTACCTCAACCTATGCTCACTTTTCTCAGTCTGTACACTATGTAAAGACCCATCAATAGCAGGTAGAGTGTATAAGGATGAGTTGGCATAAGTTTGTGTGTCCTTTAAGGTAAAAAATATGAGTTAAAGTATGGGACATGTGATAAAAAATTATATGATTTAATAGAGATCTCATGGGAACTATGACAATGTATACAAACATGTATTTACACCTACAAGGGGTACAGGGACTGTCTCAGCTAATTAGACAGGAACTAATTTTGGGTGGAATAAGGTACTTGTAGCATGTTTATGAGATGGAACCAACCTATAAAAACATTTTCCATAGCTATGATATATTCATGAGCTCTGAGATAATCTAGATATCCTCTAAACATGTCAAGGAAACAAGAAATCTTAGTCAGGTAGGGTCTTAGGCAGGGATATTTCAATTAAAAACCTAGGAATTGAGTTAGTGTTGGATGGAGGATTTAAAAGTGGGATTAAAAAATGAAGAGTGTCTTATGACATCAAGACATAAAAATGATATCCACATAAATATATAATAAGCCCATAATAGGGCCTAATGCATCTACAATAGAGCTCAAAACCCATATCTTAGTTAGCACCAGGAGGGACTCAGTTTGTGATTAAATGCTTAAAGGAAAACAAGAGTGAAATTATACACATACCAAAACTTTTTGTAAGCATCAAATTATTTTATTCATATACTCAGACCCTAAACCAAAAATTAACACCTAAAAGTATCACTTCAATTATGAAACTCTGTTAGCATGTTAAAACCCCACACATTTTGTCCCTAAAAGCCTACCTTGAGGAAATTTGACAGGTTAAGAGGTCAAATGGCCATGTCAAGGGCCCATTTTTAGTTAATAATGGATATGAAACTTGAGGAAGCCTAAAACATAAATTTTTTTGTGAGGTAAATAGGGGAAGTTCCCCTTGTTTTATCTCAGAGAGGGGGCACTCCCTTCATGTTTGAAGCAAATTGTTTTCAGGGAAAAAGCTAAAATAATGAGATAAAAGTCAATAAAAACATGAAATGTGATTGGATAAGCTAGGATACACATGAAACAACTTGAATAACCTTTATATATGGTTAAGAACCAAATAGGGTGCCCTATGCAACTAGACCTACAGTCAAACCCAATAAGCATGGTTATGCCTAGAGCCCAAGCTAGGGGTCAATCTAATTTATATCCCTAATTGAACTCTAAAATTTACTATGGAATGTATATGGGGTCATTTTATAGGTGTGGGAGCTATTTAAATTAAAATAGATTCAATAAAATGATCTAACCCATTAAGGTTGTAGTAAAACCCAAAGGGAAAGTTAAAACCTAATGCCAAAGTAGGTGGTCTTTTCATTTTTGGCTCTGATTAAACTATTATTATGATGGATAAATGTCCTTGGGTTATGTTTATAGATGTATAAACCTTCACTTTGTATAATATTGCATCAAAAAGCCATTTTGGGTTTGAAAACATTTAAACCCTCACAAAATGTAGGGAAATGGCTCGAATGCCAACTTGAAGTGCTTGAAACTTTCATGAACCTTTTCATGGTAGGGTGAGGTGTTTAGGGATGATGAATAGGGTCCTATTGAATTATTCAATTACATTTTTTTAGATTTCCAATGTCTTTTCTTTCTAAACAAATGTTAAGACTTAATACTACACAAAACCCTTCTAAACCCTCCATAAGGACCTAATTAGGAATATGAGGTAGATGAAGTATCCAAATGGGTTGTAAAGGAAATGAAAATAATTTTATTATGTATAGGACTTTTTAGGGATTCTCCACATGTGACTGAGGTGTATGACACTTGTATGGATGGTGCAAAATATAGCTCTTTTTGAAAATTTTATGTGTTTTATAGGTGTGAGAAGAGTTTAAAATAATCAAATCACCTTTTGGAAGTAGTGTAAAAATTATTATAATTCATCATGGTCATTTTATGAATTATATAAGATCCTAAGTTTATCTAAGATCTCTTTCATTTCAGCTAGTCATAGTGAATGGGCATTGAACACTTAGAAAAAGTGGTGAAACTCCTTTTCAGAAGCATTTTAAGGATTGTTTCTTGAAAATTATGATATGGACACTATTGAAAATTTTCATCCCTCATTTTTCATGGATTATATTTCATGTTTGGAAAGGTTTTGGGTGCCAAATGTGAGAGGTGCATGGAGAGAGGTCATTTTTGGACTATCATGGATGATTGTGCATGTCCAAAAGAATAAGAATGATTAGAGGCTTATACAATGCATGTAAGGGATTGTTTGTAACCCATCCTACTCATATCCACCATCATAGCTGATCAGATGTAGTGATAAGGTAGTTTTGGAAGATAAATCATGAAGGATATTTTATTATGCATGCACAAGGGAACCTATGCCACATGTGGAGGAGTTAGCTTAGTTTGAGAGAGATTTGTCCCTATTTATCTGTATGAATTATCTCATAAATGATTAGATGACTTTTATAACTCCTTCTCCTCATTTTACAAGTGTCTTAATGACTCTTTAGATTCCTTTTCTCTCTCTCTTTTCTCACATGTTCTATAAATTTTGACCTTTTTGGCATTATATTTCATCTCTTCACCTAGGTATGTTGAATTACTATAAAATTTATTCCTTTAGATAATAAATATAGTTTTTTTAACTCATTCATGAATTTACTAAGTGTACATAATGGTTTTTGGTCTTGTGTAATTGTATTTTGGTTTACCTTCACATGTACTCTTCTTAGTACCTTGTGTGTTTTTGGAATCTCTCTTTTATAGGTTAGAAAGAAGTGTCTAATGTTGATATTTTAGGTTTAGTGAGTATTATATTCAATATCATGTCTTAGAATTCCTATTGTCTATGTCCTCCTATCCTAGTCTCTCTTCAAGACCCCACACTTGAAACATTGATGTGAAAGAGAAGATTGTCATTGGATGAAGTGTATGTGCAAATTTATTCTTGGTTCTAAGTGTATATCAAAGGGTGTGAGTAGATAATATATTTGGTGTATCACCTCCCATAGAGTATATTTAATTTAGTTATTCTTATCCCTTTCCAGCCCCCCAAGTGTTAGTAGTAGGATTGAGCTATAATGATGCATCAAGGGGAACTAACCCTTAATCTAGAGATCCACCTCACATTTGGTAGCCCATAACCCTGAGGTGGTTATATTGTGCCACTTGACTGAGGATAGACTTGTCATCTCCTCATTGGGTGCAAGTTCAAGTGAAAATAGTTTTTCGAATGCCTGGTGGGACTCTTGTTCCAAGAGATTGAGGAGTTTTGGTGTTCTCCTCAAGATACCAGCCTTTATAGGCAATTTCACTAAGTACCAATGGTAAATCCAAGTACAAATATATTGGTTAAGTAATCCAAGTATTCTTATTGAATTTTTTTTCTTGTTCTACACACTTCTCATAAGTTTCATGGATTATTTTGATGTTGAGTTTGTCCTAACACAAGTTGAGGAGATATGTCCTACTTTGCCTATTTCCCCTCAATATGAACAAGTCCTTGGCAAATGTTATCATGATCCCTATCAATCATATGTTGCCTATGACCATCCATATCAATCTTGTGCTTCACCTAGTCCACCTAGTTCCTCTCCAAGTCATCCCATTGCAAGTTTCAAAAATACTCTCCTTGGCCACCAAGACTACATGTTAGACCTTGATTCTAGATATGGATGTGGTTAAGTCATCCCTAATATTTATATCAATAAGGTAAGGGATGCTTTGGATAAATTAAAGGAAGAATTTGTGATAATTGGAATGTATTTATAATGAGATTCTTGATGTTTATGGCCTATTTTTTCACCTAGAAGAAAGGTTGAGAGATTATTAACTAGCTCGATCTTAGCATCCCCAATATATCCCAAATCAACCTTCAAGTGTGTCAAAT
The DNA here is from genome assembly GCA_037957365.1 of Torreya grandis. Classification (NCBI taxonomy): domain Eukaryota; kingdom Viridiplantae; phylum Streptophyta; class Pinopsida; order Cupressales; family Taxaceae; genus Torreya; species Torreya grandis. The sequence continues at coordinate 1,576,755 of JARHVA010003016.1, forward strand.
ATTCCCTTATAAGATAACAATCCAACCATGTTACAAAATATCCCAAGTCCTTCATGCATTCCCCAAAGTTTATCTTCTTGGAATTTCATCTAAGAGAATAGCCAAAGGAAGGAGGATATCATGGTTGAGCAGGTTGATGTATTTAGAGAAGATTGTGAGGAAAGAAGTTTGAGTTTTTAAGCTCATATTGAAAAGGAGAATGAATTAGCCAATTATATTTTAAGGTAATCTATCATGGTAGTAGAAAATGAAATCTATAAGCCTACTTTTCCAAGTTATAATCAAGATGCCAAGCCCAAGGAAAATTCAAGTTTCCTAAACATATCATTCACCCCTTCATTATCATCTCAAACTCATGAAAACATCTTTGAGCCTACCTTCCCAAGATGGAAAGAAGTGGTGGAAGCTTGTGAAGAAAAGAACAAATCATGTTTAGGTGGAGCAGTTGGAAGGGGAGAGAAACTTAAAACCCCTCAACTCCCTCATAGCCCTCCTCAAGAAGCCATTGAACACATCTTTCCACCTCTTCTAACTGATCAATGATTCCCTTCTAATGTTGAGGATTGTATTTCTCCTTGGTAATATTCTTTGGCTAAACTTACTATTTTTGAGATGCTTAATATTGGCACTACTAAGAAGGAGGATGAGTTTGAGATTTCAGATTGGATTGAAGATGAAGGGGATTTGATTACTAGTGAGGAGGTATTAGATTGTGAAGATGAGGAAAATGATCCTCCTTGTGTTGAAGAAAAGGTCTTAGAAAAGGTTCTTTTGGAACCCAAAGGAGAAAATTAAGGATCCTCTCTTGTTGCTCCTATTTATAATGCCAACCAATCAAAGCGTGATGACTTATGGTAGAAATTTGAGGACATATGTAATGAAGTTGAATCCCTCAAGGAGCCTACAAGTCATTTGGAGTTGACTACAAGCCATGGAAATCAAGATGTTGTGTCTCAAAAGGAAGACATGTGGAAGACCTATATGAAAGTGTTCCAAGAGTATGAAGCATGTGGTAAGACTAAACTCCTAATGAAACAAGCCTAAGATGTTAGAAATCATGAAAATATTGAGGAACATCATCATCAAGAGAGTCTAGCTCATGACGGATCAATCTATGATGGTCTTGGGCCTTTTGAGGATGGTTTAAAAGTTTATCCTAGAACCACCTATGAAGTTAATCTTATAAACATCAAGGAAGAGTGTGAGAAAGAAACACTACTACAAATCTATGACTCAATACTTCTTGAAGACTTTGAAGAGGCTATAATAAATGAGAAATATAATGGGATCCTTCAAGAAGAAATAGACTTGAAATAGGCTATCACATTCATAGACATGCAAATCCATCACAATGAGATAAAAGGATAGGAGTATGAGGCATGTTTTTAAGGTCAAGAAGACTTCATCTACCTTAGAAACTTGTGGGAGATGACTCCATCAAATGACATGTAAAGTCAAGGACTAAAAAGGAAACATGAGTCATCTAACACCACATCTAAAAGGAAGTATGCTTAGAATCCTCATTCATATAATGAGGAAGGAGATTAAATTTACTTCCATTTTGATCCAAGAAGGGAGTTATTTTTAAGTTGATGTACATATTTAGTTTGCTTTCAGTTGTGTCTTATGTTCTCTAAGTACTTAATAGCACAAGTGTATCTTTATTTTATGTGTTTACTTTGGTTTTGTGGTGTGTTTTTTTTTAATTTGTGTGTTTTGAGGTAAACCATTTGTTTTTTATCCAAGTCAAGGTCTGGTACTATTGTTTCCAAATGCATTTTGACTGCCTTTACCCAATGGATAGGATAAGGCTACTATTCCTTAACATAGGCAAGCATGTTACCCATAGGAATTGCCAAATTGTTGACCAAATTTAACTTTTAGTCAAATTGGGTAAAACCATACATTTTTTAAACTTTAAATAAGGTTTCCATATGTCTTATAGGGTCTCATGTTGGTCTAAATTTCTTATCTTATTCCTGCTCTAGTCCTTATTGAAGCCCATCCTCCTTGTACTAGTCAAGTCAACCAAGGTCAACCCTAAAAAAATTGGTCTAAGGATAAATTTATTTTTAAAATGTCCTAATATGGTCATTTATGTGTTTTAAGTTGTCCATAGGTCCTAAATTTATCATTTTCTATGTCTCGCATGCAAAAAAGGTCATTTGGCCACATTTTTAGCCTATTTAATGACTTGTATTGATTTTCAAGGGAGAATATTTGTCAAAAATGTGATATTAAACATGGAAGGAGTTAAGAGATGTCAATATCTATCAGGAGTTAGTTAAATAAGTATTTATGTGTAGAAATGGGGAGCTTTTCTTTTATTTTAGGCCCTTTTGGGCACTTTAACAGACTTGGTTATCTCACCTTAACCTAAAAACATGGGTAAGATGTCTCTTCATTTCCCTGAATTCCTTACCATTCATGGTTTACAAGTAATATATCAAAATTTTCAGTTTTTGCTTTTATTTCATCCTTTTTGCCTTTCCAAGCCAAGGAGGGTCAAATTCAAATGCGTGGTATGAGTCATACAGGTGGAGTTGGGAAGAGTGATATTAGGGGTTTAAATTAATATGAATATAATTCAAATACATGGAAATAATTTCTAGTTCTATGGCTCCTTGATGAATCATCACTTAGACTCCAGGCAGTTTTTTATACATTCACATCTAAGAGGTGTCACTGTTTGAACTAGTTTCTTAATAATTTTATTTGATCTAATAGATTTGATTGTAATATATGTTTTTCAAGGTCCAAAAATAGTTTTTACATGGTTATTATTGGTTTTTTATCCTCATGATCTTAATAAGCCTCCTCTAGGATTGTGTATGCTTGCAAACTAGTCCATGTTGCACTTACAGTTGTCTCAGATGCCTTTAGAAGTGGAATTCACATTGCAAAGATAGTATTGTAATTTTTTCATATCCTTGATGGTGTGAGGATGTTTTTAATTTGTCTATATAGGTTCTAAACCCATTTTTAACCTTGAAACCATGCATATTATTTACATTCTCCTTCTCTACCCACTCTTTTCACCTATACACAGGGGTTTTCAACATGGAAAAAAATGTTTTGATGTTGATTTAAAAATTATCCTGGTGTAGGTTATTATTTGGAGGTTTGATAATTTTATTTGATGTGGTTTTAAGTCTTTTCCCTTACATATCATTGCTCAATTTTATTTTCTCTACCTATATATAGGAATATATACCTTTAGGTGGCCTAAACAGGGAAATGAAATAGCTTTTTGAATGTAGAAATGAGATGAGAAGTCACTTGGAGCCATTATGCATTGAGGAAATTATTATAAGTTTTTATGAGATGGAGAAGGGTAAAAAAGGGCTATGAAAGTCATCTCAATAGAATGAGGACTATTTTGGTCTCTTAGTCCCAAAATAGTCAAAATAGTGTTCCTTAAGGTTTTTTTAAGTTTCCATGGTGAAGGTAAAAGAGCTTATTTGGAATGGTGATAACCTGATATAATAATCATATCATGATAAAAATTTCCATGCCAATTTTGAGTTCAAGGTGTTAAGAGGGAGGTGTTCATTTGAAACTTCAAATTTGCTCCTAAAACCACTGTCAGTAGTTAGTAGTACCTATAGGAAAGTGACTCAAAAGGACTTTTTCACCCAATGCTTCAGTTTCAAACCATAATTCATGTTTTGAATATTTTTATGGTGGATAAGGAACATTTAAAATCTCAAATTCCACCCCAAGAATATGTTATGCTTGACCTCAACCTATGCTCACTTTTCTCAGTCTGTACATTATACAAAGACCCACCTATAATAGGCAAAGTGTATAAGGATGGGTTGGCATAAGTTTGTGTGTCATTTAAGGAAAAAAATATTATTTAAATTATGGTAAATATGATACAACATCATATTATTTAATAAATATCTCATGGTCACTATGACAATGCATATAAACATGCACTTTCACCTATAGCAAGGGGTATAGGGACTATCTCAACTAATCAAATAAGAATGACTTATGGGTAGAAGAAGGTACTTGTAGCATGTTTGTGAGATGGAACAAACATATAAAAATATTTCCCATATCTATTAAATCTTCATGATATTTGAGATAATCTAGATAACCTCTAAACATGTCAAAGAAATCAGAAATCTAAGTCAGGTAGGGTCTCAGGTAGGGGTATCTCAGTTAAAAACCTAGGCATTGAGTTAGTATTGGATGGAGGATTTCTAAGTGGGATAAAAAAACTAAGAGTGTCTTATGACCTCAAGACATAAAAATGAGATCCACAAACATATAAAATAAGCCCATAACATGGCCTAAGGCATCTATAATAGATCTCAAAACCCCTGTCTCAGTCAACACCATGAGGGACTTGGTTTGAGATTAAATTCTTGAAGGAAGACATGAGTGAAATTATACACCTACCAAAAGGTTTTTTAAGAATAAAAGTATTTTATTCAATATCCTCAGACCCTAAACCAAAAATGAACACCTATAGGCATCACTTCAATTGTGAAACTCTATTAGTATGTTAAAACCCCACACATTCTATCCCTAGAAGCCTACCTTGAGGAAATTGAGAAGGTTAAGAGGTCAAATGGCCATGTCAAGGGCCCATTTTTTGTGAAAAATGTATATGAAACTTGAAGAAGTCTAAAACACAATTTTTTTTGTGAGGCAAATAGGGGAAGTGCCCTCTATTTTGTCTCAGATAGGAGGCACCCCCTTCATGTTTGAAGCAAACTATTTTAAGGGAAAATGCTAAAATGATGAGATAAAATTAAATTAAACCATGAAAGGTGATTATATAAATTTGGATACACATGAAACAAAATGAATAATATTTTTATAGGGTTGGAAAAAAAATAGGGCTCCCTATGCAACTAGACCTATAGTCATACCCAATAAGCATGGTTATACCTAGAGCTCAAGCTAGGGATCAATCTCATTTATAACCCTAAGTGAAATATCTAATTTATTGACATGTATATGGCATAATTTTAGAGGTGTGTAAGATATTTAAATTAAAATATATTCTTTAAAATGATCTAAACCCTTAAGGTTATAGTCAAACCTAAAGGGAAAGTTAAAGCCTAATGCCAAAGTAGGAGGTCTTTTCATTTATGGCTCTTAGAGAACTATTTTGATGATGGATACATGTCCTTGGGTTATTTTCAGAGATGTATAAACGTTAAATTTGTATATTATTTCATCAAAAATCCATTATGGGATTAAAAACATTTAGACCCTCACAAAATGTAGGGAAAGGGCTTAAATGCCAACTTGAAGTGATTGAAACTTTCATGAACCTTTGCATGGTAGGATGAGGTGTTTGGGCATGATGAAGAGGGCCTTATTGAATCCTTAAATGACATTTTTTCATATTTCCAATGTATTTTCTTTATGAACAAATGTTAAGACCTGAGACTACACTAAACCCTTCCAAACCCTCTATAAGGTCCTGATTGGGAAGATGAGGAAAATGAAGTATCTAGAGGGGGTGGAAAGGACATGAAACTAATTTGATGATGTAGAGTAAAATTTAGGGATTCTCCACATGTGAATGAGGTGTATGACACTTATACAGATGGTACAAAATAGAGCTCTTTTTGACATTTTTATGTGTTTTATAGGTGTGAGAAGACTTTCAAAATACCAAATCACCTTTGGGAGGTATTTTAAGAATTATTATAAGTCCTCATGGTTATTTTATGAAGTATATAAGCTCATAATTCTATCTTTTATCTCTTTCATTTTAGCCAGTCACAATGAATGGGTGGTGAACACTTAGGAAAAGTGGGGAAACTCCATTTGGGAAACCTTGTAAGGCTTGTTTCTTGAAATTGATGATATGTAAACTATTGAAAAGTTTCATCCCTCATTATTCATGGATTATAACATATTTTTGGAAAGTTTTTGGTGACAAGTGTGAGAGGTGCATGGAGAGAAGTCATTTTAGGACTATCATGGATGATTGTGCATGGCTAGAAGAATAGGAATGATCAGAGGCTAATCCAATGCATGTGAGGGCTTATTTTTAATGCTTCCTACATATACCCACCATTATAACCAATAATATGTAGTGATAAGGTAGTTTTATAGGATAAATCATGAAGGATAATTTCTTATGTATGCATAAGGGAACCTATGCCACATGTGAAGGAGTTAGCTAAGTTTGATGGACATTTGTCCTTGTTTCTCTTGAGAACCTATATAATACATGATTATATGACTATATTAACTCCTTATCCTCATTTTAAAACTATCTTAATGACTCTTGAGCTTCCCTTTCTCTCTCTTTTCTCACATTTTCTATAAATTCTAGCCTTTTGGCATTGCATTTCATCTATCCACCTGGGTATGGTGAATCCCTACCAAAATTTTTCCTTGAGATAATAAATATATTTTTTTTACCTCATTTAAAAATTCACTAAGTGTGCACAATGGTTTTTTTTCTTGTGTAAGTGTATTTTGGTTTACCTTCACATGTACTCTTCTTAGTACCTTGTGTGTTTTTGAAATCTCTCTTTTGTAGGTCAACAAGAAGTGTCTAATGTTGATGTTGAAGATGTAGTGAGTAGTCTATTCAATAGTGTGTCTTAGAATGCCTATTTTCTAAGTTATCCTAGCCTAGTCTCTCTTCAAGACCCCATGCTTGAAACATTGATGTGAAAGATAAGATTGTCATTGTATGAAGTGTATGTGCATATTTCTTCTTGGTTATAAGTAAATATCAAAGGGTGTGATTAGATCATATATTTAGTGTATCACCTCCCATAGAGTATATTTAATTTCAACTATTATGATCCCTTTTCATCCACTCAAGTGTTAGTAGTAGGATTGAGATATAGTGATGCATCAAGGGGAACTAGCCCCTAATCTAGAGATCCACCTAACATTTGGTGACCCATAAACTTAATGTGGTTCCATTGTAACACTTGAAAAAGGAGAGACTTTAAATCTCCTCTTTGGGTGCAAGTTTAAGTGACAACATTACTAAACTACTTATTCACTATTATATTAGTTATGCTACTAATCTACCCCTCTTAGGTATATTACATTCCATCCCCCTTATATATTTTTTTCCCTTGAAACAAGATAATAAATATGATGACCAAATGAAGGTTAAACCATACATACGAAATTAGGTTAAAGATCAGATAGAGGCATGCCCATGTGTTCTTTTCCACTTCCACTTATTTTGCCTATGCTTAGATATGAACATGTACATCACTAGGGTGAACATGAGCACTATAACTAAAGGTTGAAGTGTGATCTAAACCATGATGATCATATCCTCAAAGAGAGATCAAGGGTGTTCAAAATAGTCAATATAATGAATGAATTGAGGATACATGCCATCCCCCTTAGCATTGTCATATGATATATTTAAAACTTTAATTCCTTACTTAGGATCTATATTTGCTAAGTTGGGTTCTTCAAGTACTAGGTCAGGTGTTGTTATTGTTTGTTGAAGTACTCTTAGTGATTTTTGGGGTGCTTCAAGTGCCTTATCAGATGATTTTGGTGTGTTATGTTGGGATGTAGGTGAAAAAACCATGGTATCTCACCATAATCATAGTGGATGTAGTCTTTAGTGAGCTTGGCTAAGCCCCATACTTCCATCATGGATTTAGGTTGCCACATTTAAACCTCTAATCAAATCTCATCTTGAATTCCACTGATGAAACAATGTTTCAAGAATTTATCAGATAAGCCTACAACTTTATCGATGAAAATGTTTAAATATTGTTTGATATTCATAGACTGTTCTAGTTTGATGAAGTTGTATTAATCGTCTAGATAAAATGTGAAGGCCCATGATTATAATTTATTGGACATCAAAATCAACTAAAAATGCATCCTTACACAAAGACCATAGTTTTTTTAACAATGTAGTAGTTACTAAAACTATGATAAATTTCAAACTACTAAATAAAAATTCAAAATGTTTTGTAAATATATAAATGAGATGCATAAAGCCCAAAAAATTATCAGTGTAATTCATTATCGGTTGAGATCAATTTGAAGATGAATAATCATGATTTTAAGGGCAAAAATGAAAATCTACACTTGTACTATGTAGATATAAATGTTTAAAACCTCCAAGATGTAATAAAGCTCCAAAATATATTTATTGAAGACTTCCAAGATGAAGCAAAGCTCAAAAATATTCTTGTAGCAAAGATCTTAGAAATGGCCCTAGAAAGCACTCTGAAACTATATGTTAGGAACCTCGTTCCTAAAAACTAACTAAATAACAAAAAATCACTCATATATTGATTAAACACGTTAGTTACACACATAATTCCTTTTATGAAATGAACAACTCTATATCATGGGCCACTTCAAGGGGGATACCTCATTTTAGAAAGGCTCAATTATAATTCTTGTTCTTAAATGCCTTATACTATCCTATACCCCTTTATTTATACTAGTTCTCATTTGCTTAATTCCTCATTCTTATGCATATGGTACTAAACTACTTATTCACTATTCTAATAGTTATGATACTAATCTACCCCTCCCTAGGTATATTATAGAATAAATTATATAGAGGGCCTTTGAGATGGAGAAACATAGCACATAATTGTGAAAAGATAGCACTAAGCTACATGAAAGACTTTCCAAGTCATGAAATCTAATTAATGACACCTACCTAACTTTGGTCCAAAAGGTTTTATCGAATCATGTTATATTTGAGGAAAATTAGTTCACTTATATGCTTACACAATTAATTTAGGATTGGCTCATAACATAAATTTTAAAACATGTTGGAACCCAAGTAATATAGTTATGAAATGAGACATAAGTCCAGTTTGAGTTACTATAAGAGTATGAACAAGTTATCAACACTATTGTGCATCAAGACATTTAGATTTCTTACAGAATGCTATAGTAGATGGATCAACTACATGATTCCTAGAAATATATTATGCCATATCTCTCTAAATCATACAAATAAAAAAGATTCATGGTGATTCAGGTGCCATTACTTATTGAATTAGACACTGCATTGCAATATTCTGTCACATTGAGAGATATTGCGATGGTCATAATGCACACCTAGGAGCTTGAAATGTCGTGCATCACATTTATTGGGGTGAAAATACAAATATATATCAAGATAAGTCTAGTTTGGGTTACTATAAAAGTATGAAAAAGTTATCAACACTATTTTGCATCAAGACATTTGGATTTCTTACAAGATACTATATTAGAAGGATCAACTGCATGACACTTAGAAAGATATTATGTTAGACCTCTCTAAATCATACAAATCAAAATGATTCATGGTGATTAATGTGGAATTATTTATTAAATTAGACATTTCATTACAATATTATATCACTTTAAGAGATAATGTGATGGTCATAATGCATGCTTTAGATCTTGAAATGTTATGCATCACATTTATAGCAGTGAAAACACAAATATATATCAAGATATTAGAGTTTCTAAGTCAATAGATTCATAAATAGGTGGCCTACCATAGACCAATCATCCCATCTATTATTGATGAAAACATGCAAACCATTCTAAAAATTTAATCCCCACTTCAAACATCACTTAACATGGTTAGGGATGTTTTAGTAGTCTGGATAAATTATAAACAAGATATTAAAAATATTGATAACTTCATCCAAGAAAACAAATATGAGCCTAAGTACATCCCAATATCTCATCTCATTCAAATCCTTCATCAAAGTAAAGTATCTTAGGTACCATATCTTCCTCCACCCCTTTAACAACCCATCACTCCAGCGTGAGCCTTTGTATCAAATTATTTATTTGAAACTTATATAGTAGTCGACCAATCATCATAGGTTGATCCTTTTACAACATCAAAAATCATGACTTCACAAATGATATTTTGTCAAAAAAATTGAAGATATAATTTTTTCAAGAAAGAATCTTTATGAGTAGGGCCCAAAAGGTTGAAAATCCATAAAGGGTGTCCTCATGGTTATGACAACCTATTAAAATCCTATAAAATGTAGTGGGTTGGTATTCTTCTTAGTTGAAGACTTGAAAGGGAAGCTAAGTTATTTTCAATAAGTGACAAATGAAAAATAAAAATTTGAGTGAAACTATGACCATTGATTCTCGACCAACCCAACAACCTAGTACAAGGAAATTGTATCATACTTAATTAATAACACTCTACTACCATCATTCTCTTAGGATGATATAGTTGTTCAAGTCTAGGAAAGTGTTGGTTGTAAGATGACGACCATAATGTGCATGAATATTTTGGTGACTTAAAAAGGTGATAAGTGTGTGACATAATATATATTTTAATAGGTATTAATAATGATATTAGTTGATTGTATTAAAAAAAGTCTTATTTGATCCTAGAAGCGAAAGGTCAAAAAGACAAGGATTCATAGCCTCTTTGCAACTCTATAAATACCTTCTTGTTATAAAAGCAAAGTTTGATTATTGAAAATGATTTTGAACTATAGATAATAGGTATAATTATATGGTTTTCTTTGAAAATATTATGTATTCATTATAACCTATGTGCATAACTTTTACCTTATTTTTTAGAATCTTCCTTGGTAACATATGTGTCTTATTTAACAATTTTGAATTCTCTAAATGGGTGAAAGGTTTATAAATGAATAAATAATAATGGTGAATGAATATTCACTAAGATATCTATGCTCTATTAATACATTCCTTGAAAATATTCAAGGTATGTAGTAACATATCACATAATATAATGATTAGCATGTCCTAATGGATATTACGTAGGACCAATGCTAAGAAAATGCTATTATTAATTTAATCTTTGATTCCACACTACATAATTATGGGTCTCAAAAATTTCCTCCTAGGAACAAGTTTCAAAGAATAATACATCTATAATTAATGGCTTAGATAGTTTGTATAGGGTTAATAAGAATCCAAGTTATGTTACGAAATATGCTTCAAAACAAGTTAATCATTTTGGATCCTATGCATCCCCCAACAAATTCATATACTATTTTTCTTATCATCAATTTCATGTACATCATATAGATAATATTTGTTAATTACAATAACATATTCAAAAGTAAGGCATGATTTTAATGAGTCAATTGCTAACCAACTATTTTACAAATAATGTCAATACAGTTGAACAATGAAGGAAGTTCATAGTTATTGATATTAGATGATACAAAAATAGCTAAGTTAGTTAAAATATGTCATATTATACATTTATTATGAATGCTTACTTGACTTATTATCCATTCTATTCTTCTATTTTGACATGTGTGCACTCAAAGGTTCTTGAATTGACCTTTTTTTATCCCTTGACTCTATTTTCTCTTGGAACTTTCCCCTTGACTAATTTCCTGAACCATACATCTATGATTCTTATCCTAAAATGATTATAATGCACATCCTTCATGGCATTCTAATTTTTCACTTTTATGTATTGATTATTTATACATCTTTTGTAACCTCCATTGAGCTTACATGATCATATACATATGTATCCACATATTAAATGAGTTCATATTGAATCTTTCTCACCATTATAATGATGATCCTTCTCTCCACATATGTTCTTAAGATACATAATTGTGATCCACATATAAAGTGGGTGCATATTGCTTGTTTTCACTTTTTCTACATAGTTGTGTTATCATAGCTAGTGCATATTATGCCTTTACACATGTTGTGGATTGTTCATATCCCTCCCATTATTATATTTTTGGAATCATTGCCACAAGTCCTCAATTTTCTAAATCTCAAATATTCCAAAACTACAAGAATATCAAATAATCAATAAAATACAAAAAAATTCAAATATTCAAAAAACCCAAAATCAGGACTCAAGTATGACACAATTACTACATTACACTATTTACATATGTTATTTATCACATGTTTCTTATATGACATATTATTTTCATACACATATATGTTTCATAGTATATGAGTATAATGTTTGACATATAGATTACATAGGGACATAAAAATGTTGGAACTTCCTCTACCTAGTGGCCATGTCCATATTGGGGGCATGTTATTCCACAAGTTTCACTATTATAGGTAATATCTTTGTTTGAACTTTCTACCACGTTTAGCTACCTACAATAATTACACATGTCTTATTACTTACTCATATCTTACATAATGCTATCTAGATGTGATAATATACTATGATATAACACTAATACATATGGATGGTATAAACTAACTCCCTTATTATATGATCCATTGATGTCGTTACTCTCTTACATGATAGTATACTTTGTGTTTGTCTATTGTGTGTATCCATTTGGTCTTGTTTGAAACATATTTACATTATTTGAGTATGACCCTTGGCCTTGTTTTATATAATATCCCTCACTTACTTTATTTGTGATATATTTATGTCCCTTGAGTGTGGTCGTTGGACTTATTTGATGTGACATAATTCATTTCCATTTTTATTGACATATTTATGTCCCCTTACATGTGGCTGATGCTCCCCTTTACTTTATGTGTGACAATAACACTTGATCTCGTTGCACTTTTTTTGCTTGTTAAGCTTACTAAAATTGAGTTGTGTCATGATCTATATCATCTAATTTTAATATGTAGTCTTATTCAATGGTCCTAATACTACATACTTCATTGATAAATCTATCTATAGATAACACTTATACTCCCTACATTACAAATTTTACATACATGCCTTGATTGATATACACATTACTACGATGACATACTCTCCACATGTTCACATGATATTACATGATGATACAATTATACATGACATGATATAATCAAATATTATTTTTACATGGGTGACTTACAAGATAAATATACCATCCAAGGGGGATTATAGTGTACTAAAATTTAGATCAAAGTACACATTATAGAAAGTCAAAATGGTTGAAATATAAGATGGTTCTGATACATGATATATATTAACACATTTATATATATTACATGTGCATATTACATGTATATGCACTCACTTTATAGATACTTGAGTATAAATTAATTCAAATTAGGTGCATATGCACATATTTTACAAGAAAAATAATTAGAGGTTTCCACATACTCAAAATTTTAGATGTACTAGTTCTCAATTTATGAATATAAATACTTACAATTCTATATCAATTGGCACTGATTAGGGGGAATAATATTGGTTCCTTAATATATAAACATATTTAAATTTTTAATTAATTATATTGGATCATGAAAATTAATAACACCACATTTTATATTTAATGAAAAATGGTTGTCATTCTACTTCACATTTATTGGATATGTGGCCATGATGGGGGCATAAACATTGTTCATTCTATTTTGAACATGCATTTTATATTTTGTATTGATAAAACTTGAGAAAAACTATACAATCAGTCTTGAATTCATGATGGAGGCAAGAAATTTTTTTATTCCCTTCCAATCATGCATTTTTTACATGGATCAAACTTTAGTGAAATTAAGTGAAACTATACAATTGAATCTATCAGCCATATGTAGTGGTTTTTCTAGTGACTTTGAGTGAAACTAACTCAATGGTTCCATATTTAGTTGCACAATTATTTTGGTTAATACATTGAGTAATTATCCACACATTCATGAGGATTGGGACATGTGGTCTTACCACATAATAACATGTATAGTAACACAAATTTGGGGAAAAATCACCCCATATCTTACTTTAACTCATCAAAGAAGCATAATTTTTTTCTAATGCTTTAATAAGGAAGTATCATCTCAAAAAAGGTTTCAAAGGCAGCATGGTTTTCACCAACACATGTATACTCTTACCTTTACTCTTTAACATTTAAAAAATGTAATTTCAAATTAAAATTATCAATCTATAATCATTGGCACATGGTTCTATTTTTTTCTATAAATAAACCTAAACAATTGGAGATTCATACCAAATAAAAGTATGTTGTATACACTTAAGTAAATTTTATCCTTTTACTCTATAAATTAAATTAATATAATAAAATCAAGGAATTTATAAGTACTAAAATTTGGTATTAAGCAATTGATAATGACAATTGACATAAATTTACTGCACATGACTTGAGCATATAAATGATTTCCTAATCCAACATTTTCTCATAATTTCATGTCATCTTACAATTTAATCCATCCATTTTGTTTTTAATCACCTAAATATCCTCATTTTATATTTCAAACCTATTAATATGTTACACAGGTGTCCCTAGATTCTTAGTTTAGTCCACCTAGACACAGGTTATTTTTTTAAGTTTCAACTAGTATCATTAGTCGATACTGAGGTGATCTACTCATAACTAAACTTATCCAAAAAATGGATAATTTAAAAAATCAAACCTTTCCTTAAGGCTAGCCCATCTTCATAGTGTGTTTATGGTATGATAAATTATCCAACTAGATTCATATATACATAAATCAAGGTCTTATTCAAAAGGGACTTGACACTTATTGGATACTACACATATATACACTATTCAAAAATGAGAAAATCTACCCTATTATTCCCAAATAAAAATAAATCACTAGGAGTAATAAGCAAAATCTAAAAAACACTAGATCCAAGTCAGACCAATAATTACCAAGTATCAAAGCCAAATCATTAGGTGCATACATATATCAAAGGAACATGATTTCAAAATCAAACTAGGTGGGAGAACTATGCATGGATTGATTTCCCTATTTGGAGTATCAAGTACATAGGAAGTGGTCAATCATTGAATGGAGGTAGTTGGGTTTAGCTCAACCATTACACATTCTCATTTTTTCAGGTTTTTATCCCTCATAAGCACAACTAGGGATTCAAGGCAAGAAGATTAATTTCTAGAGTTGTGCACATCATCAAGGTTTAAGACCACACATACATATACACTAGAGAAATGCAAAAATGATCATATATTTATAGTCCCTCATTTTCACATAGGTTAGTGTTGACCAACACAAGTTAGTATTGATTGGAAATATAGACCCAAATCAATGAAACCAACCATATGAAGATAGAAGTATGTTTCATGATTTAGATGAATCATATGATAAATTTTATCTAATTTCCACTTCAAGATTATAATCATAGTTAGATAATAAACTAGAAAGACTAAGTATTCATCCCTTTATTTTACTTATTATATTTATCATATGTTACTTATCAAAACATTGTAATCAGATTAAATATTTTACATTCAGATGTATGCTTGAATACCATATCTCATATTTAAATTATTATAAAATTTTATATATTAATTGTATTAAACAATTAATATTAATCTAAAATATAGTAAAACATAATGGTGAACTCATAAACATATCGAACCATCCTTCCAATATCCATATTTTTTGCTCCAAGGTTTCAAATTTCATTTTTGATTTCCATACACAAAAAATATTTTCACCTTTGATAGGTTTCAAATTTTTTGTTATAGGGTTTTATATCTTATTTTTGATTTCCATACATAAAAATATCTTTTCAGCTTCAACCCTATCCTTCATCAAGGTTTTCCTCTATTAGGTTATCCATTGATTGGGTAATATTTGGATCAATGTCTTTGTTTTTCAAACTCTATAAGGTTTTTAATAGTGATATTGAGTGGATAAAAAATGTAATTTTTTTCACAAAAATATGATAAGTAGTTTTTGGAGGTCACAAGTTAATATTGTTAATAAATTTGGATTAGAGGATGAGGGGTGAGAATATGTTTAAAATATTTTTTAGGTTTTGTCTATCAATGCCTTTTATCAAAAACCATTTTCTAGTTTAAAAAATTCCTCATTATTTTCTTGGTGTTGTTGGTTATTTATTTGACCATTGTCAATGAACTACTTATATGCTTATTTTCCTATTAGGACAAGGCTTGGGGTTTGTCTTGTTTTATCTATTAAGTTTTAGTAAAATGAAGAAAAATAATAAAACTCTAACCACTATTCAACTATGAATTATTTGTATTTTTGACCTAATTTCTTATGGTACTATGTATAATAAAATTTGATTTATATATTACCTCAGTCTTGTACTCTTAAAAAATACATATCATAGTTGTACATTTTATTTCTAGACCTTGCCACTATTGATAGGTTCACATTCACTATCTCTTTATGCCAAATTTATTATCTCTTAGTCTAACCATTATTATTCTAATGATCTAGGACTTCTATATTGTGAAAAAACCTCTAACCCTAATTATTATCCTTTAATTCTAGTTTTGTACTTTTACCTATTTTCTAGCTCTCTAGACACTTGTGTTTAAGGTGGACACATATATCAACACAATTGCCCATTTTTTTATAAATTTTCCAGTGCCCAAAAGTCATCCAACTTGAAAAAAACATATTTAAAAGGCCATCCTCAGTGCTTTAATGTGAGTTATTTTCAAAATCTATTGGTATATATAAGATCAACCCTCATTCATATCTCACATGCAATCACATATAACTCATAATGAAATATATCAAGAAGCACTCAATCAAACATTCAAGTGAGAAAATCTACCCTATTTGTCCTTATTTCCATATCATTCATAGGATAAATATTTCTATAGATCTAAAACATTCAAAGAGAAGCCCATAAACCATATTTCCAAGTTACAAGATAGGTCATTTTATGTATTTGATTATCATGCATTACAAATGCATGTACATGTAAGCCAACACATAGGGAGAACTACATTAGTATAAGTCCCTCTTCAAATTATTGTCTATGTAGGAAGTGCCCATTAATAGAGGGATATTTAAGACTAGCTCAACATTATAAGCCAACTAATTCATTTTTCCCACAATCACTCCAAGGGTGAAAAGTTAGGGTTTGATAATTTGATAAAAAGTGACATCTTGTGCACATGATTTGAAGACATTAGAAGAAAGGTGAAAAACATATGAGGCTCTAATTTTTCACATAAAAATCCAACAAATATTCTTTATAGGACACATATGGTAGAGTTAGACACTTATGTCAACACAACTATCCATATTTGATATAAGTGTCTAAAGCCACAGAAAGGACATTTATATAAATTGATGATTGCTATAAGTTCATCATATAGTCCACTTCTAACCTATTCTTATTTATACATGTATGGGAATAATAAATGAATTATCATTATTTATTAGTTATTACAATATCTATCAATAGCTATACTTGACTATTTTTATCCATCATAGTTGTATAAATTCAAAATAATGTTTATATGAGTTTTTTATTAATTAATTTTCTTATTATATTACTTAATCACCCTTGTGTAGAATATAATATAATATTCTTAACCCTAGGTATCCCCATTATCTAAATTTAGGATTAAACATTTTGTGAACCTTACCCCTGAGTATCATCATGTAACCATTATTTACCCTAGGATTATTAGCCTCCTAAGGTTTCACAATGTAGTAATTATTTAATTCTAAATTTAATTATTATGATTGATTGTTTCCTAACATTTATATGTATATCTTATCATATACTCATATCAGTTTTTTGGACATTTACAATGACTAAAAAACAAATTCTTCCTCCTCTTGACCCTAATGAGGGTGATAACTACCATCCATCTAACTAGGTCCATGTTATCACTTATTCAAGGAGTAAGGTAACCAATCCTATTGTATCTATCCTTTATAAAACCCCTCCACCTACCGCATCTCCTTAGAGTGGTGTGTGTATTCATATTTGATCTGAATCACACTGGGTTCATGATTGTGAATCCTTAAAATATCACTACTATGAGCAAGTCAATAAATGAGTTATAAAATAAGATTACATATATGAATAATCTAAAATGTGCTAGTTTTAATCATGTCTTTGAATATTAATCTAGTAATGATGTGTCCAACAATGTTTCATATCAAAAGAAGAAATTGAAAGAGACTTAATCTACAACTAGTGATTCAAACAGTGAACAAAATCCTAATAAGAGTCCAAGTGAAATTCTAGGTGAAATGCTTTGAAACAAAGTGATTCAACTACCTCATCCACATCCTATAAGGATATACAAATACTATTTTGCATATCATAGAATTCTTCTACATCATACAAATTATTGTTTTTCCTTGAATAAAAAAATACAAAATATAAATGATAGTGGTGATCATATCATTAATATACAAATCAAGCAACCCATTCACATTATGAGTACCTCTCCTAAAAATCAAGTGCCAAAATAAAAAATATGGGTACCAAAAGATAATTCAGAACACAAAAAAATTCAAATGAAAAAATTAGATAAATAAAAGATTCAAAAGGCACAATTGGAGAAAGAAAATATTCAAAAAGACAAGCTAGATCAAGATATTTTACAAAAAGATCAGGAATTCATAACACAAATTAGATATTTTATTAATATTCAAGCAAATATACATGACTATTATTTAGTCCCTAATGAGATGAAACATTTTGACACTTATGAACATCCTCAAGAAACACAAACTTTCAAGAATGAAACTCTAATATATGATACAATGGGTTTTGTATACATAGATATATCACACATTCAATAAAACCCTCATAAGTTAGTCTCATATAATAATGATTACATTGATGATTATAATCATAATAATATACAAGATTGGTATGATCTTGATGATATTGATTATGTAGCATATGAATAGGACATATATGATACATGGAATTTATATAAGCATGCCCTTGATGAGTACATTGGTCTCTAGTAGAAATTTTACTTGCATGTATCTTCTTTGTTTATCCTTCCAAATATTTCACAAAATCCCAAAAAATCAAATATTCAAGAAAATACAAAAACATTCAAAAAATTCATTAATACCAAAAATATTCATCATGTTTCTAGTTATGCTATTTTTTATACTTATGTTGTTTTCTCCATGTTAGTAGATAACATATCATTCATTTTCATATACACACATATTTTTCATGCGTCATTTGAATGTGATGCAAGCATACCAAAATACATGATATATGCACATATAGATGTTGGGATTTATCTCCACTCATGTCATAAGTATGTTAGGGATATATTATTCTTAGTTCATGATACACCTATATTATATTACTCTATGATTATTTTCCATTATCATGTTTTAGCTTATATACTTACACATTCCTATATCCATGATTATACATTTCATAGTGTACTTGATATGATATGTACTTAACATTTTTTAAAAACACATATTTATAGGAATTAGTATGCTATTATTCATGTTAGTTGCTTATCTTCCACTTTTATTTATGTACTTCCTTGAGTGTGTTCATTGTTTGATATTGTATTGCATTGTATTGAATGTTTGAACATTTTAATATGCTCCATTGATTGTGGGCCCCATGCCTTTGTTTGCCTATTTGGGCATTTGAATATGTCATTGTTTATTTTATGAACATTTAAATATGTCATTCTATGTTTTGTGAACATTTTAATAATTCATGTCCCTTTGATTATGAAAAATTTGAACATACCCCTTATATGAGGTCTTATTAGACTATTTTATTTTTTATTTATTGTAGTGCTTGATTACTTTCTAAACTTGTGTTGTTACTCTCTAGACATTTCCATGATCTATGTCATGCATCTTAGGACCTGATGTGATCATATTGCTTCAATGTTATATATAAATTACTAATATATTCTACATGATCCAAACATAACTTACATTGATATATTATCCTTTTGAGTTAAGGTATTTTTTGATGGAATAAAATTGCACTTGATCTTAACAAATCAACAATGGGAAGTTTCAAACTGTGGGACCATGTGGCTTGAAACAACCTCTAGATTTTAGAGAAGCTGGTCTCTTCTATGATATTGGGTGTTGGGGAAAAGGGATAGGAGACTAAACAGAAACACAAAATGCAAGAATTAAAACCTAACTATGGCGACGCACCTGAGTGTAATCCTAATCCTAACCAATGCATAGTGAGACTATTATATGATTCAATTACATTTAAAGAGCAGACAAGTGCATGATCAATGTAAAAGGTTAAAATAATAGAAACATAGGCTTACAACAAGGAAGTCTTTCGCTGAGACACAGAAAATGTCAACAAAGGCATAGTGTTTAATCTTCCTAACAGAATCTTTCAATCACATAAGAGGCACAGAAGTCATGTACATTTATGTAAACCTTCTGATTCAAGAAAATGAGACAAAAACAAATGACATTCTAAATCACAACTATAGAAAAATCTACAGAATAAACTACTTTGTGAATGACATAGATAACACCAACTAAGGCATAGAGCTTAAATTTCCTTAATTAATTTAGTCACATAAAGGGCATAAAAACATGCATGATTATATCAACTTTACAACCTAAGAAAATTAAGACAAGAACAAATGATATTACTAGTCAAAATTACAGAAAGTCTGAAACTATAGAATACCCCCACTTTGAATGATTTTACAATTCTTCTTATATAGATTCAAATGTCTCCTTGCATCCCTTTCTTTCCTATGTAATACCACTCCATCCTTCACTCATAGGGGAAAAAATAGATAGTGCATTCAATGCCTTGGATGCATCCTAGTCTTATCAAGAATTGCCCTGATTGCAGCATGGTGATCCCTAGCTATTACCTCTCTTCGTGCCTAAAATTCCTCATTCCATCACTTGTTTGGCCACTCAACTGTCTCTTCTACCTCCATTTATAGGGGACAAATAGATAGCATCTTCAATGATTTCAAGCCCTAAAAATCTACCTGGTGCACTATTCTATCTACTCGAATTAACTCCAGCTGAGCTTTCCCTCCATCTTTGCTGTAACAGGTAGACGAGCACTCTATTTTATTAAAACGGAAGATGACACTTAGTCAATTCATGAAAATTCTTCCTTTTGATCTAGAAGGCATAAGAGGATGACACTTGGCCACTTCTAATTTATTTATATTTTGTTGAGGAATGCCGCACCTTTGACATCTGTCGCAACCCACTACCTTGATACCTTACAGTTTTAACAAAACAAAACTTATCACATTCCTTGCTTGGGCAACTTTTAAAAAGGTATGGATGCACATGGCAAGCTTCACTTGTTGACACTTAGAACTTCCTTAGTCTTTTGAAATAATGTCTGGGACCCACTACAATCTTTATTCACTAATTAGGCTCGTAGATGGTTTCTCAAAAGTTGACACATGGCAACTTCTGCTACTTCTAGGAAGATACGTGGCATCTTCTACTTCTTTGTCTAGGGGTACGTGGTGCATTCCACTTTTGCTAGGGATGGAGTAGAGAGGGACTTAGAGAGTGACACTTGGTAGCCTCTACTACACATTAGCACTTACACAAAATGAAACGATTAAACTGAAACATTGGGCCCAGGCATTAAACCAAAGTTTTTTGGATGCCGACACGTGGTGACTTCCATTGCTTCTTCAAAAAGGTAGTTCAGGGCCTCCACAATTACCACTTAGTGCTTTCTACTCTCTATGATACTAGGTCCATTAAAAGTCTTTGCCAAAAAAGTAAAATGCAATGCAAGTTCCTCTATAAGAAGCAGATGCTAGCACGTGGTGCATTTTGCTTAATTGTTATTAGGTACATGGCATGATCCATGGTTTTCTAGAAAATTACAAAAAGGGCTTTAGAGGGTGCTAGCTGGTTGGTTTCATGCTTCGAAAGGAGACACTTGGTAGCTTCCACTGCACTTTGATACTTAGGCAAAATGAACTAGCCCTCTGCTTCAAAATTTTGCCATGAGGTCTAAGGATACGTAGGAACCAAAATTACAGTGCTCGAACCAAAAAATAAATTAAATACGATGTAGAGTAGGAAATTACTTTACAATTATTGGCAACCTCCAAGACTTTTGATCCTACTCAAAAAGAATTTGACTCTTGCTCGATCAAAATTTCAAAATTTATAGCTTCAAAAGAGCTATCTGGTAGATAGACCACTCATGGTTGGATAATCCTTGCTTGCTTTGCAATTTATCAAAAGCCAGGTCTAAGCTAATGAGATCCTTATGTGAAAAGGTTTGCAAGATTGAGACAGTGGCTTTTAGCTTATATTTTAGCCAAAAAATAGGAATTAGAATAGTCTTGACCTCTAGGGCTAAGGAATCATCCTACAAGCTCTAAAAAACTATCTGATCTCTTTGTTTAGACAATAGTAATGGTTGAAGTTGGTCAGCCATTAGGACCATCTTTGGATCCAAAGATGGGGAAGGGAGGCCTAGTTGTACTAGATCTTCAATGTAGTGTCTCATCTCACTAATGCCTTCCTTCACGACATTGAGACAACTTCTACAACTATTGGCTGTGGCATTGCGACTGAACTCCTCATTGACCCGTTTCACGGCAGCCATTCTATCAGGGATCCCCATGGCTACTAATGTTGCATCCCTTGTGTCATAGAGCTTCTCTAGTAATGAATGGGAGTCTATGACTCTTTTGGGGATCATGGCCAGAGTGTGTTGTGTTAAATTTTCCACCCTTTTGCATAGTTGCTGTGCATTGAGTAGGAAGGTGAAAAGTGGCCTAAGCTGGATAATCTTTGAAGAGATTCTTGCCCACAATGACTCGTAGAGCTCCTTCATCAACTACATGACTCTAACACCTCTTGGCTTATTTGCCAGCTCAATCACCAATTGTGCCATCCTCTATTGCTCTACCTAGAACTAGGCTTGAAAAGTTGTAGCCTTGTTCTATTCTTCTAGCAACCCTTGCTGTGATTGGGTAACCTGTAGTTGGAGTCCTTCGACTCTTCCTTGCAATGTTGCATTTTCTTGTCTTAGAGCTATAGCTACATCTTTTGCAAGTGTGAGCTCTATCTTCAATGAATCATTTTGGGTCTAAATTTCCTATTGAGTCTGGAGGGAAATAGTATCTTACAACTATTTTTGTAGACTAGCTATTTTATTGTCCTTATTGTTTATTTGTTTGGCCAAACTATTATAGTTTGCCTTCTCCTAGGCCAAATTAGGCTCCATATTCTATAGTCTCCTTGATTTATTCAAATAATCTTCTATGACCGCAGAAGTGGATTCAGTCAGCAGCTCGACTCTGTCTTGAGGCATGAACAGGGACATGTTAATGGCCACTACATTCATGGTGTAGTCTTCTAGCTACATTTGCTCACTCAACCTAGCAATATTGGGTGACAAATGGGTCACCGTCAGTTGTTATTGAATGGGGTCAAATTATAACCACAAATGTGGAATAGATGGCACTTTATTGTCTTTAATCCTCTTCTTCTCTAACTGGGCTTCTCTTGCCCTCCTAGCAACATCAGCCTGCGTCTAGAAGGTGGAAGGGGATGCAATATGTCCCCTTGTGAAAGGGAATCCTTATGGTAGGCTGTATTGGAGAGCCATTGGTTGGGTAGGGGTGAGTTATAGGGGCATTTTTTAGGGAATGGAGGGGGAAAAATGGGGTAATGTGAGGGCCTAAGGCATTGATGAGGGGGTGGCTTATGAGATGGGAATGGCAGCAGTGGCAAGAGATGTTGCTTGACTAGGTGGAGGTATTATGCTGATAGGGTAAGGGATAGATTGAGAGGGAGGAGGGGGAGAAATACTTACCTGAGGAGAAGTTGTAGTGCTCTATGTTGGGTGTTGTGAAGGCTCCTCTTCTTCCTTCAGATCTAATTGGAAGTACACCCTCCTTTTTTTGGGTGTCTCTACCTCTGGTTGTGTTTGTCTCCCTTCTACCTCTACTATTGCTAGTGGTGCATGTGGAGAACTGGGGACTTCAATTACTCTCGATGGAGAAGCTTGTGATGGTGAAGATACCACACTTCTTTATTATTCTATTTTAGCTATAGCTTGCTCTAGAGTCTATAGTTGTTGGCTAGGTCTTGTTCTAGCTACTTGCTCCACCCCAAGTGCCAACGTTTGGCTTGTTTCTGGGCTAGCAATAGGGGATGGATGCTATTCATTCCAAATTTCTTCCAACCTTTCATCTGAGTCCACACCTCCAAAAGCATGGGTGGTCTAGGAAATTTCTTGCTTATATTTCCAATAGGCCTCAATTTTCTTTGCGTCCCAACCTTTGTTCCTTAGCGTCCTTCTCAAACCAGAGGTCATCCTAACCTTGGGATCATAATCCCTTTGTTTGTCATAGAAGGTATCCCATGGCTTGTTTAGTGGGAGGGGTAGGTTTGCTAGCTCAACATAGAGACCAGGGGTGTCTTTCACAAGATTTTTCCTGGTCTCCCAGAAGGGGTGGCTTTCATGCACAATCCTGACTCCAATTCTATTTGTCCTCACTACGAAGGCTATGTAATATACTGGGTCATAAACCCACTTGTCCTCAACCAATAAGAACCCCAGGAAGGTCAGTTTCCTTAGTAGCATGGTCTCAGTTTCTTTGGCTTCTAGGCTCACATTGCTTGCCATCCACGAGAGATTGTACATTCTCCTCTTCTTCTTCCTGGATCCATATTCATTATCCACCACTAACACCTGCCTAGTGATTTCCAAGAATTCTAACCAAAGAGTCAAAACTTTTGGTAACAACACCAGCTCCCCACAAAATCCATGGATCCTTACAGTCGTGTGATGGGCCCCAAAATAGAAATCACATGGGATGGGACAACTAACCAAGAGATTTGTAACACTTGGGAACAACCTATTTATAACAGGCTTAGGGCTGAGGCAATGAAGAATAGGGGTGACAAATAATTCCCAGAAGTCATATGTGTCACTAGTTTTTGATAGAACATGTGTCCACGTGGACACAAGAATGGTCCTTTGGGGGTCAAAGGCTAGGTCATATAGGTTCAGGCTCATAAACTGGGAGAAGAGGTTAGGGTTCTGGTGTAGTATTAGATGGAATAGAAAGGAGGAATACCTAAATATCCCTTTTGCCCTAAATTGGGTTAGCTACTCCACTATTGAGAAGGTGAGGTGCTCGGAGAAGTCAAGATGGTACTCCTACATCTTGTCAACTATTTTTAGCTTAAAGAGGATGGCCATTTGCTCAGCATATACCACCGTGTCATTCTTCATGCCAAAGATGAAAGCCATCATCGATATTTCATCTTGGTTGGTGGGTAGGAACTGAGTTCTTGATTATAGGAGCATGGGTACCATTGTGTCACCATCAGTCATTTGCAACTCATACCTCAAAAACTTGGTCTAGGTGTTGACATTTGCCCATGTCCTTTACATTCTATCAATAGTGGAGAAGGTGGCGGTACCATCATGTTACAAGGCAAGCATCTCCCTGATAGCTTATAGATTAACCTACAACATGAAGGGGCCTTGTTGAATAGAGCAAGATTATGGATGGAGCAAGTCCACACACAATTCAATTATATCTGGGCATAGGTGTACATCTGGGACAATGAACTGAGCCAGTTGTGAGGTCCACATCCTCATTTCAAATGTTTCATATTGCCTTGCCCTGGCTCTTTGCAGGCACCTTAGGTGTGCCCCTTCTCTGAGGTTCTTATTATTGGCTCTTTTTAAGGTTGGGTCCATGATCCCATTGGCATAGTCCTTTACCTTGGATGGGTCATTGGTCTGATCGACTCCCAGGGCTTTTATTCTTGGGTAGCTCCTTAGTGGTTGTGTGGGGGCTACAACATATGGTTTCCTAGCTAGTAATTTGTTAAGGTATCTAGGTGCCCCCATTCCTTGATGTGATGATGTTTCTCCCACTATCTCTAAATCTCTTGGATAATACCTGGTATATGAGCCTTGCACAAGATAAAAACACGATCACTGAAGCAAACTTTTACTAGGTGCTATAACCACAATGAGCAAGATATTTTTGTAGGAATGCTTGAGAGTTTGTAAACTTTAACATTTGCTAAGGGATATTTATAGGCCTATCAAGTGATATATATGCATTAACTTTGGGTGACCATTTAGCAAATCCTACTCAATCTTTGGGAAACATCGAGGTGGACATATTATGAGGTGTAACGTACCTTGGAAATTTTAAAAGATTTGGGGAAGCATTTATTGCAACAAAATTTAAAGAATTAAAGCTTTTAAGACACTGACTCTATGTTTAAAATGCTTATTTTTAAAGAAAAGTGGGAAAGAAAAAAAAAACAATGTGGGAATGGGAAACTACCTAACTACATTATTTGAATATCCTTATTTTCCTCCAGGATCAAAAATGAACTTTTCAACATCTTCTTTATGACAAGCCAACTTGTGTTGCCATACCAGTGATTACAACGGGTATACCTTTGATGGAATGTCCTCTGCACTGGCCACATGGGTTTTCCTACACTCAGATGAGTCTGACTAAAACATGTGTCTAACACCCATAAATTCTTCTCATCCTTGAAAGCCCATTGAATACTAATTCTTCATTCTGTCATGTGTCATCAAGAAATCGTTGGCTATTAGTTCTTCACTCTATGCCTTTTGATACCCATTCTCTTCTGGTTTATCTCCTTCAGATTCCAGCTTTATTTCATCATCATGCTCCTTGATGACTTCATCCTCTTGAAAGGATAAATCTGAAGGCTAGAATTCCTTCTGCATACTCAAATGAGTCTCAAAGCTATCTTCTCCATATTCAGCCAATTCATAGCCTTCTTGCAGGATAGTGTCATCTGTCTCAATGACTTGGTCAAGTGAGTATCCATGTTCCTCCATATCCTCTTGTAACATGAGGAAAAAGTTGGAAATGATCTTCTCCTCGTCAGGAGTTAAGGAAGGAGTTGGTGACTTGTCCTCTCGTTCATCAAAGGGGAAATCTATGGTGATTTCCTCCTTATCTATACTTATGGAATCCTCTTGACTAGCCATGAATTGAACATATTCATCTGCATACTCATTAGCTTCCTTCAAAATATATTCTTCTTCAAAAAGGGATGAAGAAGAAGGTTGTGATGGGAAAGAAGAAGCTTCTTGAGAAAGGGTGAAAGGGACTTGAGGAGATAGTGGGAGTTCAGGGGTCTCTTCTCTTGCTGCTATCATAGTCTCTTCATTATTGGGGAAGTGACCTTGACAAGTTTGACCTTGTTTATGAACAGGGGTGGCATATGTTTGATATGAGATTTGTGGTACTGAATATGGAGCTTGATAGGCTTGGTAAGGCTAGTTCTCATAAATGCTTAGCCTCTCTTCTAGAAATGCAATCAATCCACACACATCCATCATTTCATATGTAAGTTCTTGCCAATTTGCCCTTTCAATGGGATCCCACTCATTTTTAATCAAGTCAATTGCTTCCCTTACTTGATGGATGACATGACAAGAAATTTCTTGACCATATCCCCTTTTACTGTCAAGCACTAACACATATTTTTAAATCCCAGCAATGCTTTCTTGAAGGTAAAAATGAGATTAGGCTGGGCAAAAAATTGGTATAGCTCATGACTATGTGCATCCTTGTTACTTGACATAATTCCAAGAGAAGTTTATTCTTGATTAAATATATAAGGAGAATAAGACTCATAGCTATGAGTAACAGAGTTATACATACCAAAAGGTGATTTCTTGATGATATCAGGACTGCTTGATCAGCTGATTTGACTCAAAGTCATTATTGGTGTTGTTGAAAAACCTCTAAAGGCTAATTCGCTGAAAAACACACCAAAATTCTTCAACTCCTTGAAAGATTGGTCCCATCGAGCATGCCAAAAATTGTTGATGGTGTAAAATTGCACTTGATCTTAACCAATCAATAATGGGAAGTTTCAAACTGTGGGACCATGCAACTTAAAACAACCTCCAAATTTTAGAGAAGCTGGTCTCTTCTATGATATTGGGTGTTGGGGAAAAGGGATAGGAGACTAAATAGAAACACAAAATGCAAGAATTAAAACCTAACTATGGCGATGCACCTGAGTGTAATCCTAATCCTAACCAATGCACAGTGAGACTATTATATGATTTAATTACATTTAAGAGTAGACAAGTGCATGATCAATGTAAAAGGACAAAATAATAGAAATAGAGGCTTACAATAGGGAAGTCTTTTGTTGAGACATAGAGAATGTCAACAAAGGCATAGTGTTCAATCTTCCTAATAGAATCTTCTAATCACATAAGTGGCGTAGAAGTCATGTACAGTTATGTAAACCTTTCGATTCAAGAAAATGAGACAAAAGCAAATGACATTCTAAATCACAACTACAGAAAAATCTATAGAATAGACTACTTTGTGAATGACACAGATAACACCAACCAAGGCATGGAGCTTAAATTTCCTTAATTCATTCAGTCACATAAAGGGCATAAAAACATGCATGATTATATCAAATTTACAACTTAAGAAAATTAAGACAAGAGTAAATGATATTACTGGTCAAAATTATAGAAAGTCTGAAACTAAAGAATCCCCCCACTTTGAATGATTTTACAATTCTTCTTATATAGCTTTGAATGTCTCCTTCCATCCCTTTCTTTCTCACACAATACCACTCCATCCTTCACTCATAGGGGACAAAATAGATGGCACATTTAATGCCTTTGATGCATCCTGGTCTTATCAAGAACTACCCTGACTGCGGTATGGTGATCCCTTTCTAGTACCTCTCTTCACGCCTAAAATTCCTCATTCCATCACCTATTTAGCCGCTCAACTGTCTCTTTTACCTTTGTTTATAGGGGACAAATAGACAGTGTCTTCAATGCTTGAAAGCCCCAAAAATCTACTCGGTGCACTATTCTATCTACTCGAATTAACTCTAGTCGAGCTTTCCCTCCATCTTTGTTGTAACAGGTAGACGGGCACTCTATTCTGTTGAAACAGAAGAGGACACTTAGTCAATTCATGAAAATTCTCCCTTTTGATCTAGAAGGCACCAGAGGATGACACTTGGCCACTTCCTCTTTCTTTATATTTCATTGAGGAACGCCCCGCCTTTGACACCTATCGCAGCCCACTACCTTGATACCTTGCAATTTTAACAAAATAAAACTTATCAGATTCCTTACTTGGGCAACTTTTAAGAAGGGATGGATGCATGTGGTAGGATTCACTTGTTGACACTCAGTGCTTCCTTAGTCTTTTTAAATAATGTCTGGGACCCACTACAATCTTTATTCATCAATTAGGCTCGAAGATGGTTTCTCAAAAGTTGACACGTGGCAACTCCCACTGCTCCTGGGAAGATACATGGCATCTTCAACTTCTTCATCTAGGGGTATGTGGCGCATTCCACTTTTGCTGGGGATGGATTAGAGAGGGACTTTATAGAGTGACACTTGGCAGCCTCTACTACACTTTAGCACTTAGACAAAATGAAATGATTAAACCGAAGCATTGGACCCAGGCGTTGAACCAAAGTTTCCCAGACATTGACACATGGTGACTTCCATTGCTTCTTCAAAAAGGTAGTTCAGGGCCTTTTCCACTGCCACTTGGCACTTTTTTCTCTCTATGCTACTTGGTCCATTAAAATTCTTTGCCAAAAAAGTAAAATTTAATGTGGGTGCCTCTATGAGAAGCAGATGCTGGCACATGGTGCATTTCACTTAGCTGCTACTAGGTACGTGGCACAGTCCAGGATTTTTTGGAAAATTACAAAAAGGGCTTCAGAGGGCACCAGCTGGTTGGCTTCATGCTTTGAAAGGAGACACTTGGTAGCTTCCACTTCACTTTGATACTTAGGTAAAATGAACCAGCCCTCTACTTCAAAATTCTACTGCGAGGTCCAAGGATACGCAGGAACTAAAATTGCAGTGCTCGAACCAAAAAATAAATTAAATATGATGTAGAGTAGGAAATTACTCTACAGTAACTACCAAATTATATTCCCCTCACCTCAAAATGGGGTGCATATGAGTGGGGGCATGTCATAGAGACATGTCTTCCACATTTTCATAGTTTAAAATTATAATACGAGCATGCTATAGAAACATATTTTCCACATTTACACTAGTTCTTACATTCTACAAATGCAGGGCATGTCATAGAAACATATCCTCCATACTTGCATCAATTTAAAATTCACTAGATTTGTGGCAATATTATATACATTAGTACTATTATTATACATATATTTCACCTTGACACATATATGAGGTGAATATGCCATGCAAGGGGCACCTAAAAATTGGAAAATCAAATAATTTTATAGATTTCAAATACTATTATGGATTGTTATCATAACCAAGATGGAATGTTATTGATACAATATACTATAGTAGTTGGTTTACCTATGGAAGGTTAAGTTTATTAAATCACTCAATTTTACAAAATTTATAAGTTAAATTTTAATAAATCATATAACTTCACTAGAATTATAGGTTGGACTTGATTAAATCATTCATCCTCACCAAATATGTAGTGTGTTTTGATTAAATCACTCACACTCACCAAGTTATGCACATATTTTATTTGTATGATTGAGATAAAATAAACTCAATTGTCATTTTACAACTCACCTTTACACCAAGATTTGGGGCATGTGTCCTAAAATATCTATATATATATATATATATATATATATATATATATATATATATATATATATATATATATATATATATGTACTAGTAGGTTCAAAATTATTTTAATCTCAATTTAAATGCTTCATAATGAGGAATCCTTTCAAATCAAATAATAAAAATTCAATATGGTTGCATCGATACATGTGTAATCTTAACCTTGATCTTCTTACTTTCAAGAATTCAAAATTCTTCCAATTTTAGATTTTTAAAACTAATTATATACTATAACATATTATTGGTTATAGATATGTCACCAAAAAATTACTCAAGGTGGGATCATGCAAAGACAAGGTGTGTTATACATACCCAATACACATTTATTTCATTTAAACTAGAAATTTCATTACTAGATTTAAAGTGGGATAAATTTAGATACTATAATATTATTTATATGGTACCTCAATCTTGTACACTTGGAAAATACCTATCATGGTAGTACCTTTTAGTTCTAGACCTTCTTGCTACCAAAAGGCTCTCGTTCACTATCTCTTTATGCCAAATTTTCTTATCTCTTAGTTTGACCATTATTAATATGATAACCCAAGCCTTCTATACTATGTATAAAGCTCTAAACTTGATTATTATCCTTCACTACTAGTTTTGGACCTATACCTAGTTTTTAACTCTCTAGACACTTACATCTCAGGTAGACACATGTGTTGATGTAACTATCAATTTACCTATAAAGTGTCTAGTGCCCAAAAGTCATCCAACTTGAAAAATAAATGTATCTAAAAGGTTTGCCTAAGTATTTAATGTGAGATATTTCCAAAAAAAATGATACATGTACAAAATCAACCCTTATTCATACCTTAACTAAAAATCATGTACAACTCATAATATAATATACCAATAAGAACTAAATTAAGCATTCAAGTGAGAAAATATTGCCTATTTGTCCTTATTTTCATATTTGTTATAGGAAAAATATTTATAAACATCTGAAGCATTCAAATAGAATACCATGAGCCATATTTTCCATGTTATAAGTTAGGTTAATGCATGTCTTTGTTTATCACACATTGCACCCTTGTGCACACACAAACTAACATATTGTGGACAAATACATCAATCTAAGTCCCTCTTTATATTATTGGATATATAGGCAACACCTATTAATAGATGGGTCTTTGGGGATAGCTCGACATCATGATCCCACTAACCCATTTTCCCCATAATGACTCCAAAGATGAAGATATAGGGTTTGATCATTTGAAAAATATATATAGCTGGTGTGAATGATATGAAAACATTAGACAAAAGATGAAACCCCCAAAAGGATCCACTTAATCATATCTAAATATAACTAATATTTCATACATGACATGTATGGTAGAGTTAAACACCTATATCAATGTAACTAGCTAGATTTGATGCAAGTATATGAGGCCACAAAAAGGACATTTATAGAAACTAATGATTATTATAGGATCATCATCTAGTCCACTTACACCCTATTCCTATTTAAACTTGTATGTGTACATTAAATTTAATAAGTATCATTATTTCTTATTTAATGTAATATCTATTAATAATTGTACTTTACTAATTCTAGTAATCTTAGTTGTATAAATTTAGAATATTATTTATTTTATTTTTGTATTAAATGGACTGCTTATTAGATTATTTCACCACCCTTTTGTAAAATCTAATCTAATATTATTAATCTTATATACCCCCATTATATAAATTTAGGGTTAAACATGTACCAATGACATAAATTTGACCAAATACTGTTTTGGATTGAGACATATTTTTTAATATTAGAATATCAAGAACAAAAATTTATACATCAAAAGATGGAAAACAACAAAAAAGATACAAAATATAGGAAATCATAAGAGATTAAACTTCCTCAAGTT
The DNA here is from genome assembly GCA_037957365.1 of Torreya grandis. NCBI lineage: Eukaryota > Viridiplantae > Streptophyta > Pinopsida > Cupressales > Taxaceae > Torreya > Torreya grandis. Next base: position 1,608,885 of record JARHVA010003016.1, read on the forward strand.
AGAATATAGTTACCAATATTACAAAATAAAAATGGACCAAATAGGTGACATAAACAAGAAAGAAATGATAGAAAAATAAAAACACCCAATAAGCCACCCAATCCAAAGGGTGACACCATGAACTAGTAACTACATCATCAATGACCTTCCTAGTAGTGGCATTTCCCACCTTATAACCAATATCCAAATCCATATCCACTTTAATAGGTCCCAAAAACACAATTAGAGTCCAACACAGGTCGTAATTGATCCAAGGCACTACTATGTGGATGAATATATCATTTAACCTTCCCAAGAAAGGATTTCATATTGTTGGATTTAACATATTATAGGACTTATTTGGCCTCAAATTTACCACCCCTTTCAATAAAATTTTCAAGTTTTTAGGCAAGCGTATTCACATTTTCATCGATAAAATCCCAAGTATCATTTTCATTATCAATATTTTATTGTAGGAAGGGAATAATAGTAAGATAAGTTAGTTGAATAAAGGAATTACCAGTAGTACTCATGTCAAACTTGAGATCCATATAATTAGCTTTATCTTCAAACTCCTTGAGCAAACATCCATGAGCAATTGAACTAGATTTTTGTCTAGCCATAACCACATCTTCATTGGCAATAACCTAACTTTCAAACCCATTCTTGTTAGAATAAAAAAAAATAACCCGTGCATGTAAAAGATCATCCACCTGGTCAAAAGAAGCCTCCTTAATATAGTCCCTCTCATATTAAAAAAAAATGACTTCAGTAGTAGGTCCATAACAAATACCCTAATCCAAATGAGGACTAAGTTTAGGTTAGCCTCTATAATCAATCAAGAAATCAAAAGTAAATTTCAATAATCTAGTCCTCAAGAACTTTTCCAATTATGGTTAGGGCACCTTCAGCTAAAGATAAATCAAAAAATAAACAAGGCTAGCAATGACTTCCCCTATGAAACTAGTAAGCACTCTAGCTTTTTTTTGGAAAACATCAATGTTCCTTTGCCTCCAGATAAACCATAATATTTAAATGGAAATCACAAACCAAAAATTGTGAAAAAGGAATTAAATTTATTTTTTGGACACACATAACCAAACACAATATTAAACCAACCAGTTTCACATTCAAAGGCTGACCAAAAGATGTTTAATAAATTCAATATCACCAAAAAATAAATAAAAAGGCTGACCAATACCAATTTTAGCCAAAATTTCACCAATGATAAGTTTATTTGTATAACAATATCCATTTAAAGTAGGATTTCTTAGGTCCAATACAGGTGTCCCAAATCACATAGAATTTAAAATTTCAAGAATGTAAAGGATTAAAAACATGCCTGATATGATTAAGGGTAATAAATGGGACCATACATAAAGAGATTTTATCATACAACATTTTAGTGGAGAACTCAATAAGAGATGACCCCTTTAACCATTTAACATTGTCCCAAAACTTATCCTCATCATCCATGACATATATATTCTCACACCCTTTAAGGCTTTGAGAAGTAAAGTATATGTCCTACATTGAGAGGAGGGAATTTGAAATATGGTTTGAATTTACATCTAAGAGGCCCAACCATACTAAGTTTAAAATTCTCTAAAGTTTTTCAACCTTTTATTGAACCAATCAAAGGCAAATCATCCCCTAGTGAGTGTAAGAGGCTACTTGTTAACATAGAAATTCCACCATAAAGGTCTGTACCTCTAATATCATGTCCTAAACCAGCTAAAAACATTTTTAGTAGTGATGAAAGGCTTGATTAAATCTAAATATATAGAAATAGAACTAAAGATAGGAGAGACTATAACTTTAACTGAAAATACCATATAAGAAGGTTAGAAATATTGAAACCTTTCCAAATTGGTTTACCTTTAGGAAAGCCTCTCAAAATATTTTTTTTGACTAAGAATTTCTAGGGCTCTTCTCCTTTGAAGGCTCTGATAATCCATTTAACATCAGGAGTAATACCTTGGATCCTAAGGTCTTTCAAACCAAAGCCACCAATTTTCTTAGGCTTACAACATAATTTATAGGAAATAGCTTGCCTTTTCTTATTTCCTTTACCATCTGACCATAAAAAGTCTTTAATAATTATATGAAATAGATTAACTTGGGATTTATTAAATAGCCAATAAGAAGCATAATATATACTATAGGAATCCAATACTTTATGATAGACCTAAATCCTATGAGGCAAATAGAATATGTGGCCTTGTTATTTCTTAATATTAATAAAAACCCATTCCCACATAAGTTCAAATGAGGGAATTATAGCAAAAGGAATGATAATATATACAACCAACTGATCATGTCCTTCCACTCCCAACCAAAATGATCATGCCAAGTAAGAGGAGTGTCTTTCCAACCTAACATAAAATACTTATACATAGCCATTATAGAACTAGAAACAGAGTACTAAATCTCAAGCTTTAAGTCAACTTCAACTAAATTATCTTCCTCAAGTTTGACAAATTTTTTTGTATCATCATAAAAAATAGCATCAATAAGCTTGGATTCATTAGGTAAACAAATATTTTTAATCGGGGGACCCATAGTAGCACTTCTTAACAAGTAGTGTAATGCTTCTATCACAAGTATAAATAAAGATGGGGCTAATGGGAAGCCTTGTCTGATGTATTTTTGAAGGGAAAGAGAATATGTAAGCTCACCATCAACTTTAATAACCATAGAGGCATATTTAAAAATAAAATTAATCATTCTACAAAACATGTCTTGAAACCCCAAATCTATCAACATTCTTTCAATAAAGGTCCATTCAATTCTATCACACGCTTTATCAAAATCAAGTAGAATCATACCCACATCCTATATAGAATATTAGGCCCAATACAACCCCTCCCAAATAGTAATAAGGTTATCAATAATATATATAACTTCAACAAAACCTTTATGCATTTTAAAAATAACCAAAGTAAGAATACAACAGACATGATTGGCTAGGATTTTAGCCAAGATTTTATATGAGACATTTAAAAGAGTGATAAGTCTCTAATTTTTGACTTAAATGGGGTCACCTTCATTAATGATGAGATTAATAACACCTTTTATGATCTTTGGGCATAAAGAACCAATAGAAATACATCATTGTAGACCTCAAGACATTCATTGGTAATCCAATCCTTATTAGCGTTTTAAAATTTAGTAGGGAAGCCATCAATACCTGGATCTTTATCATATTTAAAGGAATAAATATTCAATTTAAATTTATTAAAATAAATATCCTTATCCACACATCTCATTTGACCCCATGAAACCTTTTTGGGATGCATTGATCACAAAGAATCATATTTTTTTCAATTTGAGAATTTATACCATCTATCAAGAAGAGATTGGATTAAAAATCATAGAAGAACTTTTTTATATCATAAGGATCATGGGAGATATTTCCCTCTATGTCAATACTAGAAATATTTTTCTTCTCGTTCTTCATTTTCAAAAAATAAAAGAATAATTTGGAACCCCTATCACCAAGTTTGAACCAATTCAAATGGGATTGAATTTGAGCACCTATGGCAAGGTAGTTTTGGGATTGTCTAATCTAATGCTTTAGGGAATTTATATCCTCCAAAATCCTTCCATTAGAGAAGGCTATTTTGAAGGGTACTTCCAGCACAAATTATATTTTCCTGAGATATCCTATCAAATTTCCTTCTCTATCTAGCCTTAATCTAAGCATAGGTTCTTACAATGTTTTTTGATAGTTTTATATATGAATTCCATTTTTTAATGTTAGATGATGAGTCTCTAGATAACATTATAATATTCCAAGAAGTTTTGATTCCATCCATATAGAATTTGTCATTTAGGTGAGTTACATTGAACTTATAGAGGCCTTTCAAAGAAGTATGTGTTCTAACATCCTCATTTAGGGATATACTGATCTCAATAGGATGGTGATATGATACTGTGAAGGGAAAGATATTAACAACATTAACATAATTATTTGGACTTACCTTGAATAATTCACCATTCAAATAAAATCTATCAGGCCTAGAATAAAGCCTTTTATTACTATTCTAATTATTGCACCAAGTGAACCAGATTCCTTTACTCTATTTTTTTTCCTTTATGGAGAGGATCAATGAATCTATGCATTATATTAAATTTATACCATAAGAATAATTCATTACCTTTATAAGACTGATGCCCCCCTACTTTATCTTCCTTCTCTTCTACCATATTAAAATCCCCCTTGAAAAACTAGGGGACATTCTTAATATTGGAAGCAAGCAAATTCCAGAGCTTATAGCTCTCTCTATAGTCATTAGGAACAAAGATATTAAAATGACTAAAACATTGATTTGAATTTTTAATCAAAACCTAAATAGTTATATTATATAGAGAGATTCCATGGTTAATAATTTAATCCCACTAATCAGGATTAATCAAAATAGAGGCCCCTCGTTTGCATCTCTAATGGTTGGTAGAAAACTAAATAAAATTTGGCCAAATAAAGTTAAAAACCAAAGAAAGATGGGATCCCTTAGCTTTGACCTCTTGAACAAACAAGTCCAATTTCTCTGTGTAATTCTTGAACTACCTCAAAATAATTTCAATCCCCTTACATTCCAAATAATAATATGTATATACAACATGGGGGGAAAGATCACTTACCCTAGCCTAAGGACTCACCCCTAGTTTTGTAGATCCTTGTGAAAAATTTAGGGACATTATTCTCTTTTGATTTTTTCTTATTGAACACATAACATCTTCCAATTGATCTATCTTTAGATTTCTTACTATTAATCCCAAAAGCCAACCCATGAGGAGAAACATAAATCTTAGTCTTAAGTATTTTTCCACCACCTTTAGACCTCTAACTTTTAGATGCATTAGGGTCTATGTGTTAAAAATTGATAGAAATAATAGGATCAAGAGAGGACACTACATTATTCATCTTCTTCAAAATTGGTGAGACCATCATAGAATAAGAGTCATCACCATTTATTTTCAAATTGGTGGTAACACACTACTGGGGTACATTCTTTAGTAACAGGGGATCCACTAACATGATAACATATTCATCAGAGAGAGTCTTTAAGATGTGAAAAAAGAGTCCATTAAGACACTTTAATCAAGGAAATCCTCTTCTAAATTATTAGGCATGATATTTTTATAATCAGACATATAGGCCTCTATATTAATAGGCGGTGAGGAAGAGATACAGAACTGAGGGAGAAATTAGGAAAATCATTGATTTTCTCTTTAGGTTCCACTAAAATAATTATCCCCAAATAATCATTAGGGGAGGCACATACCTTTAGAGGTTCATCACTAAAAATTGGGTTTTTAAACATTTTTAAATCCTCTTTTGGAACTGGTCCCATCATAAATTCATCTTTTTGAGATACCTAATATTTTTGCTTATTAAGACTTAGCTCTTTTTTAGATAGTAACAGGTAGATATTCTTGACATGCCCATATTTTTTACAAAAAAAAGGGCATTTAAACCTCCCTTGCCTTTAAAAACACACACATTAGAAACACCTTTGATATAAAAAATAAGGGATTCTAGGAAAACATCAAGTTGTTCCAAGGAAATTAGAACCCTATGATTCATATGAGCCAAGGACCTTCTTGTGTTATTAATTATAAGGAATTCACCTAAATGCTTTATGTATTGAGGAATAAAATTCCAAATTTTAATAGGACATTTTCAAAATCTACCCATCTGGGGGCAATTTTGAAGACCAGGTTGTTAAAATCCATGTCAGGGTTCCATGGGACTGATTAAAAAATAGATTGACCAAAATTCCATAGGGTTTTAATAATATCCCTCATTTTCATATTATAGTTTTTAAAAATAATCATAAAAACTCCATTTTGAACCATTCTATAGAGACTAATATAGATTCCCATTTTCTTACCCCATCCTATGTTGAGCCAATTTTCGAAGAAGTTTCTAGAAGGAAGGGATTTTTATTTATTTATTTATTTAAATAGGAAAAAAAAATCCAACATTTTTCAAATGAGTTTCTTCCTACAAAAGTTATTTTTCCATCAAAACATTTGGAAGCAGAGTAAGGGTTTTCCCAAGGCTAGGACACTTACCAATTTGGGCCTTGATGCACTCCCTCACTCCATATTCAACCTTATTGAAAACACTGATAAGAAATTATGTCTTCTAAATTCTTCATATCCTCTTCCTTCTATACAATCTCAATAAATAATTTATTTGAAGCTCCAACATTTCCTTCACCTTTTTCAACCAAAATTTACTCACTACCCTTGAGATGGAAATCTTTAGCAATATCAAAAGCAATGATTACTTCATTAAAATCACCATCCTCTTCACATTTCACATATTTAGGACCAAATTTTTTGTTTCTCACCATACCCAAATGCAATTAATACATTTAAATCCCTTCTCTCCAGGGGCTACAGGCACAAAAAACTAGGTGGAGGGATGTGAGCAAACACAAGACAACCAGGTAATAAATAAAGGGAAAGAAGATTAAATAATAAATAAAGACACAAAAGTATAAAATAAACCAAATTTACCAAGGACACCCAATAAAAAAATCACAATAACACAAAGGGATAAAGGTTAACTAAGGTGAGCAAGAGAGAGAACTTGGGACACCATCAATGGAGGATGAGACTTTGCCTCCCCTTTGCAAAGCTCTAAACTTATCCCTCTATTTTATTTTGATTAAGATATTCACAAAAAATGATATACACATGAAATGAATTAGTAAAATATGGCAAAAGTGTTATTTCACCTATTTCAGTGACTACATATAATAGGTGGTAAGGCCTCATATACATAGTAGATTTAGAAACTAGAGAGGTTAAATTTAATGATGAACAATCCTAAGACTTATTCAAATCATAATATTAAAATAACTAATATGAGTTTCCCTTTTTTACCACTAGGTGACAAAGGGCATGCATGAATCCTTTTATTCCTCCTCCCCATAAACGTCTAAATCATGTTAGCTACCATCTTGCCCCTAGTATTTACCCAAAGCTTATATTGGGTCTCACAGTCTATGTTGTCACTATAAGGAGAGAAAGGGAACCCAAGAATGGATTGGTCAACATGTTCCTTATTGGAATATTCTAAAATAGGATAATAATTAATTAGTTTAGAATATTTAATTCTAAGCTATAGTTAGAGAGTTATATCCTTAGAATGTTCCTATAGGTCCTAGAATTAATTTATCTTTAATGGTTTTCTAGAATGTTCTAATGTGTAACAATTAATTATTAAGTGTAATTAGAAACTTCTAGTGAGAATATTCTCACATTATCTCACCTTTTAGTATGCTTTACTTCACTTATTTAAGAGGTGCTCTTTAGGTGAGAGTTAGTTGGTTGAGTTGGTTGAGAACCTGATAGTTTTAAATTGTACTTATGAAGCTTGTATTATATAATATAAACCTATATACTTCCCATTTTTTATTGATTAATTTATTTGGAATCAAATTTATTATTACCAATTTTTTTTTAGTTTTATCATATAGATCTATGTAGTTTCTAGTTTCTCTCTTCATGGTATCATAACATTGGAGCATCTCTAGTCGACAAATCCTATATCTTGATCACCCACTTTCAATAAGAAACTTCTAGCAAGTGAATTTTAGGAATTTTTAAACCTCTTCAATGAGTTCAGATGACCCCAAAACCCATATTTTGACATAAGGCAATCCTATGTTCTAAAACATTCATTTTTCAGCTTAAGATGTTTTTCTCTCCTTTTCTACATTTTGTACATTGCATTTTTCCCATTAAATTTTTGAAAATAAATATTTATATGCTTTTCATGGATTTTTTTGGGGTCTCACATTTTTTATACAACTTTTATGGATCTCCTTCAAATTTAATTTTTCATTTGGAGGTCTATACTCTACAAGGGTTTGTACAATAGTTGAAGGGTTTCTAGGTCATATTATAGGTTGTACTCATTAACATCCTGTGTTTTATTTGGTGGCTTATATTTTTTTACTTGACTGTACATGGCTCAGATCTCTTTGCACTCACCCATGGGCTCATAAAAACCACCAACAAATCCTTTCTTAAATGATATCTCTAGGGTCACCTTTGATAACCATGTAATTTTTTCCACCAATATAAAGTCAAAACCAATTTGCATTTGGATTCTCATTCTCATTTACTTATATTACAATGAAAATGGTCAATATAATTAAAGTTATGCTTATTTATGATCTCCATATTGGTAGGCACTTAAGACAAGTAAAATTTTATATAAAATCTATAATCTTTTAAAACCATGTCTCCTTATAAAATAGTGAAAGAGGTACAGGTAGAGGTGAATGTGGCATGGACATGTAAACAAGATTGCCATATAAAGTTTTACAACCTCCTTTTTTATATATTTTTTCAAACAAAAAGATTTATTTAATTTAATTAGATCAATAATTCAAGGGTGAGACTTGAAACTGGAGCTTTATTAGGGTTTTTTCATGTCATCATTGATTTTATTCATTGTTTTGCTTACTTTCCACTCATATTTTTGTTGTAGGAGACTATAGGCTATTACACACATTTATTATGTTGGATTAACCACCCTTTGGGTGGATTAACACTATTTAATAGATTAAATTATGTTTAAGGCCTAATGTAGTTGACAATGTGTGTAAATGGTATGAAAATAACTCATTTATTATTAATTTTGTTGGTCTTATCCCCTCGAAAGAGTACCTAAACACTTGGTTTCATCACTAGTGGGAGCCTTCTATTTTCCATGTCACTAACATCTAAAACCTTACCAATCCTTTTTTTGTTTAATTTCAAAGAGTTGTCTAAGGTACAAGCTCTTTTGGAAAAACCAAGTTATTGGTTTCTCAAAAACATGTTCTTGATTTTGTCCAAGTGGACATGTGAATTTGAATTCATTAACTAGGCCTCCCTATAGGTGTTGGTCAATATTGAGCTCCTTGACATCTAAATCCCCTTGTTATCCTTCCTTGATCTAATCATATATCATATTGGCTGAATTTTATGCCTTGATCCACCCAATTTTTATTTCATAAATCCTAATAGGTGATTTTGTGTTGAGTTAGTTTTAACCAAGTATTTAAATGAATTCATGGATATGAAAGTTATTATAGAGAAATTGGGTCCAAAAGTTTGTTTCATTCAACCTCCCCAAAACCTAATTTTATTTCCAATCACTCCACCATCATATCAAATACTTCCACCTCATGGATTGGTCAAAACCCTCTTCAGATCCTTCACAAGTTAATAATCCCAAGGTAGTGGAAAAAATGGTGGTTGGATAATGGTTTCTAGAAGGAAAATATTTTCTTGGTCCTAAAGTCTCCCCCAATGATTTCTCCCATGGTCATCAAGTACTCTTATGAAGTTATTAATACCACTCACCTAACTATTAATTATCAAAAGGCCCAACAAAACCATGTTACTCAAGTCTCACATCATTAAGGTGGATCTTCTCCCATTGGGATATCCTTTACAAGTTTTTCATTCTATAGGAAGTTGTGTAGCCTACCTTGTGGTGGTGGTGACTCTCCCTAAGAAGATAATGTGGATAAATGTCATTCTAATTCACTTAGGGATTTTATTCTTCCAAACCCACTCTAGTTCACTTGGCTTGATGTAACATTTTATCAACCCTTGAAACTATTGATAATGGATAGGGGGGCTCCTAATGGATGAAATTTATCAATTAATATTATCTCTTGGAATGGTTGAGGTCTCAAAAATTATATGTGTGAGTAGTTTTTAAACACTTGGGTTATTTAGATTTTATGTCTATGGTAAGTATTTTTATTTGTTTCCTTCTATAGATTGATTTGAGATGTATTTGGCTTGATGCCATCCAATTATCCACTCTAAATTATGAGGTACATGGTACTATAATATCTTTTTTTCACCAATTTTTTCCTCCTTAATTATTTCCATGGGGTGGGGGATCCATCACACTAATATAATTGGTTGATCCTTGATATTTATTGATACTCATTATAAGTTGTTAACATTTACTCTCCAAATAAAGGCCCTAAAATAATGTATTTATGGCATTATTTGGCTAACAATTTACTCCTTTCTATATGGATAGTGTGTTTTTATTTTAATAAGGTCAAAATCCCCAAGGACAAATATAGTACCTTATTCATGGGATGGTTTTGGGAGAGAATGAAACATGGTATTATTTCAAGAATTGGTGGGGATTTGTTGATCTTCTTCTTTGATGATGCATTTTTAATACCATGCCTTGGTTTATGTGGTATAACAATAATACTAATCCTAATTAGGCCCTCAAAATATTTGATCATAATATTATTTAATAACAAAATATTTTATATTTTACCTATCCCAATGGAATCCACTCATTGTTCACTCTGAGCAAATTCTCTCAAACCACACTCACATCTCATGTAGATTAGAATGGGGAATAATCTAGTTCAGAGTTTCATATGACCAATTCATCCTCAACACCTCCCTTCTATGCCATGAGGTCACCATATGACTCATTGATCATATTTGGAACCTTGCACCTTGGACACCATTTAGTGTCAGCTAGATAGAGTGGTGGAATGAGACTATTTAACACACCACCACCTTTCTCCACCATTATGGAAAAAATATTTCTCATGTTCAAAATTAGGGTGATGAGTCTATTCTAAAAGAATATAAAAGGATTTCCTCTATTCTTGAACATAACCCATCAGATATTCACATATAAAATTAAGTTGCCTCTCTCAAACACCAAATTAAGTTAACAAATAACCATGTCACTAGAGGGGAATAAATTATTACTCACCTTCATTACCTTGAAATTGGAGACAAGGCCTCAAAGTAATTTTTTAAGTATCATAGAGTAAAACAATATCATGATCATATCAATGCCATAAATTTAACACATTAAACACTTTCCTAACATCTCCTCAACATTCTTCGACAACAATAAATTGGTCATTGAGGCTTAGGAGGAAAAGTCAAGAGGAATCATGCCTTATAAGAATTCCTTGATGTGGTTCCTTGAGAAATCATTAATGCATATCACAAGATCTATTATGCACCCTTAAATCTACATGATATCTTATAATCCCTTAATAGCATGAGAAATGACAAAGCCCCTAGCTTTGAAGGGTTCCCTATGAATTCTACAAAGCCACTTGGTGTTTATTGGGCCCAAACAACTTCAAGTCTAAAAATAAGCTCTACATCAATCATCTATGAAGGTAATATCAAAGTTATACCTCAAGTTGGTGATACTGAGATTATCACTAATTGGTGACCAATAATTCTACTAAATTTGTATTATAAGATCGTTTTTAAAGTTCTTACAAATTGTATTCATATCATTTTACACGTGATTGTTAGACCAAAGCAAGCTAGTTTTATCAAAAGTAGATATATTATTGATAACCTTATTAATGTTTAGGAAAATATGGAATGGGAAAGGACCTCTTGTTAGAGAACCATATTTTTAAAATTTGACATTGAGAGCACTTATGACAAGATTTAATGGCCTTTCATTATGATTATGATTCAAGCTCTTTGCTTTGGCAAATGATTTATTTTGGTGGTCCAAAACTTGATGGTTGATGCCTTATATTACATTACTATTATTAGTTTCAAATTTGACCATATTGGCCTCCAATTATTTATACACCAAGGTTTCCCCCTTACCCTAATATTATATGTCTTCTCTATGTAAACCTTTGGTTATATATTGGTTCATTAAGCTAAGTGGGGTCGCATCTGAGGTATTATTCTTCTCAATGAATCCTCTTAGATCATTAATGTAAACTTTAACAATGAAACATTCCTTAAACTTGAGGCACAAGTAAATCCTTTCAAAGAATTTATGCATTGTCTTGACACTTTTTTACGTAGCTTTTGGATCAAGCTTATAATGCATAAAACCTCAATGTTTCAGGTAGAGTATGATGCTCATATGGAAGTGTATTCATAGAGAAGATAAATTCAAATTTATAGGCATCCCCTTTACCTTTGATATATCCCCTATGACACTATGATAATATGTTAGTAATAGAGTGAAAAAAGGTACAATATTAGGTTATGAATCCCCTCTCTCTTGTAAGGAAATTTAAAGTGTGCACTAAAATATTAGTTTTCACTCATGTCTAATATTATTCATGTTGGAATCCCTCTAAATCATGATATGATAATCATGCTAAATTTTTTAGATAATTCATGTGGACTAATGCCAAGCAATCAATCATATTTCATCAATTTATCGAGGACATCTATTATCTACCTATTAAAAAGGAAGTATGGGAATTATTAGCATTTACAGGAAAATTATTGCTTTGTGTGCTAAGTGGGTGGTCAAATACATTGAAGTTAATGAATTTTATAAATAATTATACACACAATCCAACACATATGGGATAACTACATCAGTTTGATACCCTCTTTAGAATATTGGGTATGTAGGCAACACCCATTGATAGAGGGGTCTTTGGGGTTAGCTCAACACCATGATCCTATTAACCTATTTTTTAATAATCACTCCAAGGGTGAAGAACTAGGATTTGATATTTTGACAAAGAAATATAGCTTGTGTGCAAAATTTGAAGACATGATAAGAAAGGCAAAAAAATCAAAGGCTCTAGTTGGTTGCATTTAGATCTATCCAATATTTCATACATGACACATGTGGTAGAGTTAGAGACTTACGTTGATATAGCTATATATATATATATATATATATATATATATATATATATATATATATATATATATATATATATATATATATATAACACAAACATATGGGGCCACATAAAGGACATTTATATAAACTAATAACTATTATAATATCATCATCTAGTCCACTTTTATCCTGTTCATGTTCAAACCTGTATACATACAATAATCTAACTAAGTATCATTATTTCTTATTTATTGTAATATATATTAATAGTTTTACTTTATTAATTTTAGCAATCTCAGTTGTATAAACTTGGAATATTTTTTATCTTAGTATTCTTTTAAATGGAATGATTATTATACTATTTCACCACCCTTGTGTAAAATCTAATATAATATTCTTAACCCTAAGTACCCCCATTATATAAATTTAGGGTTAAAAAGGTAATAATGACACAAATTTGATGAGATACAATTTTGGATTGAGATATTTGTAGACTTTGAGATACACATGAAAGGAATAAGGAAAATATGAGAAAGGTTTTATTTCACCTATTTCAGTGACTACACACAAAAGGTGGCAAGGCCTCAGATACATAGCAGATTCATAAACTAGTTAGGCTAAATTTAGTGATGAATAATCAAAAGTCTTATTCAAATCATATTATTTCAATAACTAATATGATTTTCCTTTTGTTACAACTATGTTAAAAAGGAAATGCATGAATAATTTTATTTCTTCTCCCCCTAGACCCCCAAATTATGTTAGCTACCATCCTACCCCTAGTATTTTCCTAAAGTTTATATTGGATCTCTGAGTCCAAGTTGTCACTACAGGGAGAGAAAGGTAACCCTAGAACCAACTAGTCAATAGGTTCCTTGTTAGAATATTCTAAACTAGGATAATAATTAATTAATTTAGAATATTTAATTATAATCTCTAGTTAGAGAGTTATATCCTTATAATGTTCCTAGAATTTCTATACTTAATTTTGTCTTTAATGGTTCTCTAAAATGTTCTAGTTTGTGACTATTAATTATTAGGTGTAATTAAAAAATTCTAGTGAAAATATTCTCACATTCTCTTACCTTATAATATGTTATGTTTAAATTATTTAATAGGAGCTCTTTAGGTGAGAGGTAGTTGGTTGAGTTGGTTGAGAACCTGGTAGTTATTTATTGTACTTCTTGAAGCTTGTATTCTATAATGTAAACCTATATATTTCCCATTTTTTCTAATTAATTTGATTGAAATTAGATTTATTGTTATCAATTTGTGTTTCTAGGTTTATCTTATAGATCTATGTCATTTATACCTACTCCCTTCATGATATCATAGCATTGGAACATCTCTAGTCAATAAATCTTGTATCTTGATCACCCATTTTTAACAAGGAACTTTTAGTAGGTGTATTTTGGGAAGTTTTTAAAGTCTTTTATGAGTTTAGAGAGCCGTAAAATTTATATTTTGACATAAGACAAGCCTATGTTATGAAACTTTCATTTTTTTATCTTAAGATGTTTCTCTCTCTCCTTTTATACATTGTGTACATCACATTTTTCCCACTAAAAAATAAATATTTATATTTTTTCAAGGAATTTTCTAGGTTTCTCACATTTTTTATGTAGCATGTATGGATCTCCTTTAAATTTCATTTTATATTTGAAGGTCCATACTATGCAAGGGTTTGTATAGCAGTGTAAGGGTCTCTAGGCCATACTATAGCTTGTACTCACTAGCATCTTGTGGTTTTTATGGTGGATTATATTTTTGTTACTTGATTGTACATGAATAAGATATTTTCACACTCAGCCATGGTATCATAAAAACCACCAGTATATCCTTTCTTAGATGATATCTCTAGGGTCACCTTTGATAACCATGTAATTTATTTCACCAATATAAAGTCAAAACCAATTTGCGTTTGGATGTTCTTGATCCTTTACTCATATTATGTTGAGAATGCTCAATAAAATCAAAGTTGTGTCTATTATTGAAATCTCTATTGTTATGCACTTAAGATGAGTACAATTCCATATAAAAGCCATAATACTTTAAAACAATGTATCCTTACAAAAATAGAGAAAGAGGTATGAGCAGAGGTGAATGTGGCATGGACATGGAAACGATATTTCCATATAAAGTGGGGTAAAGTTTTATAACCTACTTTTTGATATATTTTTCAAAAAAGAAATTATTTATTTTATTTAATTTAATTATATTAATAATTCATGGTTGAAACTTGAAACTAAGGCTCTAATAGGGTATTTTATTATTGTCCTTAATTTTCTTGGTTATATTGCTTACTTTTCACTCATACTATTATTGAAGGAGAATATAGGTTATTAAATAGATTTATTATGCTAAGTGTACCACCCTTTGGGTCGATTAACACTATTTAATAGCCTCCACCCTATCTATTATAATTTTTGTTGTAGGCAATGGGAAGGATGGTTCCTAAGTGAGCCAAGAAACTTATGCCAAAGATTTATGATGAGGTAACACTTCTGAATCTCCCTCTAAGCCTGAGTTATGTTAAAGGTATAACTTATTTGATAATGTGTGTAAATAATATGATAATAACTCCTTTATTACTTATTTTTTTGGTCTTATCCCCTTGGAGGAGTCCTTAAACACTTGGTTTCATCACCAGTGGAAACCTTATGGCATCTATGTAAACAATGTTCGATACCTTGCCAATATTTTTTTGCTTTCTATCAAAGAGTTATCTAAAGTAGAGTTCTCTTAGAAAAATCAAAATATTGGTTTCTCAGAAACGTGTTATTTATTTTTTCAAATTAAACATGTCAATTCAAATTCACTGAGTAGGCATCCTTCAGGGTGCAAGTCAAGATTGAACTCCTCAACATCCAAATCCCCTTATGGTACCTCGATGAGATCATCTATCCCATTAGGTTAATTTTATGACATGAGTCACCCAAGTTTTATTTCATAAGATCTAATAAGTGATTTTTCATTGAGGTATATTTAACCAAGGATTTAAATGAATTCATCAATATACAAGTCAGTATTGAGAATTTTGGAAAAAATAGTTGTTTTATTCAACCTCACCCAACACATAATTTTATTTCTAAATAAACAACCATCATATCAAATACTTTCACCTCATGGTTTGGTCAAAACCCTCTTCAGATCCTTTAAAAGTTTAGAATCCCAAGGTGGTGGAAACTATAGTAGCTAAATAATGGTTTTTATCAAGAATTCACTGGTTGGTCATAAACCCCTAATCATTTCTTCCTCAGTCACCAAGTACTCATCTAAAGTTATCAATACCACTCACCTACCTATTAGTGATCAAAAGGCCTGATAAAACCATGTTCCTCAAGTCTCACATCATCAAGGTGTATCTTCTCCCACTAGGATATCCTATATAAGTGTTTCATTCTCTAGGTAGTTGTGTATTCCACCTTGTGGTGGTGGTGACTCTCCCTAAGAATAAAATGTGGCTAAATTCCACTCTAACTCACTTGGGGATTTTATTCTTCCAAACCAATGTAACACTATAAGACCTTAGAGATATTAATAATAGATAGAGGGTATACCTATGGATGATATTTCTCAATGAATATTATCTCTTAGAATGTTTGAGGTATCATATATTCCTCTCAAAAATTCTCTATGCGAGTAATTTTTTAACACTTAGGTTCTTTAAATGTTTTTAGGCTTGTATGGATACGTACAATATGTTCATGGTCAGAATAGGTGAGGAATATTTATGGGGAAATAATTTAAGGTATAATAAAATAGAATCCACAAGTTTCAAATTCAAACATGGCAAAAATTATCCCCCTCTCTCCATCATTCCCCTTGGCAGCTTTGGATAGCTAGTCAAGTTCTTACTCAGTCCATAAAAGAGAGAGAGAAAATGATTACTTGAGATATTATCTAGAGGAAATGGTATAATGGATTTCCAATCCTTGGAATTATTTTCCATATTGATTCCCCATGCTTTATGAACAATGGTTAATAACCTCAGCATTCAAATTAGTCCTTTACATCTACACATGGTCAATCTTGAAATAGTTTCAGTGCATTTATAAATTTTTTAATGAAGATAATGGTTTTATATGACTTATAAAAGACCTCAAGGTCTTTCTAATTCACCCCTCACTATTGGTTCAAATATTTGATCCCTAAATAACAATAAAACCTTTATGTTATCACATTCACATGTTGCAAGCAGTGTGTCTTCATGTTACAGATACTTCAATGCATGAAAATGGAAGAGAGTAATGGTTTAATGTTGGATGGTGGGTTATTGGATTTTTAAAGTATTATTTTATTCCCAAGCATATTTTATCCATAAAATGGTCAAATAAATCCTTCAAATTCTTTTTCTAATGTAACTACCATACATATAGTGTGATCTCTTTTGCAAGTGTGAGCAGGGTGTCATTGTGATGGCTATTGAGAATCATCAAGTTGTTTTAAAATAACACATGAGATTCATATATTAGTCATAATTTATATTTTTTACCTTATTATTCTCACTACCTCATACTCACATAACCCATTCTCATCCTCATCCCTTGAGAGACATGCTCCCATTTGGGTACCTACAGACCTATTTGTAAACTAAGAAAATGAAGTGTTAGCTATTGAGATTTTATTTAGAAGGAATTAATGAATCATAGGTACATATGAAGAATAATTGGAGATGGGGAGATTATCATAAAAGAATATCAAAACCATCAACTCATCCCAAGATAATAGGCTTAGTTAAGACTTCAATGCAAATAGGACCGTGACTACAGAGTTAAAGAAACATTGATGGTGTGATGATATTAAGAATATTTAGAGGGTTATTAATATAAATGAATGGTCACAATTTTTTTTATTGTATTCAAGTAAACAAATAAAAATCAAAATAATAAAAAACTCACCTCTTAAATGAAGCACACATAATTAACAAACTCAGAGTTGTCATCTACAACCCTAACTGTAGAGGAAGGGCAATTTGGGTAAGTCTATTTTAGGGTGTCTTGAAGTGAATTAAGTTAATTAGGGTTTAAAAATCCATATAAATGATGATTAACATTTAAAATTTATGATAAGATATTCATTAATGAAAATCTCACTCTCTAACATATGTAAGAAACTAGGATTCTATCTTACAAACAGTCATAGAGATCAAGGTGACTGAGCTGAAAGTGGTTAGAAAAGTATTATAGGTATATGAGGATGATAAAATTTTACTTATAATGATAAATATTACCTAAAAGTGATAAAAAAGGAAAGGAAACCCTACTTACTCAATCAAGACATAGATCTACCACCTACAAGTAGGATCTATAGGTATGAAGGTGAAAATGTCAAGAACCCTACATAGGGGTGAAGTGAGAGTGAAAATAGATTATTTGACTTATTTTATAAGGTATCTAAATTCCTTCATTTTTTTTTTTGTTCCTTTGAGACAAGATAAGGCCTGGATAGCCTAATTAGGCCTAAAATAGGCATGTACAGGTTTAGACATGGAATTAGAAGACAAATTACACTTTTTGGAGCATGATGAAGATTGGAAATCTCAAAAAAGATATATAAAAATGTTAAAATATATTAAATGGGGTCCAAACTTATAAATTTAAAAGTAAATCTCAATAATTAAACTTGTAGGGTTAATTGTGCCATGAAGCCTGAAAACCCTAGGTAAGAGTATGAGAGGTATGTAGGGAGTTTGAAAGATTGACTAATAAGATGAACCATGGGAATTGGTCAAGTGGGTGTAACATACCATTAGGATGTTTTATAACCAAAACCTAAACTCTTTCACACCTCCTTAATAAAATACACCTCTTTCAAGTTCTTAGTTAGGTTGGGCAATCAAAATTAGTCATCATATTACACTCATAACTATATGGAGATGTTGCATGGGGATTTGAGATAATTAGGAAAGGTGGAGGGGGATATATAATTAATATTCCTATCATTTTTTCTATAATTAACCCCCCCAATTCTATGAATCATTGATAAGAACCTAAACACCTTAACAACACTATTTTACACTATTTTAGATATCAAAGAGGACATAGTTTTGTTTGGTAATGTATAGAGTAGTTACATGGGACTGAGTGGCATTTGGAGATGTTAGAGGGGGTTGTTTACTAATTTTTATTGGAATTTGTTTAATATTATTCATCCTAACTCTATGAACCATTGTTAAGACCATTGAAGTCTTTAAACCTTGATAAGAACTTGATGGATGAAAAATGGATGAAAAAGCATCCAAATTCATTGAATTGGTCTTGAATACACCTTAATCACTTTTTTAACTCTAATAAGGTCATAGTCCTAGATTTATTTTGTATAGATAGTTTTATAGACATATTAGAACCTTATTTTCAAGATTTATTGATGAATTCAAGGTATAGAGCTAAATGAATAATTGAATATCTTTCAAGAATATGGTTTGATTTGTAATCCACCCTACCAAATTAAAAACCACTCTCAAATCCTCTTGAAAATTCTTCTATATATATAGGCTAAAGAGTCCGTCAAAAAGTGCTAGTGAGAGGGGACCTAATCATCTAAATGAGCAAGTGTTTCAGGTGTTCACTATTTCAAGGTCATAAACCATGGTTTAATATGCATTTTCATACTTGAAACATGATAATTTACCCATTCCCAAGTTATTATATAAGTCTCATGGCCATCCAAGCAACAAACACCAAGTGAATAGGCCTAGTTTCATAGTAGGCCTATTTGGTCAACAATAGAAGATGTTTATTGGCATAAAGGGTTATTAAGAGATAAAATGAATAGACATAAAATCCTTATGAATAATTCATTTATGTGATGAAGAAAATTTCATGTCCATTATGGATGATTAGGTGGTTTTAGGCCTAGTCAACATGCACAAGGGGAAGGTAGGCTACTTAATGATCTATGGAGGTCAATTAGACCATAATGCCACCATTGTAACTACCAAAGGAGGAATTTATTGACTAGGTTGGAATGAAAATGATTTTAATTGGGTCAACCAAGACTAAATTATCTCCTATTCAATACACCTCTATGTCTAAAATCTCATTAAAGACCACCAACCAACAAAGGCAATGGATGGAGAGATCATGGAGCTGTTATGGATGCTTGTAACTATCGATGAAGTGAATGATGATCATTATGGCCTATACATGCCACTTTCATGTCATAGTATCCTTATCTCCTCTTCTCTTTTTTATAAATTGAGGCTTAGAATCCATTGTAATCATTCCTCAATTGGCTATGAAGAAACTCTACCCTAATTTTACCTTGTAGACCTTTTGAATAAATATAAGGACTGGTCCATATTATATTTCTTAGTGTGATATATGCTTGTTAATTTTCATAAGTGATTGAGAATCATCTTCTTTTATAGGTCTTTATTCTCACCTAGTTGCTAAGAAATTTTCTAAATGGGTCATCTAGTTTGAAGAAGTGTTTGTGATTGTGTTTGAAGTAGAATTTGATTGGTAGTGTCATGAAATTAGACCTTCTATTCATCCTCAAGTTTCAACCACTTAACATAACCTCCATATGTATTATTGATGCTTATGATTCTCTAGGAGATAATGATCTAATCCATAGTCCTTGTTTTATTCTCAAGTGTTATTAAAGGATCAGTTAGAGTGAAAAAAAATATGTTGGTTTATCACCCCCCTTAGATTAGGTTTTGTTTCATGCATCATCTTCTATCACTTTTCATGGCCAAGTTAGTAGTTTTAGGAATTGAGCTACAATTGATGCACCAAGGGAACTAACCCAAAAACTAGAGGTTCATCAGTTAAACTAGGCTACCCACATCTAGAGGTGATCCCATTGTACTAGATAGATGAGTTAGGTTTGAAACACCACTTCCTTACGGGTGCATCTAGACTGATAATAGTTTTTGGCATGCCCAGTAGGACTAGGATTCAAGCAAATTAGAGAAACTAATTATAGAATTTGGTGAGCTTAAGGAGATTTAAGAAATCTAATGATAAATTTTTTAGTTAAATTTCATGTCAAGGGCTTCATAGGGTCTTCCTATAAGGGAAATAATAATTTGTTGTTGATAATTCACTTTATTCTTCATGTGACTCATGATGTTTAATGGTTATATATGAAGATAATTGTTATTTTATACCTCCTTCTCAGCCCTACAATGAGCCTTATCAGTCATATCATGATCTATAACAACCCTATGTTCCTTATCACTAGTAGTATGTTAACCATTACTAGGCTTATGTTGAATCTCCTTAACCTAGTCATTAGTCCTAAATTCCACCGCCATGCCCAAAAGCTCATTGAATACTACCAAAAAACCAAGGTAATGCATAGAGAGATCATGGATTTGTTATGTATGCTTATAACTAATAACTAAGTGAATAAGGATCATTATGGCCTCTACATGCCACTTCCATGCTAGATTCTCCTCCTATCCTCTTCTCTTGTCTATAAATTAAGGCTCAAAAGCTATTTTAATCATCCCTCGACTGGGTATGAATAAAATCTACCCAAATTATACCTTGTAAACATTTTGATCGAATACAAGGACTAGTCCAGATTATCTTATTCACTAGTGTGCTTTATGTTTATTTATTTGTATAAGTGATTGAGTTTCATCTTTCTTTGTAGGTCCTTATTCTAACCTAGTTACTAGGAGATTGTATAACCAAGTCATATGGTTTGTATAAGTGTTGGTGACTATAATTGAAGTAAACTATGATAGGTAATTTCATGAAATTAGACCTTCCATTCATCCTCAAGTTGAATCCACTTAACATAACCTCCATATGAATTATTTATGCGTAGGATTCTCTAGGAAAGAGTGATCTAATCCCTAGTCCTTGTCTTGTTCTCAAGTTTTATTTAAGGATCAGTTGGAATGGACAAAAAAACATGTTAGTGTATCACCCCCTAGCTTAGGTTTTGTTTCATGCATCACATTATATCTCTTTTCATCACCAAGTTAGTAGTTTTAGGAATTGATCTACAATTGGTGCACCAGGGGAACTAGCCCCAAAACTAGAGGTTCATCTCATCAACTAGGCTACCCACACCTAGATGTGATCCCATTGTATTAACTAGATGAGGTAGGCTTGAAACACCATTACCTTAAGGGTTAAATCTAGACTGATAACACCTCCATTGAGTTGAGATATTAAAAAACAAAAACATTATAAAAAATCAATTAAAAATACAAAATACTAAAAATACAAAGATAAATCATTTGGCTAATTGTGAAAACCATGCTTATGGTGCCTTACATAATTAACATGATTAAAATTAATTTTTTAGAGTCACACATAAATAATTTGATTTTGGTAATTACCTTGACACTTTGGGGTAGCCTCATCTATATTGACAACCATTCCATACCATATCAATTTGGCCATTTAATCCTATTCAACCCAATCCATATTATTGAGACCATTAGTCTTCTTATCTTGACCTTGTTACATAAGTAGAAGGTTTGTTGAGACCTATTTGGGAAATATTTTGGCATATTATCTACATGAAAATTTTAGGATTGGGCACATTTGGTTCTCACATGACATAATCCTTGGAGAATACTAGTTCTTTCCCTTATTGTCATATATTATTATCCAACATTATCCATTTATATTTCATTTATTATTATCCCCATTTTGGATTAACTACATTGGCCTAAGGTATGTATGGACAAGTAGGTAGTGCTTATTTTTTGAGGTCATCTTGGTCACCCTTATTATATGCTCTCTCGATTTTGTGATCAATATAATCCATTTGATCATAAATCTGTGAGGACTTTAAACCATGCTCTTGCCTTTTTGAAATCCAAAATTTTTTACATTTCTTAATCATCCATTGAGTTAAGATGCCAAAAATCCAAAAACATTCAGATAATAAAAAAGGCATAATTTTTTTGGAAAAGGGTTTACATCTCCAAGAGAGATATAAATACACAAAATTCAAAAACATCTATCTTGTACTAAATCCAGTCATTATCCTTAGTTTATTAGTGATCCATCCATTTTAACAACCATTGGGATGTGTATTTCCCAAATCTATTATAGTAGGGTAAATTCAATATTGGTTACAATAATTTCAACCACTTGGAGATGTGTCCTTACCTTTCATGTGTCCTTGCTTGGGGTCACCATCTAATTATCATTTTTTTGAGCCTTCACCTATGGAATTTATTTGATTGAATAATAAGATGCTTTATGTTGTTTTTTATTTTTCTGTGTGTGTGTGTGTGTGTGTGTGTGTGTGTGTGTGTGTGTGTGTGTGTGTGTGTGTGTGTGTGTGTGTGTGTGTGTGTTCACGTGTGTGTGTGTGTGTGTGCGTGTGTGTGTGCGTGCATGCGTGCGTGCGTGCGTGTGTGCATGCGTGCGTGCGTGCGTGCGTGTGTGTGTGTGCATGTGTGTGTGTGTGTGTGTGTGTGTGTGTGTGTGTGTGTGTGTGTGTGTGTGTGTGTGTGTTCTTGTTTATTTATTTTTATTGTTGTTACCTTGGCTCAATCCATTGTGCTAATAAGGTAATCATCATGTTATATATCACACAATTATACTTGAATCCATTCATTGGCATATGTCAACATTCCCATCATGGTTTTTATCATTGGTGCATTATTTTTAACTATTTATTAGATCAAGGGTCAGTCATTATGAACATTCCATCCAGTCCATCATGATGTTTTATATCATGTGATACATAAAAAATCAAGTATTGGATGTCTAGTAGATAATGTGATAAAAACAATATCCTTGTCTACCAATCTAAATCAATCAAATGACCAACATTGCTAATTATATGCTACTCATGACACATATGAGCATATAAAAAAAGTCATAATAATTTCATTCATTCCATTTTATCCTAATTTCTAGGATAACTACATCATTTTGAGGTCCTTGTCTCACTATTATTAAACCATAATTTTGTTATTCCAATCATTTTTTACATTACCTTTGTGAATTCTTATGTGCTTGGATTTTTTACACTTATTCATACTTTGAAAATTTATTTTACCATCCACACTTGAGTTTGGACCTACTCATCTTTAGTCTATGTAATAGGTTGCATCCTTGATCTATGCTTGACAACCGATCAATTAATTTCTTAATCATCATTTATTAAAAAAAAAATCTGCCCTACTAGGGAAAAAAATTTAAATAGATAAATGATAAAATCAACCCTATTGGGGAAAATCATTTAAGCAATGATCAAATCCAACCTACTCAGGCAAAACATTAGTCAATTATTCTTCCCTCTTTGGGGCAGTTTAATCATTCAGTCTTCTTCTAATTCAAAGCCCATATTTTTTTCCTTAGTTGGGGCAAGTCAAAGTGTGTTGATTATTTTTTGATGCATCCTTCCCATTTCCCCCCACCTTAGGGATAATTCAATTATATTTTTCTCAAATGCTATAAATCAAAGTGTGCAAGCATTAGCTCATTTAGATTAATCTCATTCATGGGTTAATTTCACTCTTATTCTTTCTTCTTCGTCTTTTTATTGAGATATCATCCTCATCCTTCATCCCTACATGACATATCGAGGGGGTATTATGTATCACTAATTACTTATTCATTTAATTTTTCAAATTCTTATTAATAACTTTTTCATTTTGTGAAAATACATTACTTTGCCTTGTGTCTCGTAATGCCTTCTCAAACATGGGGAAAATATAGACACTTCATTTTAACCACTTTCATGTCTAAATTAAAATCAAAATGAATTTCTAAAAATACATGAAATTTTGATCATAAATCTCCATTTAATCTATTTTACCCACATAACTACCAGTTTAATCCAAAATCATAGTGACACTTCCTTGATTTGGGTAATGGATCGTAGCACAACATTGATCTTATCAAACATAGCCTAAATCAATTTGATGCTTTGCAAATGCCTTTTTAGGATAATTAAATAAAAAAAATTATTGATAATAAACATTACAAATGACACATTATTATAATTTCCAATTAATCGCCTTGATTAAATTACCTAGGTCATCTTCTAATAGAAAATTCCATGGATTTGGAATTATGTATTTTTTTATAAGTTAAAATTTATTTATCCCCTCACTTTAGTAACATCATAGAGAAAATTAAATGAAATGTAATGGAGTGGAGTGTGGGAAAGGTGGCCTATTACATGGTCACTTACACACAATATTACACATATTACATGGCCTCTTACACACTCTTATCTTACATGGCTTATAACACACTCTAAAAGTACCAATCATTGCATTTTTATTAAAAAATATCTTCCATGCTCTAAAATTTCCTTAATTAGAGTCTCTGACACAATATTTATTATGAAATCATGAGTTTTAATAATCCCTCTCCACCATTGATCTTGATCTTATACCAATGGCTGGCATTCAAACCAAAATTCTATAAATACAAGGGACTTTAGCCATTGTAGACAAGCTCTCTTGAACTAAACTTATTATGCATAAATCATACTAGAGATTAAAATTTATTCTCAAACCAATTATAAATACCTCAATTAGATAAGGGGAAATTATTCCCACATGTGGAATTGACATTTCCAAATATATCTAGTCTACAAGCTCAGCAAAAGATGATTCAGATTGGTAACCAAAGAAGTCTCCAAAGAAGGTATACCATTGTGTATTTAATTCCTATTTGATTCCTCTCTTGTGTGACCTTTCTCTATGATAGGGATTAGGTTTAGAATTATATTTTCATAAGATTTTTTTGTTTTATTCACTAATGATTGATCTAAATTTCTTTATATTATTGATCTACCCCATCTATCAAAATATTAGCTCTCTACATAGAAGTTACAACATCTTCAAACACAAGGCTAGAATATGATGGAAGAAAAAGAGGCTATTTTTGATCTCCTCAAATAATCAAAGTAATTATTTAACATTGATATGATCTAAGATATAAGATCAACACATAGTTAAAAGCATACTCAATTGGAAATAATAGTTGAAAACCACATGGATAAAAACCAACCTATAGTTATTTAAGGCCAACAAATCCAAAATAATAATTAGGGACCAATTAGCTAGCTTTGATGAGATGGATGTGACACTAAATCAATATCTTGATTTAAGATACAATGTTATACATAAGAAGGAAGCATGTAAAAATGAAATTTTATGCAATACATTTTTTGCCATTCAAATGTAGAGACACATAGATAGACTGGAGGAGTTAGCACAAGAAATATATTATAAGGTGTCATACACTGGAACCAACATCACAGTAATAGAAGATGATGACATTCATAATATTATGGGTTGATAAATCCTATTGTGAACTATGATCAATATGGTGTAGGAATTTCTCATGAATTAGATAATGCTCAAGAGGGACTTTTCCCATTTTGATAACTCACTCATAGAAATCATCAAGGATCCCTAATTCATCCCACCAAACTATCTCTAATAATATCTCTAATAGATAAAATCCATCACACATACACAACCAACCATCCAAATGTATCTAATGCCTCTATCACTCGATTCTAAAGTTGCATATTCTTTAGAAACATCATTTTCATAGCCTCCATCTTATCTTTTAGCAATGTGTAAATTATATTTTTTAATTTTTGAATAATTTTTCAGTAAGGAAGGCCTTAAGCAATATGAAGGTCAAGATGATTGAAAACTTGTAAATGGTAGACACCTAGTTATTACAATCTATTAAAAACCAAAAATAGTTATAGATTGGTATGATACTTATTTTAAACCCTAAAAGCATGCATAAGTAGTGTGAAAGAGGTGAAAACTAGTAAATGACACCTTGAGAGGTTATCACAAGTAATGTTTTGGATTACTCTTCTAAGTAGGCAATTCCATCACTTCAACATCTTACACACTTCTTGAAACTTTATCTTAAGATGAGACAACTATTTAAGTTCAAAAAAGTTTTGGTAGTAGAATAGGATTGTAAAATTGTAGTGAAGAAGTATGATAAGTGTGTGATGGATATCATTTTATATAATGTATTCCATTTAGTATGTATTTGGGCTATGTATGTATTCTAAAAGTATATGGAATGCAAAAAGGGTCCTTAGAGATTGAACCAACAAGATGGAATGTGAAGCAATAAAGCATGTAAAGTTCTAAAAATAGTGATTGGTTGTAATGGAAAGAAGTTATGAAATATGGATATTAATATAGGGATCCAAATATGGTTTTCTTGAACATATTTTATTCATGAGAAATGTTCTATTTTTTAAATATGTGTTTAATCATTTAATAATAATGAAGGTTTTTTACAATTTATTTGTGTTTATATAAATAAATACACAATTCTAAACTGAATAAAGATTCAACCTATTATATAACTTTGTCTTCATTCTGAGCCTATATCCCACTTAGCACATAAGCACATATTGACATGTTCTGATGTGTTTTATAAGGAACATATGCCAACAAATTTATAGTATATTTTATAAATATTACATGCACTAATTTAGACACTAAATTTTAATTATATAAAACCTAAGTCTTGTACACTTGGAAAATACCTATAATGGTTTTACACTTCATCTCTAATACCTTCTCATTTTTGCAAAGATTGTGTCCATTATCACTTTGTGAAAAAAGGATCATCGCTTAGTCCACTAATATGTTTTTTGATCACCAATTCTTTTATACTGTGTAAAATGATCTAAACCTAATAATTACCCTTCTATGCTAGTTTTAGACCTATACTTATTTTCTAGCTTCCTAGACACTTACATCCTAGATAGATGCCTACATTGATGCAGGTGTCCCTTTTCCAACTAAGTGTCCAATGGCCAAAACCCATATAATTTAAAAATTTAATATATCCTTATGGTTAACCTAAGTGCTTTAGTGTGAGATATTTTCATAAAGGATTGGTATATATACAAGATCAACCCTCATTCATTCGTCATGTAGAAAATACATACCTCTCAGATATATAGCAATAAAAGAATTATCAATCAAGAATTTAAGTGAAAAAATATGTATAATTCATTCCTATTTCCATATTAGTCATATGAGAATTTTATCTAAAGGTCTAAAGTACTTAAGGAATAACCCATGAATCATGTTTTCCAAGTTACAAATTAAGTCATTGTATGTACTTTCTCATCACATATTATTCCTTATGCACACACAAATCAACACTTAGTGGATAAATGCACAATTATGAGACCCTATTTAGAGTATTGGCTATATAGGTAGATCCCATTAATGTAGGGGTCCTTAGAGTAGCTCTACATTGTGTGCCCACTAAATCATTTTTCCCACAATCACTTCAAGGGTGAGGAAGCTAGGTTTTGATCATTTAACGAAGAGAGACAACCTATGTGCATGATATGTATACATCATAAGAAATGTCACAAAAAACCTATAAGGCTCTAGTTGGTCACATCCATATTCACTCAATATCAATGCATGATGCTTGCATTGACACAATTGTCTAGATCCAATGCAATCTCTAGGGCCATAGAATGAAAAATTCAAATACCTAATGATTCTTATAAGATCTTGATTCGATGAACTTATATCTTGTTTTATCCCAAATCTGAATGTCCATAATAAATCAGCTAAGTAATCTCATTTCTAATTTATTAAAATATCAATGAAAAGTTGTACTTTATGTTCTTGGCATATTTCAATATTTAAATTAAGAATATTGTTTATCCAAGTTTGAAATTAAATTAGCCTTCTATATATATGTTTATCTTAATTTTTATTAATCATGTATATATAATTAACCCTATTTACCCTTATGCAATAAAATTAGGGTTAAAAATTGACTAGGTGGATGATAAAGAATCACTAAATGCACGGGTTGAGGATTTCATGAATTTGGATGAAAAGTATGTCTTAACTAAATGGAGTCAAGGGATATATAAATAACAATATAAGGTGTGACATGACAAACACATCAATGGTAAATTCTTATGCAGGGATACATATTTAATCTTGTATGACTTGAAATATATAAAACATCTAAGAAAATTATAGATTTGAGGGATGGGTCCTTAAGTCATTCATGATATACTAAAAATTGGTACATGTAAATTTCACACATTAAATGGATAAATGATTCTAGAATATTTCAATGGGTATAGACTTAATAATTTTATTTTTTAATCTTTAGTGTACTACTCCAAATAAGTAGTATGCCAAATTGTAACATAATTTAATTAATTTTTCTATAAGTATCTATATTTAATTTATGTGAATAAAATAGACATTCATTTTAATATGATTTGGTGAGTCAAATGGGGAATCCCTCGTGATTCTTATGTCAAAATTTTAAGTATCTCTAGGAGATAATTGTTACACCATTTATATCTTTATTTTATTTTGTCTCTTTTATTGCTAATAAGATATTTTTTCCATGTTTTCATGCACAAATAATTTTTATACATCAATAGATTAGATAAATATTAAATATTGGTCTCTCTCTCTCTCTCTCTCTCTATATATATATATATATATATATATATATATATATATATATATATGATTGAAAAATTCATCCTCTACAAGATTCATATATGCCTCTTCTTTCTGACCAACTTGTGTGTAATCTTAGTTATTTTTTGTTTCTGTTATGTGAGTATGCACTTAGATGATTGAAAATTTTCTATGTGAACCGCACACACACACACTCTTTTATATATATATATATATATATCAGTGTGTGTGTGTGTGCAGTTCACATAGAAATTTTTCAATCATCTAAGTGCATACTCACATAACATAAACAAAAAATAACTAAGATTACACACAAGTTGGTCAGAAAGAAGAGGCATATATGAATCTTGTAGAAGATGAATTAGAGTGAAAATAAAATTTCATATGTAAAATGAATAATTATTGGTCTGGGGTACCATGAATATAATTATTATGGGGTAGTATGGAGAGATGGCTCACATCATCTAGAGAATCTAGTCAGTGCATGTGCATAAAATATGACATATCAAAGGTATGCAAGGTGAAATGACATGAAAATTTTGATTGGAAATGTAATTATAAATTTATTAATGAGGAGAAATCATGCATTTCATGTAAAGGTAGTATTATATTGATGACACCACTAGGTGGAAAGACATGCAAATGGTTTTACAGGTACAAAGTGTGAGATGACAAGAGAAGATAGAAATGCAAATGTAATTAGGTAAATTAACATCAATGAGTGGGTATAAATTGACCCTTTAAGTTATAAATATTAATTTTTCTATAGAAACTTTTAATATCCAAAACAAGATAGATAGAATAGGGTAGAAAAAATAACATAATATTATTCATTTTTTCAAGTAATTGAGTTTAATGCTGCCAAAAACACAAATTAGTGGCCAAAGTGGCATATAAGGGTAAAAAACCAAAGGGTTTTGATTGATAAGGGTAAAACATAGCCATGATATAATAATAAGTGGAATAAAAATATTAAAATACTAACATGAACCACATAGACCCTCAACTCTTGGAAATACCAACCACGTAGTTTCTAAAAATTTGTATGGGAGGGAAAGTTTGAATTAAAATATCATATAATGTATAATTAAGGATTTAAACCATCACCAACCTTAAAATATATATTTGATAAAATTATAACTCATTTAGGGTACAAAGGCAAGTTTGAAAGGGTTGGTTATTTAAAATGCAAAGGTTAATCTCACCCTAGAAAGGATTAGTGTACCCAAAATTTATAAGCAACCACTTTTATAAAACTAAAAATATTGAATAAATGGGAACCATATTTTTTTTTGGTGGAGAATGAATATTTACCCTAGGACATATAGATGGTAATTATACTACCAAAAAAGGGGTATATATTAAGAAAACACTAGAATAAATGACCAATATTTATGAAGTCACTGAGTTAAAAAAAATACTAGTGGAATTTCATTTTTCCCATTGAAAGTTTGGAAGATCACATCATAGTGTAATATTTTGTTTTATTACCAAAAAACTATGAATGATGAGGAAATGGGATTACATTAACAAATTGTGTGTGTGTGTGTGTGTGTGTGTGTGTGTGTGTGTGTGTGTGTGTGTGTGTGTGTGTGTGTGTGTGTGTGTGTGTGTGTGTGTGTGTGTGTGTGTGTGTGTGTGTGTATGTGTGTGTGTGTGTGTGTGTGTGTGTGTGTGTGTGTGTGTGTGTGTGTGTGTGTGTGTGTGTGTGTGTGTGTGTGTGTGTGTGTGTAACACACAAAATGGAATAAAACATGGTGGAATTCAACGTGGATAAATTCATATGTAATGAATCAATTCAAAGAGTGTATGTGGTGACATGATAAAGAAGGAAATTTAAAGTGGGGAAAAATTCTTCTATTTTTAAATACTAGAGGACATTAAATATTGTATGGGTATGGGGGCCAAATTTAGTCTGAACCAATGTAAATTGCATCACTAATTCAATGTTATAAAGACCAATATTTCCCCAACACATAAGATTAAATATAGTATCAATATGGATAGGTGGTATGAAAACATGGGTGCTAACTTTGGAGATGAGTGGTACATTCATAAGGGAATTTATAAGTCCTATGGAGTTAATGGTGAGTTTGTGGTAATGAAACTCCATTTGCTCATGAAAATGACATTTGATAATGGGGATAAATCTAAATTTTTTAAGTTTCCCTTTGAAATTTCATCTAGTTATGTAGAGAACATGTTGGATAGGGTAATAAACATAATAATAAAATTGATCAATGTTTAAAAATAGATGAAGATATAGTATATCTCAAGGCTATGTTCAAGTACCTTAAACATTGTATAGTGGACATGGATAGAAACTCTAAAGATGAGTTGACCAGAATTAATATGACACTTGTAGAAAATGTCAAGGAGCAGTGGGATTGTTACGTCATTTATACATTAAAGACAATAAAACTAAATGAGTTTATAGAGTTGTACAAAATTCCACTTAGGCTGAATAAATTGGCACATAAAACTAAGATGGTAAAATGCACATCTGAATATACTAAATAAAAAATTAACATTAGGAAAAACTTGGTAACAAAACATAAAAATAATTTGGTTTGAACACATTCCAAAATATGATCTAAAGAATGAAACTACATTATATGGATTGACTATATAAACACAAAGGAGCTAACACATGTGGCATAAAAAGTATGTGTGAGCCAGTCTAATTTACTAAGGTCATAAAGTGTCAATTTTTAAATATTTATATTAAATGATTGATTAGGGTGATGAATAATAAAAAATATAAGGTTTGAGCATAAAATAATTTAAAACAATATAAAAAAAGCTACTCCCAAGATTTGAACTCCACCATAGTCCCCACCATTGAAAAAGGCTAGCCTAAAGAATGGTTTATAAATGAGATATGGCCTGCAATAGTGACTTTTAATGGACCATATGAACAAGAGGTGAAAAAAAAAAAAGATACCACAAATTTTTTTGACCTGTATAGTCTTCAATTTTGCACATGGGTGCTATGTGGTGCATAGGGATATGTGTGGTCATGTTTTGGCTTACATAGCTTTCATATTATATTTTTTATTTTATCTATGTTCTTAGTGAGGTTATCCTATTGAAAAATCATGGATAAGTAGAATGTATATAGTAGGTAGTGGTTAGTCATTGATCATCATATTGCAATTTTTTCTCTTATTACATTGTTGTGGAGGTTTCCCCCTTGAAGTGTCTTAGTAATATTTATGAAGTATTCTTCTCTTTTGCCAATTACTATTTTGGATATAATTATTTTATGATATATTATTTTATTTTTTTAAAACATCTAAGTAATTTCCTTACAATTGGTATAAGAGTATCGATTTGGTCAAGTTTATGCATTAGTGTTTTGGATCTAGTGTTGTGATTATTCTAAGAGCTAAGGGATCAAAAAATAGAACTTGATATCCAAGAAGAATTTAATTTTTCCCTCACCATAGTATTGTTAAAAAAAAAGCATGGATATTTTTCACCCTTGTGTAAAATATCAAATAATGGATTCATATCAGTGACACAATCACAATAGTATAATCTTATGATACAATTTTTATAGCCTAAAACCCTCCTTTTTAAGGTTTGTTCAATGCTAGTCTTAACACTCGTAGCCATATGAAATGGAAAGACACTCAAAAACTCCTCACGAGGATAAAATTGAGTCCATAGCTTCATATCCTTTAGTTTTTAAGGTAGTTCACCAAATTTAATTAGATATTCAAAGCATGGTGAGGAAAGATGAACTTGATGTGGTAAAAGGGAACATAGATTTTGTGAAGAGTTAGTTGGAAACTAGAGTTTGAAATTGACCACTCTTTTGGCTCAACATCTATAAAATAATCCTTCACTGCTCCATTTAGGTTATCCAAATAATAACAATCACAACTCCAATACTACTTGGAAGCACATGATGCTAAATGTGGAAATGCCTAAGTTTTTATTAAAAGGTTCCACTCACTTAGATATATCAAATATAAAATGTATTTGATCTACATCAACCCCCATGTTCATAAAAATGGTTCATGAAATATCTTTATTTGGAACCTCAGTAGTTCATTTGGTATAAGTGGTTGTGTACTCAAAATAAAAATAAGGGCCTTATAGTTACCTAGTTGGTGTTTAAAAAGGAGTTAAATTTGCACTATCATAAAAACATCTTAGAAAAATACTTCATTCAATTAGTAAAGTTATGAAAAATAGGTATTATTAAGGATTATATTTAGTAATTCTAAAATTTCATCCTTATGCATTGATGACATCAATGAGGATAACATGACTGACCTATTCTTACATGGGCTCAAGTATAGTATCCAACTTGAGGTTCACATGTTTACTCCAACTTCAATATTTGAATCCATACCATTAGCATGGAAATATATATATTTTTTTTTGTCAAACTAAGGGACTTTGTTAATTTTTTTGAATGTAATTCCATAGCATGATAATTTCCTTAGACTATAATATTGATCCCTAAACAAATTGAAGAGAAACATGAAAAAAAACTATGTTTCAATTGTGATAAAAAGTGGATCAAAGGAAATTAATGGGATGAAAATAATTTATTCTACATTGAATACACCAATGAGTATGAATAATATAATATGATACATCAAGTGATGGTATGGAAGAACTAGAGGAGGAATTTGAATATTCTCACCCTATTATCTCTATTGGGGAATTGCCAAGATCTCTGGATCAAGTGAATGCACTAGTTCATAAATAAGAGTCAAGCAATTATATAATCACTGTTGAAAGTAAATGAAATCACAAGTGAGAATAATTGAAAAAGCATATAGGTGAAATATCCAACACTCCATATATTTATCTTTATAAAATTATTAAAAATTTAAATAGATGATAAGTAACCACCCTAATAATAGTGGAAAGAAAGCCTATAATAGGCATGTAACTCCTATGATGGAATGATAGGTCAAGGAGTAACTCCTACCAAGTAGATAAAAATGATGTTAAAGTAACTCCTTATGAACAATGATTCCTATGTAAGTTAAAAAACATGTGTAGGAATAATTTGAAAAAAATAAATAAATGGGAAATAAATTCCTACACTAATACCCCCCATTAAGTGTAACTTAGGTGGGTAGAGTAGATGGGTCCTAAAAATAAGGCCTAATGAGGTACCCATGTACAAAAAAACTCTCATAAAGTAGAGAAAATGATAAAAACCCATAATAAAAAACTCCCCCCAAAAGAGAGAAAAAAGAAAATAAATAGTGCATGATCTAAAGACATTAGGAACAACAAAAAAATGCATCCATGAGTGAAAGAAATAGAGCACATTGAGAGAAGTGACGGATAAGAATCCCCACTAAAGATGATGTTAAAGCTATCAACACTCCAAGTATATATCATAATATGACTAATGTTTATAATGATATCCTCTACCTGAATACTAAAGAATCTCCATCCGCATCAAATAATGTTTCTTCATTTTTCTAAAGGAAGAACATGAGGTGTGTATTAGAAGTCTACCCATTCCATAATGGAAGATGAAAGAAATAGTATGAACATATCTGAAAGTAGTAAAAAAATAAGATGTGGCATAGGTGATGTAGAGGGTTATGATAAACAAGTTACATTCCATTATCCCTTACTCTAAACATGGATTGAATCAACTTGCAAATGTCTTGCTTTGTTCTCAAGTTTCAAACTTCAAAAATAGTCTTTTAACTTTCACTAGGTTTGATAGCATCATTTTTCTTGACCCTATTTAATAATAACATTTCATTCATTTCTCTATATCATTAAATCATATATAAACCTCACACTCATCCACTCATCTCATTTCATTCATTTTCCAACCTCCTTTCATTTTACTCACTCACTAGCTTCATTAGGCTATTAACTCTTTAAGGATCAAATACCTCGAATATTGTTTTATATATCATGAAAAAAACCTTCCATCATGGATTAACTCCCATGGTTATAACACACTTGCCTCAAATCCTTTGAACCTCTCAATCACTCTCCAACATTTATTTACCACCTCAAACTCATTGGTGAGACTACTTCCTTGTACCCTTTTTTACATTAATCTCCTTAGTTAGAATGTTATTTAAGTACTATAAAATATATAATCCAATTTTTGGGAGCCATATATCTTCATACTATTTCCAAAGAAGTTTCATAACATTAATCTTTATGAAGATACTCTTTCTCTTGTAACCACCTTGCCAATTAGGCCTTCTAGCCCTTCTTGCACTTGCCTAGTCACTAAATCCATATTGTATGATACTATACCAGTTATAAAACTCTTTAATCCTTATATAAATACCGAAAATGCATGATTACAAATTTTCATGGATTTAATAGGGATAAAACCAAATATATTTGGATTTGTATTCAAGACCTTAACTAGTGGACTATATAACCCTGTGCATGTCCGAGAAGGGTTAAAATGCCATTTTTTGGATTAAGCTCATTTAAAAATATTATGAGACTTCCCAAGGTATTTTATAACAATGTATACTTCTCCAAATAACTAATATTATCTACTTAATCCTATTATATCTTACAATAACTAAAACACATAACTTTGAGTCCTCTTATAGGACTATGTAAGGGTTTAAATGATCTCTTTGTAGTTCAAATAAGATCCAAAAATTTAAATGGAATATTATTAATATTTTTTATAATTAAACTCATAAGTCTTAACAAACTTATTAAATGCCTTATTTCTCCAATATACACTCCTTCCTTGCATTCTAACTAAGCAAAACAGGGGTTCTGACTATGTAAATAGGGTTCTACCTTCAAACTAGTTGTATATTAAACATTTGTCAATTGTTTAAATTTAAACCTAATCATATAGATTTAATATTGATTTTTTTTTATATTTATACCATCTCAATCACAACCATAATATTTTTTATAAGGGATACTTCAAGAAACATCAACTCACATAACATTCTTGACTATCTCAAGTGTGCAATAGGGTTTAAAGCTAAAGATAGATTTTCCTAAGATATTTCACTCTAAAAAACTATATTTAGTAAAAATAAGGTTTGAATGATTAAAATTTACTTAATATTAGTTTATAATTGGATTTATTTAATTATAAATCTTGAAATATTACCCTAACCATCCTCTTCTTGACTATAACCTCATTTCTTGATTCAGACCTACAAAAATACAACATAGTACTCTATCTGTATCCTCAAGGGCCTATTAAAGATGACATATAAATAAGAAAAATTCATATAAATTTCAAGTAAGAGTATACAATCAACATAATTCTTATTTATTAACCAACATCATAGACATTTACATACACAATCCATACTTACGTTTTTTTCCTTCATGGAGAGTGTTACATTTCATTTTCTTGTTCCATCTCTCTCATATTTAGATATTTCATTATTTACTCCCACTCTTCAAAAACTCTCTCTACCTACATTAGAAATTATTTTTTAAAATTTTATCATGCCATCTTTCTATTTATCTTGGCAACTTTTATGCAAGACTCTCTTACATAGCCACCCCAATATAGGAGTGGCAATTACACATGAACATGACTCTTGAATTTGCAAGACCTTAAGGAATTCAGTATAAAATGTATTAAAACACTCTTTTCATTAATTTTTGGACTCTTTTACAAATATTATCTCACCTACTCACTTCATACTATGCCCATGATCCTTCTATGCTTAGGTCTAGGATTTGAATTTTCAAAATTTCACTTTTGGAGGGAAAAATCCAAGTACATAAATAACACACTTCTTATGACTCATGATGACTATAAAGACAAAAAATATACCCTAGTGTTTCACTAAATTTTTGTATTATTTTCTTATGCTTTTAGAAAACAAGTAAAACTCAAAAAAAGGGAAAGTATAGATGAACCTAGACGTAGTTGTGCACTCCATGATCTAGACAATGTGAATAAATCCTATTTGGCTTGGAAGGAATGACCTACAATAAGAATGAGAGTAGAAACAAGATTTATTATTAATATTGGGGGGTTTATTTCCAAGAAAGTTCTATATCCAAGAAGTACAAGACTCCACTGGAGGGCTGTCGATCCACTCATTTAACAAATCAAGTTCTAAAAATTATTGATAATAAATGTTTGCATAAAGGAATAAAAAGTAATTATTCACAATGTAATAAATTATTTTCAAGAGAAATGATTTATTTTTTAACAAAATGACATTAATTTATTCAAAATAAAATTTAAAGTGATAAAGTGTGATTTAGAAAATTACTTATGACTCTGTGTTGTGATAGGGATCAAAAAACAAGATTTTGGGTTAAGTCTAATGGGTGATTTTAACTTGTTATTTTTGGGAAAAATAACTATATAGAGACCAATGACAGTCACTATGTAACTAATATAAATTAAGGGTAACCAATTCCAGTTACAGATAATTGATTCTAGTCAAGGATGTCTGATGTCAGTCAATGTGTGTTTGTCACAATTTTGGTTTTGCACAAAAATGGACATTGGGTTGGTTGCAGAGGAATTAGTGGGATACTTAGAGGTTAGTTGATGGTCATAAAGATAGATTGGAAACTCAGGAATGTCAAACATAAATATTTAACACTTAAATGGATGGAAATGGCTTAGTGGGGATTTGGTGGGAAAAAGGGTATTTGGAGTTGTAGAAATCCAACACAAAAGAGAGTATGGGGAGAGACTAAAGGGGAGTGAAATAAATAAAATACCAAAACTAAATAGCTAAAATTATAACAAGTGCATGATACTTAGCTATTTTAGAGATGCTAGCCTAGAGATGTCTTAAAGTTGAGTGTGAGCTGATTAGAAGCCTAAAACAAAATGGGCAGAGTAACAAAACATAAATCCTTAGCATTGAGGTGATGAAGAACTTCTTGATCTTTAGAATGGATCCATGGTTCATAATAAGCTTATATTTATGTAATAATTTTGGTTATTGCTAAAAAATGATTCAAAATCTTGAGCAAGGGTCCTAGGGTAACCTTAAGTAACTCTTGTTAGTCCTGGTCAACTAATGTCAGTCGAGGGATGACTGATGTTGATCAAGGGGAAATTGTCTAATTTGCCAAAAATTGTGCTTTTCACTTAAGTTTGATAGATTAGACCCTTTTAAATGGTTTGAGCTCATTTAATGCAACATGGGCATGCATGAAGAAATAGTCTAGGAGGTTAGGACCTTAAATGCCAAGGTAGGAAAAGGTATTAAGGATAGGCGTTGCTAAGATAGCCATGGGTTTGGTTAGGGTGAGGTGTAAATGGTATTTTATTAACTTAATTAATTAATTGATTTAGCTAAATGTGTGTAAAAGGTTAAATGGATGTTTTAAAACTATTTAATAAATGTTCTAACCTAAGGGGCCAAGGGGGGTCAAAAAAAGTGTTTTGTGACATTTATAATTGTTGGTACAATTTTTTAGTGTCTACATTTTCCCCCTTTTTGTTGTGTAGGTTGCATCAACAAGATTCAAAATAAAATGAATGATGTAGTGGAAGGTTGGATCCCCCAAGTATGGGAGGAGTTGTTTTCGTTCAAACTAAGAAGTGATGAGGTGAAAATGAAGTCAAGTTTGGGTTTGATAAGTGAGTAAGTTGGTGATAAAGTGGCATGGGTGGTTAGGCATGGAATCACAACAGATTTCACAAAATGAAATGAAATACAATGTCAGAAAGTATACTGAGTTAAGTTTCCATGGTTGAATGAGTTGGGAAATAAGGTTGTATTAAGGAGAACAAGTGATAATTGAACCAAGCCATATCATTAGGCATAGATGATATGGGTTGAAATTATAAATAAAAGTATTTTAGCTAAGGTATTCATGTTCTCAAGGAGCCAAAAGTAGGGTATGATCTTGAGAATGATGAAATGGGTGTCAGGTGTTAGGACTACAAGTGGGCATGTTTTATTGCACCTAAAAGGCTATGTAAAAAATAACACATAGATGTAAGGGTATAAATCATGGTAGGGTTATCATAAAAGCAATGAGAATAGGTGGAAAGAGTTATCAAGTAATGGTAAAGTTGTTATGGGTAGTGGAGGATAATAAGGTAATCTTCAAGTGTTGGGTGAGGAGCGAAATGTGAAGTGTGGTGGGGATATGATGTAAATGAATCCATTTTATGTTAAGATGATCCAAGGGGTGGGATGTGGTAGGTATGGGTTAGGATAAAAAAACCCTAATAAGAGTGATTGATAACAATCAATCCAAGGTAGAATTGAATGACATCGATCATCCCAAACTAAGGCATGATTGCTATCAGTCACTAGCTAAACCCTAAAAGTAAGGATCGGTGACCAAAAAGGTCAACATGAGTGTCTTTTGGTTACATTTACTATTGATTGATTGAAATTAGAGTGATTTTATGCCCTAGATGGTTTTATGAACTATTTGTAAGGAAAAATAGTGATTTGTCAAAGTTTAAATGGGTGAGTGAAAATAATTTTTAAGGTTGTTGGATTATGAGAGGTGCAGATAGGGAAATAGGTGGGGTAAAATGTGGGACTAGTGTGGATAGAAAGGATAAACTATGCAAGAAAGAGGAGAACATGTGCTAAATTAAAGGCAAGTTATGGCTAAGAGGTAGGTTTTGCCATAGAGGTAGATGCGAGATAAGGTAGGTTTGGTTGTGTAGTTATTTTCGTTGGTTTGTTTTCATTTTTTGAAATTATCTAGGTAGGTTAATGTGTGAGTATAAGTAGATTAATTAAATGTTTTAGTGAAATTATCTAGTATATAAGGTAGAGGGGAGGGTAATGAGAAGGTGTAAGAGGGTTAAGAAAAGTAGTGAATTTATTTTTGGGTAAATTAGGGTTTGATGGCTTAGACTATAAAACACATAATGACTGATGTTAGTTGAGGGTTGATCAATGTTGATCAGTAGGGAACTAGTATCAATTGAGATTGGACCAACATAAGGTAATAAGGAAATCGATGTTGGTTGAGATTTGACTAATGTCGAGCAATAAGAAACTAGTGTCAGTTGAGGGTCAACCAATGTCAGTCCATGGGTAAAAGGTAGTGGAGTAAAATATATGTCAAGGTTGAAAACATGTTGCAATGTTATGAAATGAATTGGTGATGATGATTGTGAAGGTGGATGGTTGTAATAAGTGTGTAGGTGTGGTGGGTTAGGAGTAGCTTGGTTAGGCTATTTAGCTACTAAGGTTAAGCGATAAAGGGGATAAGTTAGAAAATGACTAGGAGTGTTATAGGTTAGAGTATCTAAGGGCTTTGGTAAGTAAAATTTGGTAAGTAAAAGGAGACTAGGTGTAGTCAAATAGGGTTATTGGTGTGGGTTTCAATGAACTATGGTAGATTAGGTGAAATGTGTGTTGAGTGTTGAAGGTGTATGTTGAACTAAGTTATATATCAAACCTTGTAGGTGAGGTCACTATTGATGATGTGGGATTGAGTGCTACCACTAATTAAGGAGTTATGTAGAGATATGACTAAGGATCAATGGACCCACATGAATTTGGTGGGTCTAGGTGGCATGAAACACTATTGGTGCATGCCCTGATATACAACTATCTTGGTATCCCTTATCAAGAGATGGGACCCAACTATTACCACTTTCTATTTGTTGATAAGAGATCTTACCATCACTTTAGAGGATGTCCATTGGATATTATGAATACCTATATAGGGTCAATTGATGGAACTAATTCATAATGAAGAGCTAGATGCATAGATAGACCTATTATATGGTGAGCATGTAATAGAGGCTCAGTACCATGGTGGGGGATTATACTTTGAGGATATTTATCATTTGTACACTAAGAGGAGGAGACTTATGACTATGCTGATGATAGAAATCACTTGATATGCATTGCTCGATTCTAGTGGTGGGAGGTATCCCTAGGCTTTGATAGGCATTTTAATAGAGATGTACGAGGATCAAATAGTGTATGTGTGGGAAATAACACTATTGGTATAGGTTTATCAGGAGATATGGGGCTACTGGGTGCATAGATGATATGGGATGAGTGTATGATTCTTACTCCACTATTAGGTTTATGAGCATATCACTATTTTATGACCATTTATATTACCATGGATTATATGGCACTAGGCCTATTTTAGAGTTGGATTTATGAGTTAGAGGTTAGATATGGATTTGCCATGGGTAGATGGGGTAGTTAAATATTTAGCATGGTTCGAGCAGTGGCTAGATGTTCTAGCAGATGATGAGGTCATCTAGAGATTGTCCATGGGTTTTCCATCATGGACGGGGATGTGTGTAAAAACCTTTTCCCTTTACAGTATCAAATGGATATATGGTAGGAGAGAGCACGAGATAGAGTTAATACCATTTAATCATGTGAGGTGA
Organism: Torreya grandis; assembly: GCA_037957365.1. Classification (NCBI taxonomy): domain Eukaryota; kingdom Viridiplantae; phylum Streptophyta; class Pinopsida; order Cupressales; family Taxaceae; genus Torreya; species Torreya grandis. The sequence continues at coordinate 1,650,219 of JARHVA010003016.1, forward strand.
CAATATATATTAGTATAGGGTGACCAAAGATTATTCTTAAGATATCAATGAGAGGATATAGAGGCAACACTACCTCTACCACATCCATTAGAGGATGATATATTACATGAGGAGATACTAGCCCCTATAGTATTGGATGATGCTAGGGTGACTCCATATTATATTACTTGGTGGTAAAAATGGCACTATAGCTACTGGTGGAGATGGAGGATAGGGTCTTGATGTTGGAAGAGATGATGGACAATATGAGAAGTTTGGTGAGGGGCATGGTGAGGAGGAGGGTGAGGAGGCATAGATGGAGGAGGATGTACCTGATTTTTAGATAGATACTACAAAAAGGGACATGACAAGAGCAAAATTGGTTACCTTATAAGCATCATTTACCTTTATGACACAAGAGAGAGATACAACAAAAGGATAGCTAGTGATGAGGACCTGAGAGAGGGATAGATTATAGGTACAACTATCTACCATCACCCAAGAAATAAACTCTATACATGGATAATTAACCACTATCATATAGAAGAGGGATGGTCTACAAGCATAGTTAACCTTAGTGATAGTTGAGCAAGATGATTTAAGGTAGGTAGGATGGTGATCATAGAGTGGACCATCACCAAGCAAGGTTGGAACTATTATGGGACCACCTTAGACCATACCAATGATGAGATATGATACAATAGTAGAGAAGTTGAGACACTATGAGGGACATGTTATCACTAGGCTTCCAGATGTGACAAGGTACACAAATTATCTAGTAGAGTGGGTTACCACTAATACTCAATATCCATGGTAGTAATACACCCAACAAGGGCACAACATCCATAGGGGGACAAATAGGTCCAACAGATGGATAGGGTATAAGGGACAATAGTGCCCCTTCACCATAAATATTTTTTTCTTTTTCTATTATGATTTTGATTCTAGCCTACAAGCTGATGTAGCAAGATATACATATCATTTTGATAGAGACATGGACACACACACACACACACACACACACACACACACACACACACACACACACACACACACACACACACACACACACACACACACACACACACACACATTATGGGACCACCTTAGACCATACCAATGATGAGATATGATACAATAGTAGAGAAGTTGAGACACTATGAGGGACATGTTATCACTAGGCTTCAAGATGTGACAAGGTACATAAAGTATCTAGTAAAGTGGGTTACCACTAATACTCAATATCCATGGTAGTACTACACCCAACAAGGTCACAACATCCATAGGGGGACAAATATGTCCAAGAGATGGATAGGGTCTAAGGGATAGTAGTGCCCCTTCACCATAGATATTTTTTTCTTTTTCTATTATGATTTTGATTCTGGCCTGCAAGCTGATGAAGTAAGATATACATATCATTTTGATAGAGTACACACATATACATATATATATATATATAGACACACACACAGACATACATATATATACATACATACATATATATATATATATATATATATATATATATATATATATGTATATGTATATATATGTATGTGTGTGTGTGTGTGTGTGTGTGTGTGTGTGTGTGTGTGTGTGTGTGTGTGTGTGTGTGTGTGTGTGTGTGTGTGTATGTACACACACACACACACACACACATCATTTTGATGTGATGATTTAATTTTATTAAGGCTTGAATATAAGAAATATTTATTAATTTCTTAAATAGACGTGATGTTAGAAACTTACATGAGGTGTTGGTTTGACTTATGCACCATTAATAATTTATGATGATGTTGATGTGATGGAGAATGTAGTTTGATTTAGGATTGTTTATGAGATTATTTATGTAGTTTAGTTATATTGATTATAACGACTGTGATAAATAGAATGTTTTCATTATAATAAAAAAACACCTAAAGAAATGATGTGGATGAGTAATAAAATACAATGCGACAACATATAATAAAACATATTAGGTTCTAAATGTATTTAACATGATTATGTCATTTATAGATTAAATAAGAGATGATTTTAAAATGTTTAAAACCACCCTAACATATAGATTAATTGGGGTGAAATTCTATATGTAAGAAGAGGAAAGAAATGAGAGAATAATGCTTAAACAATCATAAGACAAATGACTTAATGGATGTATCAACAAGTAGGCATGATGAAGAAGTAGACATAGTACTCTTTCATTCAGAAGGACTAAAATAACAAGATGGATTGGCTTATGAACATAATCCCTTCTCATGATTCACATTAGTGTTCATTCATCTATTAATAAGTATCTTGATCACATAGTGTCAAGTAAGCTCAAATCCCTTGATTTTAGAGGGTATAAAGGGAGATGGATGATATTTTAACCTTATTATGGGGATGGCTTGCCCCTTCTATAGGTGACTTAAGAACTATTATAAACAAGTCTATGTCTTATTTTGGTGTATACTTATCGATGTGGGAAGTCTACTATTGATTTTGCCAAAGCTGATTGAAGTTTTTATGAGATGCATATATATTTTTTTCTTTTTTGAATTTTGAATATGGGTCTTTTTGATGATTTTACGGTTGATAGGTTGGGGGAAGATGATCAATGTAGGAATCTTCCATGTGATTACATGTTGACAAATGTTTTACTTATCCATCCTTTAAGGGAGTGGTCTAGGATTTTGATTTATTTGAGTTGGATAGTTATCCTTCAAGGGAGCAGTCTATCTTATTTTAAGAAATTTTGAGTTGTTTTGGTAGATGTCCTTCAAGAGAGCAGTTTGTAATTTTAGATATGATCCATAAGATATATTATTTTTTTTGTTGTTTTGATTTTTGTAAACATGAAATTATTTATATAGGCATAAGGTTTACCTTTTTGAGGGAAAAACCATAGCATAAGAAGGCTAAATAGTTGGTGAGATGGTGTTTAAGAGATAAAGACCATGGGGATCCATCTTATAAGGGACAAAAAGTATCCATGAGAATAATGCCATGGGTAGAGCTGTGATACCCATGTTTAGGATTTAGGCTAAAACTATGATGGATAATCACATGATTCTTTGATTTTATAAGTTGTCTTTAAAGTAAGGAAATGAAGGTGATAATTTTCTAAAATAAAGGATGAACATAAGTTAGACATAAGGTGATTTAGAACTTGTTTTAACAAAACAATGGATGTAGATGTGAAGCATTGAGGGGCTCAAGTTCTGGTTTCCCCTCAAGAGATAATAATTGGTAAGATCTCAACCCATATTGATGTATGATGATAAATGGTTTAAGATAATTAAAAACAAACTTACCCTGCTCTCTTATTTCCATGTTAGTTGCATGTTGCTTTTCCTTTAAGATGAGGTCACCAATAATGAATTCTCTCAATCTTAGGTGTTTTTTATATGCGCATTTGATTTGAGATTTATAGACATGAAGATGGTTAAGTGTAGCTATTATCTCCAAATCTTGCACCCTAGAAGATGTTGATCAAGCCTCTTCAAGATTTGGCCAACATGGGAATACTTCTAAGTGTGTGGGGCACCAATAGGGGAAGTAAACCTCTAAAATTGAAAGGGATAGCTTCTAGTTATGACTTGATGTGATTATGCTACTAAAACTACCTATTATGGTTGAAAAGGGAGAGAAAGACACATAAATAGAACTTAAAATAGGAGGTGATACACCAAGATTTTCTTCCATTCATACACTTGGAATTTTCATAATGAACTAAGAAAACCAAACTAGCCTCAACACCATTACTGGAGCTCCCTAGCATTAGTGTTTCCCATGAAGGCATATACTAACTCAAGAAATGAAGACAAGTGAAGGGAAGGTCAGATATGACACTACCAAACTCATACCCACTTCAAGAGTCTATTGTAGTAGTATACACTTCATGAAACCTATTAAGAGATAAGTAATTTATAGCAATACATTCAAGGATTGCATGAAAATAAGAGGAACTTAATCTATACTTGACATTCAAGATGAATCACTTCAACACGTAGTGAAAATGGAGTTAGAGTATAACCAAATAGCTTCTCATTAGCTTAAGTACAAATCAACATACAATTTTGGAAGGGATTTTCCATACCAAGAGTTATAATCCCCTTAATAGCCAAAATGGCTCATACATATAGAAATTTGAAGAAGATAGAGAAGAGAGAAGTTGAAGATGCATAATTACAAGTGTCTAAAGGTGAGAATTAGTTACAATACATGTGGATGTAGTGGAAAATGAGTCACGAAACTGATTTACACATCATCTCATCCCAAATTAGCCTCTTCTCCAAGTGTGGCATAGTAAGTCTTCTCAATCATTCTCTCTTGCAAATTGACTTCATCATAGGCTTCCTTTTGAGCATTCCAAAGTAAGTTAGGACAAGTGTCTCATGTGTGATGAGGAGAGGGAGTTACAAAGAATCCTTCACCTAAATTGGGAGTTTTCTTGATCATGACATTATCTTACACAAGCTCAATCATCACCTATCATCAAGATCACTCTCCAATCAACATTCCTTGACACTTGGAACTAGAATATTTTCATTTTGTGAGTCCTATGAAAGTAATGAAGCTCTACTAATGGATTTCATATTTATATTGATAGAGTTCATAGTTTAGCTTTAGAAGTCTAAAGTTGGACTGATGGAGTCCATAGTTATTTTTATGGCTTCAACATCTCTATGTAACCCTTCTTGGTTAGAGTATCATGCTTGCTTGTAAAGATTCTAGGTTAATTTATAATGCTCTATTGGATTTTTACCAGATATGAAAACCTCTATTTGATCTCACTTGACCTTTGGTCCATGATTTGACCCATTTCTTCTTCAAACTGGATCCTTCACCTTCAAACCATTCATCCTTGCAATTGTTAGAAATTAATTTTGAAAATTTTACAAATTGTTTAGATAGTCACAAGTATTTTCAAATTTTCCATGTTAATAGTTATTATTTCATGTATTTGCTTAATATTAATTCTTTATATTCTTTGTGTTAAAAGAAATAAAATGGCCACTAAGGCACTTCTTTCCTCTCATCCTATAGACAAATTTCTTAATTTTTTACATAATTATGATAATTAGTGGACAAATTTGCAAATTTGCATAATAGATAAAAATATGGAAAATGATTTTATTTACAATGAAGATAATTACTATTGTTGTAAAGAGGAATATTATCATGCATATGAAAGTGATAGTGATGAAAAAGTAGATGCATCTTCTCCTCTCAAACCTATCTCTTTCATCCCTTCTAAAGAAAATACTTTTGATAAATGGGAAAAATACTTCTCACCTCATTCTCCTATGCATAATGCACAAAATAAACAAATGATTCATGCACTTCCAATATGAACCTCTAATAGGTGATAATTTGCTTCCATATGAACCTAATCTCTCTCTCTCTCTCTCTCTCTCCTCTCTCTCTCTCCTCTCTCTCTCTCTCTCTCTCTCTCTCTCTCTCTCTCTCTCTCTCTCTCTCTCTCTCTCTCTCTCTCTCTCTCTCTCTCCTCTCTCTCTCGTCTCTCTCTCTCTCTCTCTCTCTCTCTCTCTCTCTCTCTCTCTCTCTCTCTCTCTACTGTTATGTTCAAAATACAACAATATAAATTCAATAGAATGAAATTACCAAAGCATAATTCAAATGATGCATCTCATGTTTTCAAATATACTTTATCCAAAGAATGTTAAAATTATAAATCTCTTACTCTCACTTCTCATACTACAAATGAAGAAAATGCATACACTCAATCCATGGATAGCATTGATACACATGATATTTTAAATTCCAATGATAACATATTTCATAGTAGAAAGGAATTGAATTCTTCTCTTACACCTCTCCTTATCAATAATGGAGGTGATAATGAGTATGATAGTGAACATGCAAATTAATATGAGAATGAAAGTGAATACAAAAATGATACTTCAAATTCTACTATTTTAAATGAAAAAAATTCATATTGTGATAATACATGGAATAATGATGACTATTATACATATAAAAAGAAGAAAATACATCCCATGCTTCTACCTCTTCTCTCACTCTTTCTCTCAAATATCATGCATGTAAAAATGTTGCTCCTATTTTTATTCATGATTCTATTTCAAATAATACACATGTTAATGTTAATAACACATCCTCTACTAAATTAGCATGTGATTCACTAAAACACAAAGATACCAATGAATCTCTCAAGCCACCCCCTCACCTATAGTAGAACCAAGTTCTCACTCTTTACCTCAAGAGAAATGGTATCCCACATCCCTCTAATAAGGTCCAAGTTACCATTATTCCCAAGGTTCAAGTAAGCACACCACTGCTTTATGATCCAATTTCAAAATATAGGATTCCCATGGTTAAAATTAATAATCAAATTCAATGTTTAAATGAACCACTTCAAGATACTAATATACCATCATAGGATATCATCTCTTTGATGCATGCAGTTGGTGAATTACAACACCAAGTACAACTCTTTACCTTGGAAAACAAAGCTTACAAATCTTGGATGGATGCCAATGATCTACATGGTAACCCTATTTTGAAGACATTCATAAAATATTACTACTTAATCATTTCTAGATACCACCATTACCTCACTTTGATGGAACTAGAGATCCATTTGTACCCCTTCAGGCCTTTCAAAAATCTTTGCCAATCTCATGTGAGCCCATTGATTCTACTAAAGTTCCTCTAATATACATTAGTGGTGGAAGCACAAAAATTGGGTTCTTTCATCTACTCCTCATTGGTTCACTACACACATATGATGAATTAATAGAGGCTTTTCTTAGATATTACATCACAAACATGGGCCCTCATGTTACATATTAGAAACTTTCCATAATACATCAAAAATTATTTAGAACTAGTTAGCAAGTATATCTTAAGATTAAAAGGCTCACATGTTAAGATTGATATACAAACCAACTGATATAGAGATCCAACATATCTTTATTAAGGGGCTTCACCAACCTCTACTCAAGCCTATACTATATCAACAAAGTCTTATTTTAGACACTTTTGCTATACAATTTTATCTTTGGAAAATAAATTAGGATTGATTGAGGTAGATTGAATTGATCATATCACTTTAGATTTCATAGAAAAATCTTTAGATATAACTCCTAACACTTAGCATCTACCATCTCCTCAATAAGATAGGAGACCACAACCAAAAAATTAACTAGCTAAAAATAAATATCTAGTTTCCATAGTAACACCTATAGTCTATGCTATAGAGAACAACAACAAAGCTCCACTACATTTTGATTCAAAGCAAGCTAGCCCATCTGCCATATTATTAACACTACTAGATATAAGGTTAATCACATTACCTTCTACTCATTGATGAGAACCCACATCTCTTACATAGACAATGCTCCAAAACTCAAAAGGTTTGGTTGAAAGATAATTCAAGAAACAAGAACAACACAATAACAATAATGTTATCTCTGAGAAGAGATGTTTTATTCATTAAATTTGCAGACCCAAACATATGCCTATCTCTAAGAAGAAATGTCTAATTTCCATTTCATGTTACATCTCCATTTATACATGTTTTGAAGGTAGGAGTAGGATGTGGAAGGTCACCAATATCGAGGGAGATTAAGTGGTTCAACTTCCATGATTTACAATAATACAAAATTTGAGGAATTACTATTTTTAGAAACTTACTATTTTCATACTAAACTATTAAAATTGAAATTTGGGGCACTTCTATTGGGTTTCTAGGGGCCAAAATCCATCAATAAAATATCCATGCCATCTCATCATGTTCTCCTCATTCCTATCTTTCTAATGGTTCAAACGGTGATTCAATTAGAGATACGGTTCAAAAGTTATGGCTACTAAAAGTTTCATAATCAATTAGGGTAGAACCATCACTCAAATTGTTGCCTAGATTAGATAGCCACATCAATCTTTTTTAAACTATCATCATATCCATAGACACAAATATAATGACTATTTTTGACTCTAAGATTGCATTACTAAATGTGTTGATAATGGTATCACAACATTCACATAGGGGGCATAAAGATCTCCTCCATTATGGAACCCTAGACCTCATTCTTCCATAATTGAGTCATCCCAAGGCATTCCTTTATAGGAATCATTGATCACTCATCATGAGTATAATTCAGGTTTTAAGATAGAAAATCATAGGAGATCTCCTATCCCACCACCTCAAAAGGTTTTTAAATTGGTACAATAAGAACAAACTATATATAGCACCATAGTCTGAGGAATACATAGTATAGTTCCATATACATATCTAGCATAATAAAAATCATCATAGCATGGAATTACTCATGAGAGATATTCATTAAAACTAAGTTTTTAGGGTCCTATCTAATGTAGTAACCTGTTATGGTTAAGATTAGGTGAACCTACATCACATGCTATAGTTCCATCTTGATCTATTGCTCAGTCATATGCATCACGAAAGAGGCCACAGGGTGTTATTTCACATAGCAATCCACTACAATTATGAATCAGTTGCCTCCTCCATAGCACACAATTTTAATTGCACACCTAGTAAGGTTGCAATTTTTAGAGTCTTCATGTACAACTACAATTAGTGCACAATAGGCAATATCAGATACAAAGTACATTCCTATACATCATGCGTAATATGGGCACTTATTCAATTGGTTGATAGGGTTTAGATAGTGATACCACATAGAATAATACTACGTGCAGTCATATAAATTTTATTTTGTAAGCTTCACTTAATACGGCAATGATGGAGCCAAAGGTCTAGCTAACCTTTGTATTCTTGAGCCATTCTTGAGGAAGTAATTCAGACATAGTGCTATCTTACACCCCTACTAATAACTAATAATCCTAATTACCTCTAACTATCCATAGCCTAAAACCTACATGTCAAAGTCTAGATCTTACCAAATCAATTGATCTAAACCCTTTACCAATCTCAAATTAACTAAAATTATCTAAACAAGTTACCAATCTCAAAATCTAGACCTTACTTATATCCTACTTAGAGACTAATTAACTTTACCAAATCAATTTTACCAATTAAAAAAACCAACAAAATTGTCACTTACATATGAATACAAATCAAACATCAACATCAAATTAACTATTTCAAATCAAAACATTGCAATACTAGTATATTCCAAAATCCATAACATGAATACAAATAAATCCAAACTCAAAACCAATATATATATATAAACTAGGTTTTCAAATACATATATACTGTATCAACTACAATCAATCATGAATGGGCATCATGCTCTCATTCTCAATCTCACTCTCTCCTCAAGTACTATTCCCATAATCTAGTCTCACACTCGACATCCCCACACCTCCTTGAGATATAAATGCCTCTTACACCAAATATATCACTATAGTAACCAACCATACTCCTCACACAAGTCTGCATATCATTGCTAAAGATCTATATAATCATCCACAATCTTCATGCTCACCACACCACAATCAGGTAGAGGCATCCTATGCCTATCCAACTTCACTCTTAGCTCATCTCTCTCTCTTGCTGCCTTAACATATGTAGTTTAGCTATAACAACCCTATCAAACAAATGAGCATAGACACTAGATGTAGCCATTGCTCACTCTATCAAACCTTCCTCCACTGCATCATTAAGAACATGCCATGTCAGTTCTTGGAGGAATAACTCAATGATGGTCTCCCAAAACTCATCATCTCCCCTCCCCATCCCAATATGTGCCTCATCCTACATAGCTCCCACTCCACCTACATACATAAAAATTACAACACTAAATTAGACATATACTTTCAAATCAAACTAAAGCACAAACATAAACACAATTCAAATATAATCATGACTTACCTCTCATGATTTAGATCAGCTCAAGATCTTCATACATAATAATATACACTCCATCAATAGGATACAATGGATCCCACTGATGCCCAACCCACCATGTAGTATATGCCTCAGTACATACCGCATCATCTACATCAAGAATCTCTATAGCCATGTCTCATGCATCTAAAGGTAATGGAGCCAATTCAACCTTAGTGAGTCTCACACAAGATCTTACTCTCATTGGTGCATGTGCACTCCTCAACCATACCCATGCTATTGGAAGAACATCCTATTAAAATCCAAACTACCTAGTCTTATGTTCATACTGAAAGTGATCATACACTTCAACCCAATGGTCGTGTATCCAATATCTAACCCTCATATGTCTCAATTGCACTCTATCCTCCTCCCACCTAGGGTATCCTCTATAAAGCCTCCATATGATATCATGGGCCTCCAATATATCCAAAACTCATCTATAGTGATATATCCTAGGAGACCTAATATCCAATGAACTCATCCACTACTCCCCATATGGTTGTGGAGGTGCCCAACTCTCCCTTGGTAATCTAATTGACTGCACAACTATTATGTGCTCATAATCCCAACAATGTAATAGAGTAGCTACACCCACACCACCACTGAATGCCTCCAACATAAATCTATATATAAATAGGCAAGAATAGTCCTACCCTATGAGAACACAGTACCATACATCTCAACACTATAAACTACCCTATGCATCTTATAGGCAATAGAGACTCTGCTATCATCCACTACAATAAGTGAAGCCAACAACATAGATAACCACTTCCACAAGCACAAAACACTTGAATACATCATTATAACTTCCCCTTCAATGTGCACCTAAAGGCACACTAGAAAAATACAAGGATGCACAATCAATAACATCAACACCCATATCATCTTGAAAAGTCACTCATCACCCACTAACTAGCAAATGCAGAATCCAATACACATCCTCCAAGGTCACAATGATCTCCCCTATAAGAAGCTAAAAAGTATAGGTGTCTACATTTCACCTCTCACACAAGGTGGTAGTCAAATTCCTATCCTACTAAACAGTACCTAAGTCACACACATGACCTAGCCCTACCCTACCCATCACATCCCTCTCATCAGTTGATAAAGATAATAATCTTAGAGTATCCATCACTTGGTCTCTATGGAACTCCCTCATCCATACCTCACTCTATAAAATACTAGAAAATATCATGTATATTAGTCAATCATGCCAAACCAATAACCAAGAAAAATTGATAGCAACTAAACTAAGCCTCAGCCCCAAAAAGCCAGCCTCTAAGACAACAGCACTGAGTATAAGACAACATTGGATAGGAGTGTTGTGACTTATACAATAGTGGTTGAAGCCTATATAGTAGTTTTAGATCCTAAACAAGAGTGGTAGAAGAAGGATATGAGTGTTGAACCTAGTAAAAATTTTCTAAAAAACTTCAAAATATCTCAAAATCATCAAAAACAAGTTTCTAAATAGGCCTAAATCATGGATTTTAACTACTTACTAGGGTAACCTCCCCACCAACATTACTGCCAACTAATCAAACTAGGTGATGGTAGGTGATCATCTCCTTGGTATATCTTGTACTTTAGAGATCCAAATCTCAAACTAGTCAATACACAAATGAACCCAAAGTCAATCAAAATTATTATATCAACCAACATTTTTATTCAAAAGAAAAAACACCATTTTACCCATAACTAGAACCCCATAGCTCCATTTTATAAACTATTTTGTTTAACATATTCATGATAATGATAACTTTAACATCACGCATGCCTTGATCTATCACGACATCATCTATGACACACACATCTCTATACCTAGTTTATACCCAGACATACAACTTGGTCCTCACCAATAATAACTTGTTCAAATTTTATATAACTTGGTCCTCACCAATAAAAGCTCGGTCAAATTTCAAATAACTCAATCTAAACAATCAATCAACTTCTCAAATCAATCCAAACTCATACTAACCTTGTTCCTAGCATTATGCCACTAGTCATCACTTTTGGCTCAACCTCCTCTATTACAAATTTTGTTGCTCACCCCCAAAAGGGGGGGCATCATTCCTACTATTCTTATTTATACACTTACCCAACACACATATCCACTCCCATCATTTGATACACCTTGGTTCTCATACCCCCAGGAGGTAGAGTATCAAACTCAATATAGATTGGTCAAGATTATATAGTGATTCAAAGTATAATGGGTCACTCAACTTGATTTTTTACACCTCTAAATTCTATATTATCAACATTACTCAATAGATATTGGTCAAGATTATATAGTGATTTAGTTTATGTGGGTCACTCATCATCACTTGGACATCCAAAGGGATATACCATCAATTTATAGATACATAGACTATTTAGATATAGTGGTTTAGATTATATGGACTCAAAGTGACTTCAATATAGAATCAAACTCAGATAACAGATTTGAGGGCATGTACATACTACATGTCTCATACATACAACTTGATATAACATGACACAATTACATGACTAGATAGCAAATTATAGGCATAATGCAGATCACATTGTTTTGATATCCAATTTTTCACATGGGGCATGGCACAATAAATCATGGTATATATGGATTTATATATTTTCAAACTATTTAGATGCATCACTCACATCCCAGATTTGGGGGCATGACATAAATGATCATTTTTTTAGCATTAAATATTATACAGATATAATAGGTAGGATAGGCCATTTTCTTCTTGCACACTTCCAAAATTTTAGATTATACCCAAGCATATCTAGGTTGTCACCAAGTTATACTGTATGATCATCTACATTAGTTGGTCTATGAGTTTATGTGAGATAAAGGGCAGACATTGGTTTTGGACCTTCAAGCACTTTTTATTTCTAGTTCATATTATTCAAAGTGAGGGCATGAAAAATCTTTCTCTTCATAGCATACAAATTCTATACACACATCATAGATTATATGAGTTTATGTGGGATAGAGGATAGACATTGGTTTGGGCCTCTAATAATTTCTCATTTAGATTCAGTATAGGAGACATCTATTACAGGGATTCCTTCTTTCTCCAAACACTATTTAGATTTAGTATAGGGGGCATCTATTATAAGGATTCCTTCTTTCTCTAGATATTATTTAGATTCAGTACAAGGGGCATCTATTACAGGGATTCTTTCTTTCTCCAAGCACTATTCAATTCTCCATCCACTTCCCTGGCCAAGAAGTTGGATCCTTCTTTAGTACACTTATCTCTATATAGGTAAGTTTAAGTAAGCATATTCTTTATTTCTTTTACTCTAGTACTTAATTTCATTGCATCACTAGATTAAAAGGGGGAAAATGTATACACCTTAAATTGGTCAAGCAACCACATATATTGTCTTTTCACAGTCTTTTCATAAGAGACTATGACTGGAGAATATGAGTCTTAATCACATCTAGCCATGTCTTTTTGTCTGATTTGACTTGGTCTTGTTTCATATCCTAGACACCTCTTTGGCCATTCCTAATCATTCTTAACCTTCCAAACTTAACCCTTACTGACCTAGGTAACTATTATAGACACCTAAATCTGGCCATCGATGACCTCCAACCAAGATTTTGACCAATTTCCACCTAAAGCACACAATTTGGCGTAAAAACACTAAAACACATTAAAAGATGTGAAACTAACATATTTAAGTTCTAATTTTGGATAGAGTATCATTAAATGTGGTAATTTAAGTTATGGGCCAACAAACTTTGATCAGATCATTTTGAGTCAAAATGCTAATTTTTCACCTAGGTGCTCTAGATTGTTCTTTCCTATAAAATCTCTTGCACAAGAGACATGCCTTTGTTACTTGTTATTGATAATATACTAAATGGGATAATGGATTCAATGCATCTAAAATCACCTTCTAATTCAAATCTAGTCAAAATTTAGACCAATAATAAGACATTATGATCAATTTGAGTAATTTGTGCACAAAGTGCTTAAACATGATTAAGAGATAATTAATCCAAATCAAGGCCTAATTAATAATTCCATGGAAACTTTTTGAATAATTTGTTTTGGAAATGAATATTGAATATTTACATCATCAAGTGACTTCATTTCTTGGGAAGAAATCCCTAAGCCATAAATGCCACAAATATCAAGATTCATGCCTCACATACCTCATCAAAGCCCTCCATGCCTCTTAATTACTCCTCTATCCCAATTATTGATGAGACTATTTATCAATTTTAATCTCAAAATTAGATTAATCCTTAGCCACACATCTCAATCCTGAGATGGATGATCCAGGTTGATTCTGATCAATCTCAAAAATTTATAAATAGGAGGCCTTACCACATTATTTCTAAGCTATTTTGGTGCAAAGTTATAATGCAAAAATATCTTCAATAAGCCATTTCAATTAGTGTTACCATGCTAAATTAATTCCAATCTAAGCCAATCCAAAGCCAAAGGTGCCAAGGAGAGATAGAGGTAGCCAAGCTTCCATTGATCAGAAATTCATGAGCACAAGTCAAGAAAGCCACTACAACCATTTTGGAGAATCCAAGGTGAAAGAGGGTTTCTTTTGCATTTTAGTTGTTTGTTTTATTCATGTTTTTTAACTAATCTCTCCCTAGTGTCTATTCCTAGAGATGTTATGCTAGTTAGTGTGTTTATTTCATTTTATTTTCATTTTGAAACTAACATGATACTAACCATCCTCTCTTGAGTCAAATCTTAGCTTAAAACTATTTCTAGGCTTATTTCATCCCTCTAGGTCTCGAACCCTCTGAACAATAGAGACCAAATAGGACTACAAATTTGAAACCTAGGGTTTCCAATTTCTGACATGTTGTTGTCTAAGTGTAAATTTGATTCTAATGGTCAGTTTCTCCTACAAGATGAGTCTTATCCCTTTTCTTTGCCTCATTCCTAAGTTTTCCAATGTTGGCCAAATATAAATAAAGTTATTAAATTTACAATAATGAGTCTCATATATAAATTACTACTGTTTCCACTCAAAATTCGCTTTTAGATCTAAGAGAAAGAAGAAACTAAAAAGAAGTAATGGACAAGGCTTGGGAAGTACCTGGACTAAAGATTGCGCACCGTAAATCCAGACGTTTGTGGGCACTCCTCTTTGGCTGTGGAGGAATGACACCTGCAAGAAAAAAAGAAACTTGGACAAGAAGATGTTAGATGAATAGGCAGTGGGTTGCCAAGCAAAAGCTTGTTCCCGGAAGTGTAAAAACTTCCTTAAGGGAGGTCAACCCACTGTTTTGATAAGATAAGTGACTGATAAAAAGACAGAATGCCAGAATACAGAAGTGACAAAGGAATAGAAAGGAAAGAAAAGACCAAAATGATTACCTGAAAGAGCTGTTGGGCTGAAGACAGTTGCCGAGGTCAGAAATGTTGCCGGTGTCAGTTATCTGATCTGCTGGCGTCGGCTATCCTGCCGACGTCGGTTGGGGTAATGACCAGCGTCGGTCGGGGTTATGGCCTGTAGTCGGGTCTGAGTTGCTTTTTGGACTGTGGAGGGGTCTGGGTCGTGAACAGAGGCAAGACAGAGTTCAGGGACAAATTTAGATGGACTGGGGAGTGGTCTAGCTCTAGTTAGGTGCCTTAATGCAAGGTCTTTGTTGACAGGGGGATGAGGAAGTTGTCTGGGATTGGAGTAAAAGAGGGACAGGGAAGAGGAAGATACACAGAGGATAGGACCTGAGAAGGCTTTGCAGCCTCTCAGGGGGAAGAACAGAGGGAGTAGAAGACAATAGATAGGATAGATAACTGAAAACTAAAGAAATGAAATAAAATGAAGAAACCCAGACTTTGCTTACCTTTTTGCTGACTGAAGAAAGGAGGTGCTGTTGTTGGAGCCACGGAAGACTTGTTGCAAGAAGAGAATCCCTGATCCAGAGCCTTTTTACCTGTTGTTGCTGTTGCACGAGGTCAAGACAGAGGAGAGACCAAAGCTAAAGCGCTAAGAGAAGTCTGTTTTCGAGCTCAAGGGTCCAGGGGGCTGCAACGGATGCAGAAAGGGGTAATGAAGGATGCCGACACCGGCAGTTTCGCCGACGTCGGCCGAAGGGTCGCCGACGTCGGCGGTCGCAGAATGGGGACAGAGGCTAAAAATAGCCTCTGCCCATTCTTGCACGCCACCGAGCGAGGGGGGATGGGAAGAACGGTCACGAGGATGCCAAAATGGGCGTGGGGGGAAAATAAAGAAGAGATTTGGCCTAATAAATGCTAGGGGGAAGGTGGAGGGATTCAAGGGAGAATCCAAGGTGGCAAGGGTAGGGTGGAAAGGGGGCCAAGGTCAAGGGTTAGGATAGGGGGCCAAGGTCAAGGGTTAGGATAGGGGTTTAAGGCCAAGGGGGAGGACCAAGGTGCAGACATGTTTGCGGTGTCTACATTTGCCCCTTTTTGTCTTGTTGGTTGTTCTAGACGAACTGTAAGACAAAAACAGGAGTTGGTTACCCCAGAAAAGGGATGAGGTGTTCCCCCCTTAAAGCGATAGTCGAGAGAAGGGAACTGAAGATCGAGTGTCAATTTGACAGAGAAATGGATAAGAAAGATGAAAAGTGAGTGAAAACGTTGCAAAAATCGTGATTGCACGTATACCACGTCATGGGATGGTCGGGTCAAATTGTCGCATGTCGAGGGTCAAGGAGTGCCAAAATTAAAGTAACTGGGCCCCAGCATTTAGTCGTCTGCTAATCGGGTCACTCAATTTAAGCTAAAGCTCCAAATGGTTGTCGTGTTCCAGGTATCCAGGGCTCAGGAAGTGCTCCCAGAAACATGAAAAAGCCACAAGTAGTAGGGATCAACTGGCTCACGATCCTATACTTGTGAAGGGTCAAAAATGGTCTGCGGACAATTCTGCTAACCAGTCGTGAGGTAGCACACACGCAAAAACAACCAAGGCAACATTGTCTTGGAAGTGGTCGAAGGTCGAAAGATGGTCGTTGGTCAAGAGGATGGATGGACGAAAGGATGTGGCCGAGCTAACCTCAGAAGACCCCATGTCAACTGAGTGCTGCCTACATAGCCCCTGTCGTAGGGGCCTCAGGCCGATGTAGTTCTCCCTAAAAGGGAGGGAGGGTCAGAGGGATTGATTGGTCTTGGTCAAAGTCGATGATTGGTCTTTTACAAAGAAAATGATTGGTCTTGGTCAAAGAAAATGATTGGTCTTGGTCAAAGAAAATGATTGGTCTTGGTCAAAGTTGACGGAGTTGGTCGCAGAAGAGAAGGTTTGTTCATCAAAGAGACGAACAAATGGGGGTGGTCGAGCTAACCTTAGAGGATGTGTTATCTGAGTGTTGCCTACATAGCCCTGGTCATAGGGCCTCAGACCAATGTAGTTTGGACAAATTGAGAAGATTGGTCGATGATGAGATTGGTCATGTGTTGAAATGACGAGGGTAAGATGAGGATAAAATGATGCTACAGATGGTGTATTCTATAGAATTGGTCGAGAGTCTTTCATCCCTAGCAAGTTTCTATAGTCACGATGGATATATGCTAAAAATGAATAGAAGTCTATTTATGCTTCAGCAAGTATTAGTTTATGCTTAACATAAATTGGGTTTAGTCGGTAGTTTCCATGTGCACTGGTGTCCATAGAAACTATGTGAAATGGTCTAGGATGATGTCAGCTGAAAATGATGAAAATGGCTGGGTTTGAGATGAGTCACTGATTGATGCGGTTAAATGTGACTAAAGTGAAGAGAAAAGATGAAAGGCAGATCGCTCTTTCATTGATAAGGACCAGAAAGGAAGCATAGATAGGGGTTGTTAGAACAAAAGCCCCGTTCATGCATTACGTCGTTGACCAGTGTTGAGTTAGAACGGTAATCGAATCACTTTGACATTAAAGTGAGCTCGAAGTCCCTTGAGCAGGTGATAGGAGGAGGATAGGGTAACCCAGTTTAAGAGCAGGAATAACCTTGCCCCTTTATAGGAGACCCTGAGACAACTACAAGCCAAGTCCGTGACTCGGTTTTTTTTTTTTTTTTTTTTTTGCGCAGGCTGATCGATGCGGGAAGCCTACGTAGAGATGTCTTTTGATGTAGTGGTCATGTTGCGAAGCTGATCAATGCGGGAAGCTTCTAAGAAAGGTGCTGTTTGATAGCAATATTTAGTCATAGCCATCCTTCAAGGGAGTGGTCTATATTGTTGCTTAATAATGTTTGATAAGTTGGCCTAGCTGTCCTTCGAGGGATCAGTCTAGTAATACAGCAATGATAGTACAGCTGTCCTTCAAGGGAGCAGTCTATCTTTTTGAATTTGACTTGATTTTGTGACCATGGATATGTTTTGACATCTTGATATATATTGTTTTTTTGATTTAGATTCATGGACAAGGCTCTAGAAGTTCAAGGACGCCCCTTTTATTAGGACAAAGCATCCATGCATCATAGACGGGTCGTAGAGGACTTGTTAAAGGGGAATAGGGTTGAAAGGGATGAGGATTAAGAGGACAAGGATTGCTCAAGGGATAAGCTCAAGTTACGTGTCAAGTAGACGAGTACTCGACTAGCAAAAGAATGGTCAAAGATGCAACGCATTAAGAGGCTTAGGTTCTGGCCGTCCGTCGAGGGAAGACAGACGATAAGTCCCTGACCCATACTTGTGCGTGATGATAAAAGGTCCAAGCCAATTGGGGGTGAACTTGCCTCGTTTACTTCGCTCCATATTAGTCACGTGCTGATTCTCTTTGAGGACGAGGTCTCCAATGTTGAAATCTCGTTCTCGCAGATTTTTGTCGTAGGCCCGCTTTATGCGACTTTGGTAGACATGGAGATGATTAAGGGCAGCAAGACGGCGCTCATCGAGTAACTCAAGTTGAGCTAAGCGATCTTGACGAAAGTCGTCGTTGGAGAGAATGTCATGCAGGGAGATGCAGAGGGATGGGATCTGTACTTCAAGAGGTAAGACAGCCTCTATTCCGTACATGAGAGAGAAGGGAGTAGCACCCGTAGAGGTTCGGATGCTAGTGTGGTAGGCCCACAAAGCGAAGGGAATATGAATGTGCCAATCCCTTCCTATATCGTCGACCACCTTCATGAGAATTTTAGTGAGAATTTTGTTGGAAGCCTCTACCTGCCCATTTGCTTGTGGGTAGTAAGGCGAAGAAAAGCTGAGTTTGATGCCAAATGAGTCGCATAGTTTTTGGATAGTCTTGTTTTTGAAGGACTTGCCGTTGTCGGTAATGATTTTGTGAGGGACACTGAAATGACAGATGATGTGGCTGTTGATGAAGTTAGAAATTTTGTCAGCTTTTGTGGAGACAAGAGGAATGGTTTCCACCCACTTGGTGAAATACTCAGTGGCAGTGATGATGGACTGATGACGAAGAGACGAGTGAGGGTTGATCTCACCGATGAGATCCAAGCCCCACTGAGAGAAAGGCCAAAAATCCTGAGCGACTTGCAAGGCGTGGCTGGGGAGATGAAGTAGGTTAGAGTGCTGCTGACACTTGATGCAACGTCGAACATAGTCGCTACAGTCTTGATGAAGGGTGGGCCAATAATAACCCAGGCGAAGGATGTGCTTGGCAACTGAGTTTCCACTAAAGTGTCCACCACAAATCCCATCGTGGACTTGCTTTATGGCTTGAGGAGCTTCAGTGGAGGTTAGACAGCGAAGCAAGAGGCCGTCAAAGCCTCATTTATAGAGAAGACCCCCTAGCATGGTATAGCGAGCTGTGCGCTTGATGAAAGCTCGCCGCGCATTGCTAGAGAGGTTGGGAGGAGTGACAGAAAGAGACAAGTAGTCCATGAGTTGCTTATACCAGTCATCTTGTGGGTTAGAATTGACAGTGTTGATATGGTCGATGTGAGGAGAGATGTATGAAGGCAAGGGTACACGATGCACTGTGACAAAAAGGTGAGATGATGATGAAGATGGGATATGCGAAGCAAGAGAAGCCATGGTGTCAGTAAACTTATTCGTAGAGCGTGGAATAGTCTGCAAAAGGTAATGGTCAAAAGATGCTAAAAGAAGGTCAACACGATTCTTATACCTCTGTAAAACTTTGTTTTTACAGAGATATGAACCGTTAACTTGATTAACGACGAGCTGCGAGTCACTGAAGATGTTGATAGACTTGACGTGGAGAGAAAGAGCAGTCTGAAGTCCCAAAATTAAGGCCTCGTATTCGGCCATATTATTGGTACAATCGAAGTCAAGCTTGAAAGATAGAGGCATGGGCTCCCCTTCGAGTGGGATGAGGATGACCCCCGCACCCTCGCCGAGTTGACATTTGGAGCCGTCAAAGAACATGGTCATTTGGTAGATGGTGTCATCAGTGGAAAGGGTAGCGATAGACTCGTCAGGGAACTCGCAGTGGGAAGGTTGGTTGTCGGGAAGAGGGGCATCTGCCAGTTGGTCAGTGATGGTTTGCCCCTTGATAGATTTTTGCTGGATGAATTCGAGGTCAAACTCTGCAAGCAACATGAGCCACTGAGCCATACGTTGATTCTGATATGGCTTGGAGTGCATGTACTTGAGAGGGTCGGTGTGAGTGACGACAAAGGTTTTGTGGTTGAGAAGATAGTGGCGGAGCTTGGTAGCGGAAAAGACTAATGCCAAACAGAGTTTCTTGGTATGAGTATACCGAGTTTCATAGTCGACCAGTGTTCGGCTGATATAGTAAACCGCTTGCTCATGATGATGCTCGTCTCGGTGTGCGATCATGGCACCTAACGAATGGTTGGTGGCAGAGATATAAAGGTAGAAGGGTTGGTCATCCTTAGGTGGAATGAGGACTGGTGGGGAGACCAGATAGCTTTTGAGGGCCTCAAAAGCCTCTTGACAGTCCTTATCCCATTTAAAGGAGATGTCCTTCTTAAGGAGGTGATGGAAAGGTTGGCAGCGGTCTGAAAGTTGCGAGATGAAATGGCAAATGGACTGGAGCTTCCCTTGTAGACTGCGAAGCTGCTTGAGATTGGTTGGGGGTGGCATTTCGAGAATAATGCGGATCTTGGCAGGATCTATCTCGATACCACGAAAGGAAATGATAAAGCTGAGAAGTTTGCCTGAGAGGACCCCAAAGACACACTTCTTGGGGTTGAGGTGGACATTGTATTGAAGAAGGCGAGAGAAGATGATTGTGAGAATGGTCAAGTGGTCACGGCGAAGTTTGGACTTGCCGAGAAGGTCATCCACATAATCCTCCATGATTTTATGGAGGAGATCGTGGAAAATGTAGGTCATGGCGCGCTGATAGGTGGCACCAGCATTTTTCAAGCCGAAAGGCATGACTCGATAGCAGAAAGTCCCCCATGGGGTGATAAAGGTAGTCTTGTGCTGATCTTCCGGTGCGATCAGGATTTGATTGTATCCTGAAAACCCGTCCATGAGAGATAGCATCTCGTGGCCGGCTGTGAGATCAACAAGCTGGTCAATGTTAGGAAGAGGAAAGTCATCTTTAGGACAGGCTAGGTTAAGGTCGTGATAGTCTGTGCAGATCCAAATCCCCCCAGTCGCTTTAGTAACTGGGATGATGTTAGAGACCCACTGTGGATAATCGATGGGTTGGATGAAGGAGACAGAAAGAAGGCGTTGAAGTTCCTCTTTGACAAGGAGCGCAACGCGAGGATGCATCTTTTGAAGCTTTTGCCTAACAGGCTTAGCCTTTGGTTTGGTGACAATGTTATGGGTAGAAATGGTGGGGTCGATGCCAGGCATGTCGCTGTAAGTCCAGGCAAAGGCCTTGATATGGTTAGAAAGGAACTGGGCATAGTCAAGCTGCTCCTGAGGGTCTAAAGATTGGCCAATCTTTAAGACGTGAGGAACATCGGAAGAAGAAGGGAGGTTGATGTCAATGGTGGATTTATTTAACATAACCTGGGTCTCAGAAGGGAGGAAATGCTGGATGAAAGAGTCGTCGGCACCCATGTAGGAAAGGATGGCGTCATCGTCAACGCAGTGGACAGTGTGAATGGTTGCCGACTCATCTTCTACCATGCTAGGAAAAATGAGAGGGAGAGACCTGGACACCCCATTGAGCTGATAGGTCAGGGGTTCCAGGCAGATGGTGTTTATGGAAAAAAAAACTAGGAGGGATGGAAACCACCGACTCTGTAGGTGACGAAGGAGAAATGGGCGAGTCTGGAGGAGATTGGTCGATGGTTAACTCGGGATAGAGGTCGGAAGGAGCCTGAGTGGGGTCATGATATCCCAGGCCATACCGTTTCTTGACATCGTGATCATTGAGTGGCTCGATGGGCTGATGGGAGCCCTGCTCATAACGTCCGAAACCAAAACCCTTCCATGCACACCTGTGAAGGTAAGTGTGTGCAAAGGTGGGGTTGCCAAGAAACGATAAATCAGATGTGAAAGGTTGGGGTGAAGAAAGGGAATTGCCATTGGTAGGAGCTTGGTTAAGCCCCCCATAGACAAAGTTGGTTTGGAAGTGAGGAGGACCATAAGGTACGACTGTCCCGATCCGATGGTCATAATTGGGACTGAGGTGAAGGCGTCCATACTCTTGCGGAGTTTGGAACATGTCGAGGGTCAACAAGTAATATTCCCCAAGTGATAGTCGTTGGAAGATGTCTTCCATGGGGTCTTTGGTCGGTGCTTGAAGAGGAGGGGCAAGGGCGACCGCCGATTGCGAATTGGTTGAAGCTTTTGCAGATGGAGGCGGTGCCAGAGTTGACGGTTTGATGGGAATGAGGACATCGTTGGGACGGTAGGTGGTGTTGCAAGTCTTGAAGGGTGAAGGGTCAGCGGGAATGGTATGGACTTGCCCGTCATGCTCAAACTTCACACAACGGTGCAGGGTGGAGGGAATACAGGCCATGGCATGGATCCAAGGTCAGCCTAGTAGAAGGTTGTATTGAAACTCTCCTTCGATGATATAGAAGAGCTCCAGGACTGTGCGTGGGCCAACGCGGATGTGAAGGATGACTGTGCCAATGGTCGTGGCGGTGGTGTCATTGAAAGAGCATAAGATTGCGTCAGTTTTGGAGACACAATTCTTGGGAAGAGATAGCTGATCAAAGGTGTGAGTAGAGATTATGTTGATGCTAGCGCCGCCGTCGATCATAATGCGTTTGATGCGTGTCCGATCAACATAGGTAGTGATGAAGAGGGCGGCGTCCTGATCTTCCGTGTTAGATGTGGGAATCTCAGAATCGCTGAATGTGATGGAGTTGACAGGAGATAAAGAATGGACGAGGGCAGCGAGTGGTTGGGGGTCCTCGGGTTGGACCTCCGCTACTTACAAGGCTTGGATGAGGGCTTGACGGTGCTGAGGCGAGGTTTGGATAAGGTCATAAAGAGACATCTTCACGGGTGTCTGATAAAGCTGCTTCAGCATGGAGTCGTGAATTGGCCCAGAAGAGGAAGACGAAGAAGGTTGGGACGCGCTGAGGATAGAAATTTTAGGCTTGGGCGCAAGAGGTGGCTTGATGAAGGGATAGGTCCAAGGAATGGCAGCTTTTGCTTTGGCCTTGTCCTGTTGCGACCTAGTGGTTATACGGATAGCATTGATTTCGAAAATGGGAGGTGAAGAAGGGGTCATGTCTTGCTGGTGAGATGTTGACGTGTTTGAAGAGGAAGGAGTCGGGGTCTGGTCGAGAGTGTCGTTAAGGAGAAGAGTGTCCTTCTCCATATGGCAGCGGATGACAGCCTTGAGGGCACAGCAAGTCTCGGTGTCATGTCCTGGTGTACGATGATATAGACAAATTTTCGTATCGTCGAACCAGGAGGGCTTGGACCCGAGAGGTTGGAAAGGCTTGATGGGCAGAAGGGTTATGTCAGAAGTCTGGAGAAGTCGGTGCAATATCAACGAGTATGAGCCCAATAGAGTGTCCGTGTTATTTGATATGCACGAGGTTGGTGACTTAGGCGAGGCTAGAGGAGACTTCCGTACCACCTTATGGGTTGATGGCACGGTGACAGATGGAGATGGCTTTGGCCTGGTTGGTCGAAGAGGATGAAGGTCTGACAACCACGGCATTAGTTGAAGCCTTGGATTTAGAATTGGATGATGATGGCTTGGCAGAGGAAGAGTCATTGGTCTTAGAGCTGGGATTCTTGTTCCGTAACTTGACTTTATTCTCCTCGATGGCACGCAACTCAAGTTTGTGAGCCATCGTGAAGGCTTCGTCAAAAGTGTGAAAGGTTTAAACCCTCAGGGTGGAAGAGATATGTCTGGCGCAGGCTTGGGAAAAGAGTTCAATAAGCTCGGCCTGGGGTAATGAAAAGGAAAGTTGATTGATAAGGCCTCTCCATCGAGCAACGAAGTCGGCTATGGACACGTCCTCGAATTATCGGATAGAATAGAGGTCTGTGATTGAGACCTTCTTGGTTATGTTGATGGAAAAGTGATCGAGGAAGAGCTGAGCCAATTGTGTGAATGAGAAGAGAGAATGGCTAGGAAGGGAGCTGTACCAGTCAAGTGCAACACCCGAGAGAGACATAGGAAATGTGCGTAAGAGTAACGCATCGTTATGGCCAATAAGGTAGCAGGCATGTCTGAATGCCCGCAAGTGTTGTTGGGGGTCTTCCTTGTTTTGAAAGCGAGAAAACTTCGGAAGCTCCCACTGGCTAGGATAGGGTCTGATTGGGACAGAAGGATGAATGGGCTCGTTATAGATCTGCTCGTATGAAAGAGTGTTGCGCGAGCCGGAAACAGAGGTCTCAAGACTGGTCATCTTGTCCATAAGCATTTTGATGATGTCTGCCGACGGATTGACGGGTTGTGCGCCCCCTAAGTTGTAGGGTGCTTGGAAGAGGCTAGGGGAGGTATGCGACATAGTCGGTTGTACAATGTACGGATGACTAATCATAGGGACAGAGGTGGAGGCTAAAGGTGGTTGGGTGGAAGACATAGCTGGGCCCATTGTCGCCATAAGAGGTTGAACTGTGGTAATGGGGGCCAAGGGATAAGAAGCCACCCTGGTGTTGATAGGGGCCAGGGTAGGCGGAATAGAGATGATAAGGTTTTGAAAAGGAGTGGATAGCGGTTGAGGGGGTTAAGGTTGACAGGGGGCCAGAACCCCGGTGGAAGTGGGCCCAATGATAGAGGGAGAGGCCACACCTAGAGGATTGGTCAAAGTCTGGTCGGTGGTCAAAGCGATGGCTTGGGTGTCCAAAGGTTGAACTATGGATGTTGTCGATACAGCCGTAGTCGCGACAAGGGAGGTTGGCATTCCATAGATTGGATTGCCCAAGGAGTCTCGCGTTCGGCTATGCGCGAGATAATGTTGCAAGGCCTTGACGTTGAGGTCCAAGAATCACTCGAAGTCTTGGTCCCCTTCTTGGACAATGGGAGTCTGCGGCGGGGTTGGACGAATGGGAGTTCTTTCGGTCTCCGAGTTGAACTCCATTGTAGGCTTGGTCACAGACGGGGTGGACAGAAGTGGTGGACGGCTAGCGTGGTTGACAAGAGCTTTGGCTTGGCTACGAGTCAAAACCATGCAAGGTAAAGAAGGTTCAGGTCTCAGGAACTGTGTTGCTCAGTTTCAGAAAACTAAGATGGAGTCTTTTGACAGAGAAGGGATAGGTTTCAGGCTGCTGGTTTTGAAGAAAAAGGACAGTGACAGAGACCGACGTCGGTTTAAAAACCGATGTCGGTAACAGGGGAAGGCTGACGTCGGTGGAAGAACTGATGTTGGTGACAGGGGAAGGCCGACGTCGGTGGCAGAACCGATGTCGACGACTGTGTTTTCCAAAGAACCAAAAGGTTCTTGGAAAACAATGAAGAAAGCATCCTCACACACTCAAACAAACAGATGAGAAGAGGAAAACAGAGAGAGACAGACAAGCCTAAGCGATAAATCCTAGGAACTAGCCTTAGAAACTGTGGCTTATGCCTTAGATGAATGTTTGGGGAGATTGGCTGAAAAATGGGTCCTAGAAGAAGGCAGTCTAAAGATGGTTTCAGGTGTTGTTTTAGGTGCTCAAAAATCTGTGTTAGGGTCTAGTACGTGGCCTGGTGCTAAGGAGCAAGCTCCCCTCACTTCACGATTCCAGTGGTTAGCTGGTTTCACTTAGCCAAGATATACCTCGCCTAGAGTTTATACTCCACCAGAGAACGGAGTGGGCTTCCCCCTTGGTGATGAAATCCAAGTAGGGTCACCGGGACGGGTAAGGTATCCGCTGGGGGATGAAATCCCAGTCGGGCCTTGTCTCAGGTATGTTTTATGTTTGTTTAGTGCATGTGGTCTGGTAGTGTAACATCAAGTGTCTACGGTTCATTCAATATGCGTCTAAGTTACTAGATGTGGACTAATGCAAGCACAAGCAGAAATGAAAGTGCAATACGTTTTAATGCCCAAGTCGAAATGTGATGTTGTGATGAAGACAAGTTTTGAGAAAGGGTCAAGAGTATGATGTTTAGACTAGTCTAGAAATGCAAGGAAGAAAGATTCATTTTAGTCCTGCTTATAGTGTCATTCGGAATAGAAGAAAGAGACAAGAGAGAAGGGGCCTAAATGCACCTAAATGAATGAAAAGGAAAAGGAACCCAGGAGGAACCTTCGTCCCACTGGGCGTGCCAGAATGTTTCCACTCAAAATTCGCTTTTAGATCTAAGAGAAAGAAGAAACTAAAAAGAAGTAATGGACAAGGCTTGGGAAGTACCTGGACTAAAGATTGCGCACCGTAAATCCAGACGTTTGTGGGCACTCCTCTTTGGCTGTGGAGGAATGACACCTGCAAGAAAAAAAGAAACTTGGACAAGAAGATGTTAGATGAATAGGCAGTGGGTTGCCAAGCAAAAGCTTGTTCCCAGAAGTGTAAAAACTTCCTTAAGGGAGGTCAACCCACTGTTTTGATAAGATAAGTGACTGATAAAAAGACAGAATGCCAGAATACAGAAGTGACAAAGGAATAGAAAGGAAAGAAAAGACCAAAATGATTACCTGAAAGAGCTGTTGGGCTGAAGACAGTCGCCGAGGTCAGAAATGTTGCCGGCGTCAGTTATCTGATCTGCTGGCGTCGGCTATCCTGCCGACGTCGGTTGGGGTAATGACCAGCGTCGGTCGGGGTTATGGCCTGTAGTCGGGTCTGAGTTGCTTTCTGGACTGTGGATGGGTCTGGGTCGTGAACAGAGGCAAGACAGAGTTCAGGGACAAATTTAGATGGACTGGGGAGTGGTCTAGCTCTAGTTAGGTGCCTTAATGCAAGGTCTTTGTTGACAGGGGGATGAGGAAGTTGTCTGGGATTGGAGTAAAAGAGGGACAGGGAAGAGGAAGATACACAGAGGACAGGACCTGAGAAGGCTTTGCAGCCTCTCAGGGGGAAGAACAGAGGGAGTAGAAGACAATAGATAGGATAGATAACTGAAAACTAAAGAAATGAAATAAAATGAAGAAACCCAGACTTTGCTTACCTTTTTGCTGACTGAAGAAAGGAGGTGCTGTTGTTAGAGCCACGGAAGACTTGTTGCAAGAAGAGAATCCCTGATCCAGAGCCTTTTTACCTGTTGCTGCTGTTGCACGAGGTCAAGACAGAGGAGAGACCAAAGCTAAAGCACCAAGAGAAGTCTGTTTTCGAGCTCAAGGGTCCAGGGGGCTGCAACGGATGCAGAAAGGGGTAATGAAGGATGCCGACGCCGGCAGTTTCGCCGACGTCGGCCGAAGGGTCGCCGACGTCGGCGGTCGCAGAATGGGGACAGAGGCTAAAAATAGCCTCTGCCCATTCTTGCACGCCACCGAGCGAGGGGGGATGGGAAGAACGGTCACGAGGATGCCAAAATGGGCGTGGGGGGAAAATAAAGAAGAGATTTGGCCTAATAAATGCTAGGGGGAAGGTGGAGGGATTCAAGGGAGAATCCAAGGTTGCAAGGGTAGGGTGGAAAGGGGGCCAAGGTCAAGGGTTAGGATAGGGGGCCAAGGTCAAGGGTTAGGATAGGGGGCCAAGGTCAAGGGTTAGGATAGGGGTTTAAGGCCAAGGGGGAGGACCAAGGTGCAGACACGTTTGCGGTGTCTACAACTACACAAGGCATTTTATATCTAGCACTTATTATTTTGGCACATTAGACATAATAAAAATCAATCAATAGTATAGCTTATCTTCTCTGCATCACACATAGACTTTCATGCTTGATCAAGGAAGGGCTTAGGCAAAATTCATTCTTGCATCTATCATGCATGTTGATTATTCATGTTCCCTAAGGGAGAACTAAATTTGATCTGAGACCCTAGCTTGAGGGTTAATGTAGGCAATGATCAAAACAACAAGGGTTCTAGATCATGCGATCATTCTTCCCCTAACCCAATTTTTTTCCCCTTTTGATTTTTATGTATTTATTATTTTCATGTGTGTAGATAAATATAGGTATCAAAGATTAAAATGGACCTATATTACGCTCTAGTGCCTTTCATCCCTCAAAATTTGGTATATAGGCTCATATTAACTAGGCGAACAAAACCTAGAAAGCTTAGATCCTTAAGATAATAGTATCAAGAATGACTATAATACTAGACACTAGGGTGTCCTATTTCCATTGTTCCTATATAATCAAAAAATAGATCCAAATTAAGGTTATTGATATTGTCTCAGTCCTACTCTTCAATTTATAGCTTTAGAATCTTCCATTTTAGTATGAATCCAAATAAGTTAGTTTATATTTCTCTTGTCTAATTATCGGTTAAAATCTATATTTTTCCCTATCAAAGTAGTTTTTTCCTATCATTATAGACCCTTATTATTTAAGATCTAAACACTAGATTCCAAAAGATAATAAAATAGTAACACAACCTCAATAGGTTCCCCCATTTTATAAAATGGATGTCGATTAAAATTCCCTCGCAGAGGAGGCTACCTTTATTACATAAGTGGTTGCTACTAAGGTGCCTTTTGTAAAGGTGATGCTTGAACTATTTAAACATGTTATGCCTCTATAACACCATTTTCAACTATATTTTTATTATGATTAAATAGTTTTGGATTTTTTACCACATTTTTTGGATTTGACATTGATGCTTGGTTTGAGTGTGATGTTGACTTTTATTTTTATTTTGATTATAATATTGACATTGATACTAATTTTAAGAATAGATTTTAATCAATCCTTTATCTATAAATGCTCTCTTTATTTGAACCCCCTTTGTGATAATATCATCAAAGTTGTTTGGACATTGTAATATTAGATTGAGTGTAAGATCAAAATTCAGATTTTTCATGAAGTTATTAGTCAACTCAATGTATGGTAGTGTAATGGGACATCAACTAGTTAATGCACACCATATCTAAAGATATACAACAAAATGTTCACTTCCTATTTTGGTTAATAATGCATAAATCCACTGGGATTAACTCATGTTCCATATTATATGCAAAATGTTTTACAAACTTATTTAACAAGTCATCAATGTTTGGAACAAAATTCTTAGGTCTAAGTAACCTCCATGAAAACAAACAAATCAAGATGTTGTCATCATAACTGACCTATTTATAAGTGATAAAGAATAAACTCATATTCTCTCTTGGCTATCCTTTTCCTTTATATTTTTTAAATTTTAGAATAGAAAATTGAGATGGAAAAGGTATATGGAAAATAATATACTCAAATGGATATGAACATATGATCCATCTTGTATTTTCTATTTTGATTACCAATGTGTAATCTTACTATTATATCTTTGATCACTTGTAATTCCTATGTGATTAGGGTATTTTGGGAAGTGGATGCAATATTATAGGATTGATAATGATATCATGGATGAGTAGGATTTGAATAATTGAAATTATTCATTCTATATCTAAGATTTAACTGAATGGGAGAAACTAGATGTGGATTACAATTAGAATATGGAATGAAAATATGGCATTTTGGTAGAGGAAGAAGAATTTGGTTTTGTCTTAGGAATTATTATTGACCAATTAAAACATGATTTTTTTGTATTAAATAAGACTTGGAGAACATTAGATGTAACTTTAGACATAATAAAATGGAGAAGTCAATAACTTGATAGAATAATTTGTGATTCAATAGGAACACATTGAGGATGACCCAAACTTTTCAATGGTTGTGAGGGTATTTGGTTAGATGAATTCATAATAATGGGATTGTGGGTAACATGATGGGGATTGGGAAATGTTTTAAGTTCTTTTATAATAGTTTGTGAAGACTCTACAAGTACATTTTGTTAGGGAGCCAAGGACATTTCAACATGAGTAAGTTGATCAACTATGGCCTATTTTTATTGATGTTCAATTAGAGAATTATCAATTAGATTAATTATCAATGCATAAAGGGAATTAATTGTTTGCTTATCTTGTTATAGTCTAGCAAAAATAATGGGTGATATTTGGGGTTCAGACTCAAGTAATTCCTTCCCTTTTCTTGATGTTTTATATTTTTTGATGGTTAAACCTATTTGAGACTATGGCAAGAAGAATGTGTACCATAAATCCACTCAATAATTGTGACATGGTTAGATGTAGTTTTTTTTATTTATTCCCTATGTATAATTTCTATATGGAAATCATGAGGGACTCTAGTTCCCATCTCTAGTAGGCGTAATAGATTCTTTTCTCTAACAAAATATAATTGATGCTCAAATTGAGTTTGACTTGCATCATAAAGAGGTGGATCTTATTCATATAGTAAATGATTAACATACATACCAACTTGATCCTAAAGATAATCATCCTCATATAATGGTTGATCATATTGGTCTTTCATAAAGGGTTAGGTTTGCTTTTTGATTTAATCATCTTCATAGTCATTATTATAAGCCATACCAATTGAGTGTAATGAAGCATATTGAAATCAATTGTTGAAACAAACTTGGATAAGAAATGACAAGAATTGAACATATTCAAATTAGATTAAACTTATAAAATATAAAGGTGGTCTAAATTTATAAAGGCATCACAATGGTACTATTTCAAACAAGACATGGACAAAGTAATGTTACTATTTCACACAAAACAAGGATATGAAACATAAATGTTTTTGAACAAGGTAAAATGGAAAAATATTTGAATAGAAAATTGGAAAGAGTGACATTAATATTTCACACAAGAAAAGGATATGAAATGTAAATGTTTTTGGCCAAGGTAGAATAAGACAAATTTGACCAGAGAAATGGACACAGTAACCTTACCATTTCACATAAGAAAAGGGTATAAAATAAAATAAAAAATTGACCAAGGTAGAATGAGAAAAATTTGATGAGAGAAATGGATAGAGTAACTCCTTTTATTTTAAGTACAATGTGACAATGTTTGACCAAATCAGGACTTAAGCAATCTCTCTTTATGCTAGAAACTAACATAGTTTTAGGGGAAAATCATTGATTTTTTGATATACTTGATTTTGAGAGGATAAAGTTTAAAAGTATTTAAAAGTAATTAATTATTAAAATTTATTGGTAGGGTTTTTACACGCCCTTATCTAAAAATGTCATACACAAAAGTTAATCTTTAGGATCTATTAACCTTTACATCCATACATAAGTGATAATTCTATGGCAAAAAGGTTTCTAGTATAAATTTTTGATTGGAAAAACTAGTTGGTCCTGATATACCTTGAAGTATGTGGTATCTTTAGAAATATGTATTAATGTGTTCAAATTGCCTAGATTATTATGAAATGGTCTTTCCCCTTTCACAATGACTTTAGCCATGTGCTTCTGAGTGAAATCCAATGTCTAGACTATTGCTTGACCCAAGTCCCCTTCCATCTAATCAAGTTAACCGCTTAACCACTATCCCATCCATATAGTACATTTAATTTATATACCAAAATATATAATTGGGTTTGGTGTGATTCTTGGAGATAAACCCCCAAATCAAAAACCAACTAAGATATTTGTGAGGTGGTTATAAACTGCCACTCATAATCTAAAATAAAAAAGAAGGTATTGTCATTCTTATTCATGTAACGCCCACTAAGGGAGAGTGAAGAACATAATAGGTAAACATTCAAGATTTGAAAAAAATAGAATATTTTCATTTCTGAGTCACTTAAAATGGAATAAGCATACATGCAAAATATCTCCAGAACACACACAAGAAGCAAGAATCAACAAAGAATACTTGTATGGAATGAGACTACTTTAACGAATAAACAAGTGCTATTTTTAAAACCCAAAATGAAATGTGATTTGATTTTTAAGCACTTAAAATGAAATTTGAATTTATTTTTAAGAAATCAAAATAAAATATTTTTTTGAATAAATCATCCCACCCTTTTGAAACCTGCAAGAAAACAAAGTAGTTTTGCTTGGTGGGTCTTTGGCATGCATAAATCTATAAAAGTATCAATCAATATTTAATGATAAATTCTAAAATATATATCAATTTTAAACTTAATTTTGATATATTTTTAATAGAATAAATATGTATACCTCTAAAAAAATTGGATTAAAATAGATAACTGATCATAAGTTATTAGCATTTTACTAGCTATTTTTAGCTAAAACATAAAATAAAAAATGATAGTTATTAATTTGGACATAATTATTAAAATATATATCCATTTTTAATAAAATTTTTAGAGGATTTAAGATAAAAAATTTACATACCTATTCAAAAATTCAGATTAAAAAAGAGAATAGATCAAAAGTTATTATCATTTTACTAGCTATTTTTAGATAAAAAATAGAACCAAAAGTAAACAATGATAGTAATTTGGTCAGAAATCCTAAAATATACATTTATTTTCAATAAAATTTTGGTAGGTTTGTAATAGAACAAATACTCATACATATAAAAAAATTAATATTAAAATAGATAATAGATCAAATGTCATTAGCATGTTACTAGCCATTTTTAGCTAAAACTTAAAATCAGAAATAAACAATGGTAGTTAGTAATTTGGACATAACGCCTAAACTATAAATACATTTTAACTGCATTTTGAGAAGTTTGTAATATAAAATTTTTTCATACCTCTATAATATTTTATATTAAAATAGAGAATATATCAAAATTTAATAGCATTTTACTATTTGTTTTTAGTAAACAATTAGAAAAAACAAATTTTAACTAGAAAACTTGCTAAAGATGCTTAAAAGACATATGTGGGTTGCATCATCCACTAATCATGCCACATGTGTGGATATAATGTATATATTATATATTTTAACAAATTTTGAAAAGATTAAAAGTGATAACAAATATGGAAAATACACCTATATGACCTCATGAGCTCAAAAAATACAAAAATAAATACAATGCTTACAAAGATTCAAACAAAGTATGATGAAAAAATTCAATGTAGCTTGTATTTTTTGGGATATATCTCAAATTTAGATTTATACAGTCTTTGTAATTATAAATTATATCTATACACCTCCATTAAATCTATGGATCATATTTATTTGATCAAAGAGTATAAACTTGATGCATACGTTGATTTGAGGAATGGTCAACACTTCATTAGAGTAAACATGAGTTACCACCTAGAAGTTGAGATTATCCCAATTTTTCAACCCAATGATACTAATAACCAAGTGAGGCTAGATGATCAATTAAAACTTGAAAACTTGGAAATATTGAGTGATTTTATCACTTCAACCATACCAAAAAGTGAACCAACTACTGTAGTAATTTTTCTCAATATAGTCCATAAAAATCTACGAGTTATCAATACATAGAAGAGTTTTAGAATATAAAAATAATTTTGATTTTGTAATATTAGGCACATGTTTCATAACATATACACCTTAAATATGTACCATGATAAAGCTATGTATAATAATGATACAAATATATAGAATTCTATCGTAACTATTAATCTAAATCATATAACTATGTGCTTTGGACAACTTAGATATCTATGTAAGTGTGGAGGACATGATTTCAAAGCATTCCCACATTATATATGGAGAAATATGAAAATCAATATAAATAATAATGTGGTGAACATGTTTCCAAAACATGTCCTCACTATAAACTAGAGATGTTGAATACTGAATAGATGTCAAGAACATGCTTCCAAAACTTTCCTCTACTTAATATGTGAACTAATATAAGTACCATATACTAAATAAATATGAATAACATGTTTATCAAGAATGCACCCACTAAATATAAAAATAGTGAATTTGTGGAATCCATGCCCATATGACATGCCCCCATTAAATCTATAAACTGATATAATTACTAAATACTGAATGACTGTGGAGAACATGCTTCCAAAGCATTCCCCCATTGAATCTAAGAACTAAGCCAAGTGTGGAAAAAATGATTCTCTTTCGTGCCCCTACTAATATTTTTCCCCTTTAAGATGATGAAAAAATAGGAATTGGGAGTTACCTCACCTCAAAAGGGTAAGATAACTATAATTTTTTTGAATGTAACAAGGTAGCATATGGAAAGAACATGTCTAGGTAAATATATCATTAAAGTACATAGAACCAATGTGATTACATGTAGGCCTAAGATGCATGATAAATATCATGGAAACATGTTGATAGTAATATTATAAGCTCTACAAGAAAACAAGCACATACACAAGAGAAATCAAAAGTAAGTCAACAAGTAATGTTCCAATGAGATTGTAAACAAGGGGAATGTTCAAATGGCACACAACCAAAGGGACATGACCTATTAAAATTTATATAAAATCAAGAATGGCATATTCAAATGTCCATACCAAAAACAATTACATGATGTAAATGTCATAGAAATTAACAAAGGAGTAGGGACCATAAGTAAAGGATCATATACAAATGCTTAAACAATAAAAACAAGACATTGAGAGGAAATGAATAAATTAAATCATAAGTAACCAACATAAACATTTCATAGTGGCCCATAGATCCAATGTGTTATAAATTTATGTCAAGTGTATAGCATATGAAGTACCCTATATAAGACAGAATCATAGATAATATGCATGTGTAAGTACATATGTAAGTGTTATAGGTAAAATCACTAAGAGGGGATGAGTCAGTGAGCCCATATATTAAAAATTTAGTTATAATCCTTCTAAACTCTTAATCAATCAATGCATACATTCATGAGGGATACACATCATTCATAACAATGAACAATAAAGATAATGCAAGATAAAGCACATAACACATGACATATGTGGGAAACCCTCTTGGGAAATAAAACCCACTAGAAATTATAATTGGAATATTTTCTTGTAATAACAAGAACCAATTTATACCATATAAAAATGATCAAGGAACTATAATCCCTATTTAATGAGACTATAATACCACAAGGTGATGTCACACCTATCTAGCTGAGCTACAACAACAACTAGGCCCTTTAGCAAGTTTTACCTTACAAGGAGGCTATAACCACCTTAGATGATGAGCTACCATAACAACACCTATGAATACATCCACCTCTAAACTAATGTCTAAAACACCTAATGATGGACCTTTGCTTATCACTCTTCACCTTCACTCACACTCAATCTACAAGATCACTATTCTACTAACAAAAACATGACCTATAGGTCATACAGATAGTCTTCAATCTATTATACTCTTTAACTCATCCTCAGGGCACTCTACCCCTCCTTCACTCCATGAATCACACACATAATCTTCTCTCAAAAATCTCCTTAGTTTCTCACATCAAGTCTAGAAATGACCCTTTTTATTTCACTATTTATAGAGCAATATTGATAATCACTACCTTGGTTGGCCATTAGGCATGTCTTAATCCTTAATACATCTTTCACATGAATACACAACTCAATAAAATCTTCATAGGTTAGCCATAACATCTATGGGTCACCCTTAAGTAATTACACCTTTTAATAAGGCCCTTGTAACTCTTATAGGTCTTATGGAGACCTATTCACCCATTAAGCATATCCTTGACCAAAACAAGAACATAATAACAATTTAAAATATAAGGGTCCACTCCTTATGTCCACCTCAACATAATAAAATGATAATAGTCATTTTAGCTCATATCTACGTATGCTCAAAAAACTCAAACACATACATTATACATAGAAACACCATTATTGAACATACATTCAACTTCTTAAGCAGTGTTTATACTCAAGATATATTGATCACACCTCCAAAATCCACACAGAGCATCCTCATAGAGTTTGAAACATGATCTAATAGATAATTCATAATGAGACATCGAAACAACAACAACACAAGCTCAAACATCCTTCTCAGGTAACTTGTAGAACAAGCACAAATACACAGTCAATTTTAAACATTAATATCTTTAATTGTACTCACTTATAGATCTTTAAATTAGATTCATTAGATTCACCATGGAGTCTTATTCATCTTTGATTTTTATAACACTAGAAAATTTTACTTTTATAAAAAGATATGGAAAAAATACAGAGCTCTAGTTTTTTCCTATATTAAATTCAAATATTTGAATTCAAATGGTCACAGTTAACTTTTGAACACTACTCTAATCTCATGTCCTCTCATCTTAGATTGAATATGCACCATCAATATTATTAGATATTTAACATAGTCTATTAATGTTAGACATTAAACCTCAATCAATTTTACCTCATCTCATGTAAACTTGAAATGTTGACTCAACATGCTCTATCAATCTCTGCAGATCAACTAGGTATTTAACAGTCAATGTTCACCATTTGATCAATCTATACAAACACCCACTCACTATTGGATCCTTATCTTGTACTTTTGCTTAACCATTAAACATCATGCACCTATCCTCATCTCACTATATCTTAATTTCTTAGATAAATTCACAACGTTGATTTTTCTTAATCTTTAACACTTTCAAAAATGACTATGGGGCCCCTTTCAATATGACTAAGTAGCCATTTTTGATCCTTAATAACTTCTTCTACACTTTGATGCAAGATCTCAAATTTGGACTAGATGATCTCCTCATATAGGAGAATTCAACATGACACATTTATCTTGAAACTTTCACATGTGTGAGATATATCACCATTAAAATGACTTTTTAAAAACCTTTTGTCATAGAGCCAACCATGTAGAAACTTACCTGAGAGGCCAACTTTGAGCATGCATAATGTTTACCATGTTTCAGTGCATGATCTTAAATTTAGCATAAATAAACTAGGATCAAAACTAAAAAAATCCATATGATTATTTTACCTTGAAACCTTCACATGTGAAAGATATGCCACCATAAAAATGCCTACTTGGCCCTTTCTTGCCTTATGTAAATTTGGCTAAGTTTAGGAATACACAATCAAATTGCATGGGAGCCCAACTTTACATATGCATATATTTTGACATGCTACATTGCATGATTTTATTTTTTTCACAAATAAACTTGGTACAAAATTGAACAAACCCATATGATCACCTTATTGTAAAATGTACATATGTGTGAGATATTCCATCATCAAACTACTTACTCAGTGCTTTTTGGCCACAATGCAAATTTGGCTAAGTATGGGAAAATAATTAATTCTAACTGAGAAGCCAAATTTTCACCCTCATATCTTTGATTTTCATCAAATTCATGACTTGAGATCTAATGCATAATAAATATGGACTACTATGATCACAACCATATGACCAACTCCTCTTGACTCATTCTCATGTGGTAATGGTGACATCATCAAACTATATACTTAGAATTTCTACCACTAGACTCAAACTATCTAGATGAAAACTATGGACTACTAGATGAATTACACTCATATACATAAGAAATAAAAGCATTATTTAATTTTGATAGGAATCCTTTCACATTCTAAAATCACCATACTCATCCTTGATCCTCTCTGGCCATGTCAATACTGAAGATTAACCAACCATACATAAAACACACTAGAAAAAGCACATTGCACACTTTGTCATTGTCACATAGAATATCAAGGATCTTCATCCACTCACCAAGACACATATATTCTAACCATGACATCACTAATAACTCTCCAACAATCTCCCCCTTTGTCATTAATGTCAACAACCATCATATATACCAATATACAACTCACCTTCTCTCTTTTCAAGCACACCCATAATAGGAACCTTTCTCCCCCTTTAACATAACGACAAAGTGGGCACTAATTGATCCTAAAGACAAAAATACTAGCAAATAATAAAGGACCATATTAGAAATATGATTCAAACTCTGCCTTACCATGAGCCTACTTCAACTTGCCTTGACAACATCCTCTTACTCCATGCCAACACTCTCTTTAATCAAGCATTGTAACCAATGAATAAATAACACAAAAAATCATATAAATCTAATGAAACACATAAAAAAAAATTAGAGGGACTCCCCCAAATAACTATGATCAATTTCACTTTCTAAGCATCTTCAGATCTCCACACACCATGAGGAATCACCAAACATGCTTACTAGCCTTCTTTATCAAGTTACCATAAGGACCACCAACAAAGCTTTATGCGACTTAAAATATAGGAAACATGCACTAAACCAAATTGAAAAATCACCTTGAAATACACATACCTTAATCTTTTGGATAAGCTGAGCAAAAATCACTCTTCATCAAATTAGGCCTATCTAGCCTCCATATATCCCTACTTGGAACTTGCAGAGCCCATAATTTTTAGTAGACACATTTTCAAGACCTGAAACATAATATTTGGAGTAATATAATTTTTCTTCCTAAATCACACCTATTTTTATCACCAATCTCATCCTTTTACACATACTTCACAAACTAATTATCCAATTAGGCCTCAAACTTGACAAAACCTTGAATAAATTGAGAACCATAAACCTTGAAATATTTTTGAATCTTTATTTGACCACCCATTTTCCCATTCAACATATTAAAAATCCTCATATCTCAACTCAGAAGACAAACCATTTTTATAGCAGAGCCCAAAACCCTAAAATCTTAAAACAAATAAAGTCAACACAACACCTTCTAATCAATGTCCATTTCTGAAACTTCTTGTACACCTAGAGAAAACTATTACACAATTCTAAATCAATATTTGAGCTTCCAAAACATTATTAAACTTTAATTATTATAACCCATTTTAGGACCTATAAACTTTTAAACACAAACTAGGAAACTTGAGAGCTAAAAAATCTCCAAATTGACTTCAACATACCTTCAGATCACAAAACCACCTATGCCATCTAGGAACCTTCAATATGAAACTATATACTATTATAAATAAAAAAATACCATAGAAACATTTTCTTCTCCACTTGAAAGGAGTCTCTTAAGAATCATAGATAGAGACACCCTCTATACCTCAATGCTCTAAAACAAAAACAACTCCTCATATTTTATTACCTCCTTACTTAATTGATACATATAGTTCTTCTTCTTATTCTTCTTCTTCTTCTTCTTCTTCTTCTTCTTCTTCTTCTTCTTCTTCTTCTTCTTCTTTCTTTTTATATAAATAACTTCCTCAACTACTAAAACATTCTCTTTTTCTTCTATGATTGGATTATCAATACATCAAGACAACATAGATTCATGTCATACCTTTTCTTTTGAAGAAACTTTCTTTTAGTTTGAAACCTCATCATTAATCATAGATAATTTATGTTCTTT
This sequence comes from Torreya grandis, assembly GCA_037957365.1. Lineage (NCBI taxonomy): Eukaryota > Viridiplantae > Streptophyta > Pinopsida > Cupressales > Taxaceae > Torreya > Torreya grandis. The sequence goes on from JARHVA010003016.1 coordinate 1,689,436, forward strand.
ACATGATACATTCTAAAAAAAAACATTATGTTCACTTGGATCCATACATACCTCATGACTAGCCTTAATCAAAACTTGGTCTTTTCCTTGAGCTTGATTTATTCATTCTCAATATCAGAAAACAATGAGACCTCTTGGTACTCTTTAAATTATAAAGAATTATCCACCATAGAAAATAATTTACTTGGACCTATAGTCTAGTCATGACTCACACTTGTCACCTTTGGCTTCCATGTGTTAACTTGCCTTCTTCCTTGAAATATAGGAGCTTGATTAAATCTATTATGTCTTGTAGGCCTTTGCTTGCAGAACCTAGCAATGTGACCTTTTTGTTCAAAATTGTATAACACCATTACTTTTACAAGAAATGTATCTTGCCTTACCTTATTTGGATATAAATTTGCAATGTGTCTTATGTCATCACAAACAAAACAACCTCCCTTTTTGAATAGGACTCACCTTATTTACACTTGTGTGGAAAATGGTTTTCAAAGTGTCTCATATCAAGATAGTTAAAGCACTTGATTTTATTCACACCTTTTTAATAATGAACCCATCATAGTCCTATACAAATTCATTTCTAATAGTTTTTTTGCACTCTATATCCCTATGACCAAATTGATTACATGTATAACAGTATCCATCAAATCTTACATACCTCATGGCATTTGGCTATCTAATATGATTTGTCTTTACTCTATTAGCACCTTCATTTCTTGTCTGATGATTTGTCTTCAAAGTATGGTTTTCCTAGTTCATATTAGTCTTCATCTTGTCTTGAGTAACATTCTTTTATTCTTCTTCATATATAAGACCAGTTCTATCACTAGTATGCTTTTGACCACTCAAAATGTTGTTTATATCATATGAGCTCTTTTCAAATATTATAAATGTCTTCACCTTACTAGCTATCTTTTATATCTTAGATCTCAAATATTCATTTTCAAAAACATACCTTGAACATTCATCTTCTTTATATTTTAGTCTTGTAGATAGAATTCCAATTGACAATTAAGATGCTTGATCATATCTCCATGATCCTTGGTGTCTTCTTCCAATCTTGCCTCATACACACTAAATTGTTCCTCATAGTCCTTGAGTTTATATTTCATCTTCTTATTGCTATTATTTTCAATCTTTAGTTCTTCAAGAGAATTCATCAATACAGTCTCATAGTCCACCTCATATTCATCATCATCTAAATCACTCCAAGTAGACACCTTCTAATGTGATCAACTTCCTTCCTTAGCCATGAACAAATATTCATTTTTAGTAGGACCATCCTCTTCATGATCATATTATGAGTCACTCTCTTCACTCTCATATGATGAGCTACAATCTTCTTTGGTGTAAAGACTCTTCTTGTTCCTAAAGGTCTTCTTCTTATTGTTAAACTTTCTAAATCCTTTCTTCTTGTATGTCTTCTTGTCATCATCTTGGCCTTCACCATGATCTTCATCATCTTTATTTTCATCTTTATGAGGGAACTTATGAGAAAAATATCCTATCTCTCCATAATTGAAACATTTGAAGGATAGTTTACCTTTATACTTCCTTGAGCCTATGTTCAATTTCTTAGTAATCAAAGAAATTAGTTCATCCACATCAATATCAGAAATGTCATCCTCTTTGGATTTTTTAACTTGGAACTTCTTGTTAGGCTTCATCTCTATCTTAAATGCAACTTCCTTTTTTGGTGCTATATCATCATTTATTCTCATCTCATATGCAGCAAGGGTGTCATGTAATTGATCCATCTTCAATTGAGTAAGATCATGACTCTCTTCTATATAAAATACTTTTGGATCAAAATCAAGAGATAGAGATATTAATATCTTTTAGACTACATTTTACCCTTCAATATTCTCTCCAAGACCTTTGATTATGTTCACAGTCTCATCAACTCTCTGCATAAAGGATGCCATATAATCTTCTTCCTTCATCTTGAGACTTTCAAATTGACTTCGATGAGTTTACAAATTAGCAAGATTCACATCTAAATCTCCTTAAAATATGATATTAATTTTGTACCATATTTATTTAGAATATGTATAATGGATTACCTTAGTGTATTTAGTTTCTAAAATACCACAAGTGATAACATTCATCACCTTGGAATTGTTCTCAAACAACTTCTTGTCTGCAGTACTAGATGTAGGAGTAATAGGAGAAACATAACCATCTAGAATATATTTCCATATATCAAACCCTATGGACAAAATGTATGTCCTAATCCTTGCACTCTAAAAATCATATTTGGATCTATTGAACATTGATGCTTGATTAGTAGATAAACCTCCTTGATGACAATCAATATTGTACCTCGGATCACCTTCAAGTTGTTAAGGCTTTACTAAAGAACCTAATATGATACTAATTATTAGAGGTTCAACCACTAAGAGGGGGTGAATTAGTGAGCCCATGTATTATAACTTCAATTCCAATATTTCCAAACTCTTAATTAGTCAATACATATATTCATGAGGCATACACATCATTCATAGCAATGAACAAGAAAGATAATGCAAGATCAATCACATAACACATGATATACATGGGAAACCCTCTTGGGTAATAAAACCCACAAGAACCTATAATTAGACTACAATATTATAATAACAAGAACCAATTTATACCATCTAAAAATGATCAAGGAATTACATTCCCTATTTAGTGAGATTACAATCCCACAAGGTGATGCCACACCTGTCTAGCTAAGCTTCAACAACAATTAAACATTTTAAAAAGTTTCACCTTGAAAGGGGGATGAAACCACCTTAGATTATGAACTACCAAAACAATAGCTATGGACACATCCACATCTAAATTGATGTCTACATCACCTGATGATGGACCTCTATTTATCACTCTTCATCTTCACTCACACTCAATTTGTAAGAGCACTATTCTACCAACAAAAACATGACCTATGTGTCATACAGATAGTCATCAATCTATTATAATATTAAAATAATACTTATGTCAATCTAACCCTCCTTATATCCATTAATCACACACATATAAGCCCCTCTCAAAACTCTCTTTAGTCTCTCACATCAATTTTAGAAATCACCTTCTTTGATTTCACTATTTATAGATAAATATTGATGATCACTACCTTGGTTGGCCATTAGGCATGTATTAATAATTAATACATATTTCACATAAATACATGGCTCAATACAATCTTCATATGTTGGCCATAACATCTATGGGTCACTGTTAAGCAACTACACCTTTTAATAAGGCCCTTATAGCTCTTATAGATCTCATGGAGACCTATTCACCCATTAAGCACATCCTTGAGAAAAAAAAGAACACAAAACCAATTTAAAATACAATTTTACACTACTTATGTCCCCTTATACATCCTAAAATTATCACAATCATCTTAGCTCACATCTGGATATGCCTAAATAACTCAAACATAGACTTTATAAATAAGAACACCATTATCAAACATATAGTCAACTTCTTTAGCATTGTTCATACTCAAGATATGTTAATCAAACATAAAAAATCCACAAATATAATCCTCATGGAGTTTAAAACATTATCTAATCACTGATTTATCAAGATACATATAAATAGAAACAACACAAGCTCAAACATCTTTCTTGGGTCACATGCAGAACAAACACGAACACACAACCAACTTTGCACCCTCATATCTTTTACCACACTTTGATGCATAACTTGAGATATGGTGAATAAAAAATAGGGACTAATATGATCATAAAAATATGACCAAATCCTATTGAATCATTCTAATGTGGTAATGATGATATCATCAAACTACTTACTTAGAGTTTTTGCCACTAGACACAAACTATCTAGATGAAAACTATGGACTACTAGATGAATTCCACTTATGCACACAAGAACTCAAAACATTATTGATGTCTAATAAGAATAATTTCACATTATCAAATCATAATACTCATCACTAATACTCTTTATCCATGTCAATAATAAAGATTAACCAAATATACATAAAGCATACTCAAACAAACACATTGCACACTTTATCATTGTCACATAGACTATCAAGGCTCTTCATCCATTCACCAGGACACCTCCATGACATCACTAAAAACTCTCTAACAATATTTAACTTTGTCATTTATGTCAAAAACCATCATATATATAAATATATATATATATATATATATATCTCACCTTCTCTCTCTTCAATAACTCCCATAACATAGTAAAACAAGACACTTAGAGGAAATGCATAAATTAAATCATAAGTAACCAACTTAAACATGTCATAGTGGCCCATAGATCCAATGTGTTATAAATCTATGTTAATTTTATATCATATTAAGTACCCTATGTAAGATATAATCATGGATAATAGGCATGTGTAAATACATACGTAAGCTAAAAACATGATAGTGTAGAGGGACCATCTAATCATATAACATATATGTATTAGGATCAAAGAAGCAGATGCCCCCAATGTCCATATGACATGAGTAGAGGGTGATTATAACATATAAAATAGGAGTGTATCATGTATCTATGTATTCCTATATCACACCCAATGTATAAGTGTGACCCATACGTGTATGCATGAGTAATTAAGTATGTAGTCCATCAATATAGAAGTAACACATGGCTGTTATTGAGCCACTAGAATATTTAAGTTATAAAAGGGTTTTTGGTTTTTGTATTTTTTTTATTTTTTAGGTATTTTTGAAGTTAGTAAATATCATCCTATTATTCCATCCAACTAATGGTCATAGATATCTCCCCACTATAAATCTAGTGTAATACCCTATATATGTAGACATGGAGCATATGTAGGTGTAATATCTATCAATGTGGTATCAATGGTGCTCTACATATGTAAAATATGAATCTATGGTTATGAATCAATAGTAAGAGTAACTAGAGTATGGGTTTTTGGAACCCATTGTTAAGTGTTTATTTGTTTCTTTAGAATTGTAGTAATAGGAACATATGTAGGTGCTCTAGATATCTAAACATGGTTTGTAGTGGAGGATAGGGATTCTATGGAATCCACTATATGTCTCTAATGTAATGGTCTCTCAAGTACTAGATGCTTAGTATGGGGGATTGCCTATTGCTTATCCCTTTGTGGTGTATTAGCATTAGTATGCTTGATAGCTATTTGTTTGGGTATAAGTTTCTTTTTTTCAAGATGATTCTCATATGTAATTCTAAAAATTATAATTACCCAATTAGCATGAATGTATTTGACACAAACATGCACTGTATAAGGTACTACTTAGAGTGTGAATCCAAGGTCTTCCCAATAATATATCAAATATGTCTATGGAAGGGGTAACTAAAAAGGTAGTCTAACCACATGCATAGGACCAACCTGTAAAGGTAAGTCAATCTAACTAAGAACCTTTTGGGAGGTCCCATAAAATGATCTAATTAATCTAGTATAGGGGTGTAAATCATGATGAGTATAACCCAAGTGTGTAACTAATGTCATGGTGCAATAATTTTCGCTTGCACCATTATCAATCATAAAACTATGTATGAGGTGTTTATCAAGGTATAATTGAATGAATAGGGAATGAAGATCAAAGTCATCATCCTTAATTTCATTGTCATCAAAGGAAATAAAATGTATCTAAACCATATGAGGTATATGTCATATATAAGTACAAATAATCTCATCTATTGGATGTGTATAATTTTATGAAGGAGGATGTGCATTATATGCCCTTTGGACATATGGTTCTTTTTTAGAATGGTTTTGTAAAGGATTGTTAAATATTTTATGTTTATGGTGATTTTCAGGTTGTGAGCCTAATTTATTTCAATAATACTTGAATGAAAGCTTTTAGTTATTGATAAGATCTTGGATCTTGTGATTCAGGGTAAATCATCTACTCATAGAAATGTCTCAGTCCTTGATAATAATCATAATAAGAATTCACATCACATCCTTTGGGTAGAGGTCAAATAATATCAAACTCAATATGATGAGGGAGATATATAAGCAATCACTCTAGTAACCATAAGAGTAATGAATCTGGGGACTCAGGTAAATGTGTAAATTATCTCCTTGATGCATTAGATAAGATAATTCGATTAGGCTATTATGCAACTATGTTAATGATGGTTTTTTTTTATTTTTTAGGATCAATATTATTTACCTTATAACTTGGTTTAATTTTAAACTTAGTACTAGATGTAGATGTTACTGGTGTGTTTGCTACATACTTGAGATTATTCAAAGATATAAACTTCATTTCATAGTCCCATACAACATGGCATAAGTCATCAAAATATTGAAACTTCTTGAAGACAATGGACTCATGTAAAGTAGCCAACAGACTTTATTTAATATATCTTGTAATTATTTTCCTACCATAGAATTGATCATTTTGGCTAGTATTATCTTTTATCTTAAGAAATATTCATTGATAGGTTCATTGGTTCCTTATTTTATTTTTTAAATTTGGGCATAGGAAATCTTTTCAGAAATGTTAGTGGAAAAGTGTGCTAAAAACTGGTCTATAAGAGGTTTGAAAACTTTTATAGATTAGATAGGTAGATCATATAACCAACTCAAAGCATAGTCCTTGAGAATTCTTGGGAATAATTTGGTCAAAATTTTATCATTAGAATTATAGTCAAGGCATGCCACATAAAAGGTTCAAACATGTTTTTCATGATCACCCTTGTCATCATAAAATGTGAACTTATGTGTAAGAAATCTAGTTGATAAAGGGTGCAAAGATATTTCAAGTGCAAGAGGGTTATACAACACATCTTAAAAATCTATATCATGAGGGGTTTTAAATATTTTGTTTCAATTTTTGTAATATTTTATTCCAAGGGTTTTATAACTTGAAGGAATGATTTAACTGTAGGCCAATTCAGAGTTAAATTAACAAGTTCAATAGTCACCAAAGGGGATGAAAACATGTTTTGAGTACTAATAGGCATTGAATCAGTATTTGTGTTGACACAATGGGTAATTACATTATAGATGTATCAATATTAGTTTTATGGAACAAAGATTTAAACACATAATCTATGACCCCATTAGATGTATTTAGTTGTAGTGTGTTCAAGGGGAGGGATGTGTCCACTAAAGTTTTAGAATTTTTGGATTGAAGTATAGTTTTGAAATATGGTGTATCTTTTAAATTAAATATTAGGGTTAATAATATATAAATGAAATGGTACAAGGGTGATGATCAAGTCTATAATAGGCAAATTAAATTATAAACTAATATATAAACATAAATTGAATTTATTATGTTGAGATAGTCTAAATATGAAAAGTAAAACTAGGATATATATATATATATATATATATATAAATGACAAAGATGAGAAGTAATTAGATTTTTATAATGATTATGTATTTTTATATCTAGAATAGGATGAAATTAGGAGGGAACATAGTTTTGGAATAGTTGTTATATTCTAGATCTGGTGCCTCTAGCTATCTAGACAATTGTGTCAAGCCTAGATGGGTACATCGATGCTACTATCTAAGTCAAATGATAGTGTCATGTATGGAATATCTAGTGAAAAAATATGTGACAACTTTCATGATTATAGGTTTGGCTTCACCTTCACTCTGGTGCATTCAAATTTGGGTCATGAATAGTCACTCTTTATGAAGTAGAAAAAACATAGCTTTACATCTTCAATGTGACCTTGGATAAAACATGGTGTTGAGTTGATCCTAATGGTCCCATTATCAAAGGTCACTTACCAAATATACAATACTCCAAAAGAGGTCCTAAAACTCTTTTATTTCTCCTTTACATGTTGTCTTATGTGTGAATCATGCAATGTGTATAAACTAAATACAACATTGACTTGGATTGCAACTTGGCAAATTGAGATATTGGGTTACTCCTTTAGTAATTCAGAGTATAGATGTGTTGTTTCTATGACTATTTTATAAATAGGAATAAATAAGGAAGATTTACTCAATTGAATGCTCTTTAATTTGAATGCTAAGTTTTTGTAGGTGAGGAATGAATGAGGGTTGATCTTGTATTTATATCAATCCATTTGGAATAATATATCACATTAAAACACTTAGGTTGACCATTAGGATAAATTTCAGTTGTAAATTAGATGACTTTAGGGTAATGGACACTTACCTCAGGGATATACAATAATGTTAATGCTAGTATTTATCCTAAATGTTAGTGTCTAGGGAGTATCAAAATAGGTACAGGCTTAAAACTTGCAAAGGTGTAATATAAGTATATTTTAAGAATTTTATATAAGATATAATGTCTATGACATTACTATAAGACTGGTTAGAGTAAGAGATTGGCCAAGGGGAATAATATAGAGTAGATGTGAGGCTTATGTGAGGAAAGAGAGTGTTACATAATCATAAAATATCATCTACATTTAGCCCCCCTTTAATATAGTAATGAAATTGTTAGTTTTAAGGAAAATAATAAGTACTTGAGTGTGTATATACACCATTTCTTTGCTTTAGTTGAATTTGAGTGATTTGTTGGTGAATAATCTACAATAAAAACATGTTGTAGTGTAAAATTAGTGCATATAATCTAGGTTACAAGTACTTGAAATAGATTTAATTAAAATATCAAGTTTTATGAGTTTATCTGTGTTGATGAAATTGATGTGCCTATTGGAAATATTTTTTGCAAAATATTTATCATTGTAATCCTATGAAATTAAGATTAGGATAAATATAGATAGATCCTTAAAGTGCATATATCCAAGGAGAAAGAAAAATATTGGAAGGCACATGACCCAAAATTTGAATCAAAAGTGAGTTCCCACCTAGTAGTTGGTATTAGCTTAATTGTGTAACCCAATGATACGTATAACCTGGTGAGGATGGGTGATTGAGTCCAACCTAAAAACATGGCAAGACTGAGTGATTTTATCACTCATCCATACCAAAATCTTAACCAACTATTATAGTAGATTGTTGAATATGGTCTATAAAAGTTTGTGGGGTATCGGTACATGCAATGATTTTAGAATTTGAAACTAATTTGGATTTTACAATATTAGGTACATGTTGCATAGCATATGCGCACCTTACATATGTCTCATGCTAAAACTATGTATATAATGGTACCAATGTATAAATTATTCCACAACTATGATTTATAATCATACAATTGTGTGTTTTTGCTAATTCGGATAACTTTGTAAATGTGGAGGATTTCTTTCCAAAGCATGTACACACCATATATGGAAAAATATGAAAATTGATACAAGTACCAATGTGGAGGACATGTCTCTAAAACATGACCCCACTATAGATTGGATATGTTTAATACTTAGTAGGTGTGAATAACATGCATCTAAAGCATGCCCCCACTAAATCCATGAAATGATATAAGTATCATATGCTGAATGAATGTGGAGAACATTCTTACAAATCTTCCATTGAATATAAGAATTGTGCCAAGTGTGGATATATTATTTCCAATCATTCCCTCACTAATATTCCCCCCCCCCCCATTTGAGGTGAGGGAAAGATAGGAACTAGGATTTACCACACCTCAAAAAGGTAAGACAACTATAAAATATGTGAATGTAACCATTTATCATATAAAAGGAACATGTTTTTAGTAAATGCATCATTAAAGTGAATAGAACCATTGTGATCACATTTAGGCTTAAGATGCATGATAAATATCATGAAAATGTGTAGATAATAATAGCACATACCAAACAAGAAAAAACACACACACATAAGATCACTCATAAGTAAGTCAACAAGAAATGGTCCAAAGAGACCATAAACAAGGGGAATGTTAAAATGCCACACACTGAAAGGGATATGACTTAGTTGAATGTTTGTGAAAGCAAAAATGACATATTTAAATTTTCATACCAAAAAAAATGACATGATGTAAATGTCAAAGAAAGCATACACAAGCATGGGGGCCAAAAGAAAAGGATCATATTTAAATGCTTGAATAAGTAAAAATAGACACTCAAGGAAGTGGATAAAGTAAAGCATAATCAACCATAATAATCATGTCATAGTGGCTCATGGATCCAGTGTGCTAAAAAAGTATGTCAAGTGTATAGCATATGAATCACCCTATGTAAGGTATAATTATGGATAATAGGCATGTGTAAGTACAAATGTAAGTTTAAAAATGATATTGTAGAGTGATTAGCATATCATATAACCTATATATATCAATATTAAGGAATTGGGTGCCCCTAATGTCTATATCACTTGAGCATAGGGAGATCTCAACATTTTAAATAGGAGTATATCATGTATCTATATATGCCTGTATCACACCAAATGTAGAAGTGTGATACATATGTGTATGTAGGGGTAACTAAATATGTGGTCCACCAATATGGAAGTAACATATGGATTCCAAAGATCCAACATAAAAAGTAAGTAATGATATTGTTTTTGGTTTTCTAATACTTTTGATTTTTTAGGTTTTTTTGGAGTTAGGAAAGATCATCTTATGACACCATAAAAATTATGGTAATAAATATATTCCCACTATAAATATAGTATAATACCTCATGTACATGGCCAAGTATCATATACATGTGTAATATTTATCATTATGATATTGATGGTGCTCTGCATATGTAAAATGGTACTCTATGGTCATGTCTTGATGTAAGTGTCTAGTGCCCTAAAGTCATCTAATTTATAAATGAAAATTATCCTAAAGGTTGGCCTAAGTTATTTAATTCAATTTATCTCCTAATAGGATTGGTATAAATACAAGATCAACCCTAATTCATTCCTCACCTATAACTCAAACTAAAGAAAACTCAAAGAGCATTCCATTGAGAAAAACTTCCCTATTTATTCCTATTTCCAAACTAGTCATAGGGATTACACATATATAGGTATAAATTATTAAATCAGTATCCCAAGATCTTTATTTTAAAAGTTACAAGCTAGGTAACTCTTTTCCTTAATTTACACATTACATGATTCACACATAAGTAAACACATAGGGGAGAACTACATCAGTTTAAGACCTTCTTTAGACTATTATCTATGTAGGTAGTGTCCTTTAATAGAGTGGTGATTAGGGTCAAGTTGAAACCATCTACCCACTAAACCATTTACCCCTAAAGTCACATTAAAGATGGACATATAGGGTTTTTCCATTTTATAAGGAGTGACTATCCATGACCTAGATTTGAATGCACTATAGTGAAGGTAAAGCCAAACCCAAAATCATCTAGGTGATCACATCCTATTTCACTAGATATTATATATAAGAAACTCTCATCAGAATTAGATAGTAGTGTTAACAAAACCATCTAAGGCTGACACAACTATGTAGATAGCTAGAGGCATGGGATCTAGAATCTGACAATTATTTCATAACTATCTTCCCTCTTACTTTCAGCCTATTCTAGATCTAAAACTATATTAGCATTAGAAAAATACAATTGCTTATCATGTTTGTATTTTATATATCTATCCTAGTTATACTTTCCATATTTTTACAATCACAATATAATAAATTTAGTGTATGTTTATATCTGAATTTAGAATTTAATTGCCCTGTTATAGATCTGATTATCACACTTGTGCCATTTTATTTCTATATTCTTAACCCTATGATTTAAGTGAAAAAATATAACATATTTCAATAAAACACATCCCCAAATTTAAGGACATTCCTAGGTTTCATGAAAAATAGTAAAAATGTGAAATTAAAAAGTACAACAATATGAAACCCTATCTAGTTTAAAACCCTAGGAATCAAAACCAAATTCATCCACATATGTCAGGTTAACCAAATGTTTAAACCTAAAACGAAATGTGTTTTATGTTTTTATGTTAACCTTAGGGTTAATAATATATAAATTAAATGTCACAAGGTTTATAATCAAATCTATAGTAGGCCAATTAAGTGTTAAACTCAGATATAAACATATATTGAATTTATTATGTTGAGATAGTCTAAATTTGGAAAGTACAACCAAGCTAGATATAGAAATGATAAAGAAGATAAATACTTATATTATTATAATAATAATGTATTTATGGATATGGAATAAGATGAAATCATGTGTGAAGATAATTTTAGAGCAATTATTAGATTCTAGATCTAGTGCCTCTAGCTATCTAGATATATGCATCAGCCTTAGATGGTTTCATCAACGCTACTATTTGAGTCTAACAATAGTGTCATGTATAAAGTATATAATGAAATAAGATATGATCACCTAGATGCTTCTATTTTTGGCTTTTCCTTCACTTTGGTGCATTTATATCTAGGTCATGGATATTCACTCTTTATGAAATGGAAAAACTCATAGATTTTCATCTTTAATGTGACCTTAGGTAAAAATGGGTTAGTGGCCACAGGGTGTCAAGCTAACCCAAGTGACCCCAATATCAAATGGAATTACATACATATCTAATAATCTAGAAGAGGGCCTCATACTCATGTAGTTCTCCCCTACATTTTGTATTGTGTGTGAATCATGAAATGTGTGTAAAGCAAGTACAATAGTGACCTAATATGTAACTTGGCAAGTTAGGCTCTTAGGTTGATCCTTTAGTAATTTAGACCTATAGATGTGGTCCCTATGAGTGATTTATAAATAGGAATAAATAGGTAATATTTTTTTAATTAAATGATCTTTGGTATAAATGATAGTTTTTATAGGTGATGAATGAATGAGTGTTGATCTTGTATTTATATAAATCCCTTTGTAGTAATAACTCACATAAAGCACTTATGATGAACATTAGGATACATTTAATTTTAAAATTAGATGACTTTAGGGCATTGGATTACATCATCTTGGGACTGTAAATTTTATGCTACTATCTATTATGGAGGTTAATGTCTAGGGAGTACCAAAATAGGTACTGACTAAGAACTTGTAGAGGTGTAAGATAAGTACATTTTAAATTTTTTTGGAAAGATATAATGTATGTGCCATGAATATAATACTAGTAAGACTAAGAAATAGGATAAGGGGAATAACATAGAGAATATATGAGGCTTGGATAATTAAGAAAGTGTAGAACTAAGAGGATCAACCAAGGTCTAAGTTTTCCAAGTGTATAATATTGAGGTGATGCATAATAAAAAAGTAACATCTATAAATAACATTATAATTTGTTGACAAAATTTATTTTCCCATCAAATTAAGGATGATACGATAATATATGATCCAAATGAGTACCCAAACATGTGAATAAATTAGTCCAAAAATTATTGGTAACGATGGGATCACGATCACATAAAATAAAATTTGGAGTACCATGCAACTTTTGAATTATATTGATAAATGTAATAGCCATTATATCAGATGCAAATGATTATGATAAGAAACACAAATGAAAATATATTTTTAGACTATAAAAAATTAACATGATGAAATTTATACCTTCATGTCTCAACAAACTTATAATTAAATCCATGGAAACCTCCTCCCACCTATGGACAGGAATGTATAAACACTGCAAAAGATGTGGTGTCTTAATTGTTTCACCTTTTTTATATTGACACACCATGAATTATCTCATAATATTTTGCATATAATCCTTTATTCTTTCCAAAAATAAAGCATGCTTGATTATTTGATAAGTTTTTAAAATATTATTTTATATTGGGAACAATTTTTGTAAAAGTCATGCCCTTCTCTATACTAGTTAGTGAAACCCTAATTTTCAAAATTTTATGGAATAAAAAAATAATTCCAAATAAAAACATATGGAAACTTATTTTAATCACATAAAAATGTAATTTATACAACTTGAACATGACTTGTGACACCCAAACCATAAGTCTCTCCTGCTTCCTTGAAAAACCCATTAGGCATGTTTTTTATTGTTTCCTAGTCATCTGAAGCCTTTTAGACTCAGCCCTAGCTATCTCTAACTCCTCTCCTAGGAATAGGCCTATCCACTATGGTCCCTTTCCCCTTGGACACTAGAACCATTAGTTGGACTATAATTTTGAACCCCAGGGTGTCCACTTTTTAGCAGTATTTTCCAAGTCACTCTTAGCCTCAAATGATTATATTTCCTTGGTTCCTTATCTTTTTCCTTGTTAGCCTAACATGAATTTATCTAACCTAAGATCATCAATTTCTGTATAAAATCCTATTAAAGGGTCATTTATAAGGGTTTAAAATCATTCAAAAGGCACAAGCTAGAAATACGCTAGCATGTTCAAGCAAATCCTCTTATTCTCTGCATACAACCAACCATTACTATTTATAGCCTACTCAAGCTCTCACACAAGTCATGATTCATCTTAAAATTTCCTAGATTTGAATAAAACTTTCATTGCATACATAAAATTACATAATACCCATTCAATTTGGGATAACTATATTGGCCTTGATCCCTCTTTAGAGTATTGGTATGTAGACAGTATGCCGACACATGGGATGTGATCACATGTTCAACGCATAATACACAATAACCCCTTTTTCTAGTTGATTCAAGACCACTTATCAAGCCTAAGAAGGAACTAGATGCCTAAGAGACAAAATAAATTTTGCACAGAGCTCCATAGATGATCAAGACTTATCAATTTAGACATGGAGCCTCAAAAAGCATCTGAACAAAACCCAGAAAGCTCAGAGGAACCAGATCAAAAGGACCATAGAATTAAAAATAGGACTATAGTGTTGGACCCCAAAGTGTCCAATTTTTGGTACTACTATCTAGGTATAAATCAGACTTTTGGGTCTTATTTTTGATAGTCTACCTAGTCAACTCATCAAATTATAGTTCCAGATTCCTCTGTCTCAGTCCAAAAATCAACTAAGTTCACTTTCTATCCCCTTGCTTACTATTTCTAGAAATTAATTGATAAAATATAGATTTAAAAAATTAATAGGTTAATCTTGGAATACTATATTACATGTTTTCTATATTAATCTAGACACCTTACTAATTAGGAAATTAAACACTTAGTTTCCTAAAAATAATAAAACATTTGGTGAACCTGACTTCAAATTTTTGCACAAAAACCCTAAAAATCCTAGGGCTATTTATTTTTGATTTTTTGAAATATTTTCCTAATTTTTCCAAAATTTAAAAATAAAAAAACTACAAATTTAGTGTAATATTTTAAATAATTCACTCAAACCCTAGTTTTCACATACTAGGTCCTTTTTGCACTAAATCACTTCCAGATCACTAGGAAAAATATTCTGCTAAATTTACAAATATTTTTGGATTTTTATTAAATTTTTCAAGTTAAAAACCTATAAATTTTTAGTAAAATTTTCAAATTATTGCATTAATTTTGAAAAAACTCATTTCAAACCTTAGTTGCATCAATTAAATCCTAGTAAATTTCTAACACTATTCCACTTATTTTCTAGAAAATTTTGATTAAATATTAAAATCAAAAAATCATTCCAAATTTAAATATTCATAACATTTTCAAATAATATTCCTAAAAAATCCCTAGGTGTATACACTAGGTCTTATTGCATCTTTAGATATCACTATACTTACTTGGAGTTTGATATCCTTTTCTATGCACATTCCAGTTCCTTATTTAGATTATTTTTATGTAATCTATGCTATTATTTTTAAAATTATTTTCCTTATTCCCTCTAATATCTTTACATTTATCCCTTTGATATGAAGTGGAATACTTCATGGCAATCCTCCTGAATTTGACCAGATTCTTGTAACTCATTCTTATATAATAGATAAATAACCAACTTTGGTTCCTATTAGAGATCCTATGCATCTAGATTACACAAATTTAAATGAACATGATTCTGATAATGAACAATATGATAATAATAATGATGACACACATATTGATGATCATATTCCATCACATCATAATTTTGATCCACTTCCATCCATTATTGATAATGAAGTTGTACTCAAAAGAACTTTAATTCTACAAAACTTTAGAGAAAGACTCAAGGAAAAACCCTGTGATCATGCTAAGGTATTAAAATATATCATGGAACTAAAGAAATCCAAACAATTTAAATCTTCCTAAACTATAGAAACACCATTTTCACATGACACTATAGGGGTAACTATGTCACAATAACCCCCTATAACAACCCAACCTTCTCCTATGCCACCATATATAGCTAGTACATCCCTATCTCCTGATGTGGCATCCCTTGTATAAGAGATTTGATATATTTAATCCAAGGTGTAAAATCTTGAGAAAGGTACCACTAGATCTACACATGCATTAGATTCCACCATTTTATTGCATACACCTTTGGCATGACATATAGCTACTACACCCTTAACACCTAGATTTATACAACCTAAGCTCACTTTTTACGATGGCAAGGGTGATCTAGAGACACATTTGAGAGCCTTTCATGTAGTATATTTGTATTATGTACAAAATAACTAGGTATTAACTAAGTTATTTCCAAAGAGCCTCAAGTATTATGCACTACAATGGTTTTATAGTCTATCAAATTAGTCAATCAATGCATTCAATCATCTTATTGACATGTTCCTAGTACACTTCAATATCCACATTGATGATAAGGTGTCATATGCTCAAATTACACAACATAAATAGAAGTTAAATGAACCTCTCACTAATTATGTTCTTAGATATAAGACCATATTAGGTAAGATGACTATCCTTATGGCAGATCAAGAGTGATAAGACCTCTTCAAACAAAGTCTTCTACTAGTTTTACACGAGACAATCATGTTCAGAATATTATCTTATTTCACTAAATTGTGTCACACTTTAAAATAATGATAAATCAAACTCATATCAATGGGAAAACTCAAGTACACAAGTGTATAAGATATAACTAATAAGAGTAACAACAAAGTCCCATATAAAGTCAAGTTCAATGATAGCAAAGGATAGACTTAGAAAATAATCAATATGCACAAAAATCCAACTCTTTGATTTATAAATATAAAAAAAGATAATTATAAAATCCTTTAATTATCATCTTTCTCTAATTTCCCATAATTTACTTTAATCCTTCTTTTCCTGCTTTTGTCTTATTCCAAGAATTGCCCAAATTGGCCAACTTTTCTTGAGGATAAAAATGAAAAAATATTTTATTAATTTGATTTAAAACTTCATCATTATCCTTATCCTTAAAGAACCCATGTTCCACTTTGGATAATAAAGTATTATTTTTTATCTTGATCCCCTATCAACTTTTCAAACTTACCAATTACAAATAAACAATTAATTAAATATTTGTTCCAAATTTATTTCCCTTATTCCCCTATAAATGAAAATTATATTAATTAATTATAAAATGGAAATTAATTAGAAAGGGGACATAACAAGTCCTCCCTACTCAAAATTTCATGTCCTTAAGTAATTTAAACTTGGATAACTTAAAATATGTAGACCTCCCCAAATGGCATCCTCAATTGGCATGCTCTTCCAAAGAACCAAATATTTAGTTATATCTCTTTTACTCAATAGCTTAACCCTAATATCTATCACCTTTTTAGGAATTAGGATCATTTTCATCTCCTCATCTAAATATGTAAAACCTGTGGTGTAATCTACTACCTCAAATCTCTCTTTAAACAAGAGGCATGGAGAACATTATGAATTTTACTATTTTTAGGAAGTTCCAGTTCATAGGCTACCTTACCATCTTTCCTTACAATTTTTTAGTGTCCATAGAATTTAGTATTGAGTATATATATTCCACTTCTCTTTATGGATGATTACCTATATGGTTTCAACCTTAGATATACCATTTCACCTGACTCAAAAGATCTCTCTGTGTAATTTTTGTCTGCATAATAATTATGCTAATGTTGTGCCTTTTACATATGATCATTAATGTTTTTCAATACTTCCTGGTGATGTTTAATGAAATATGTTGTTGTTGGAAATTTATTATCTATATAAATCAAATTAATAAAAGTCATTTCATCATATCCATATAAATCTTTGAATGTGGACATACCAATAGACATATGGTAAGTGGTATTGTAGTAATATTCTTGTAAATGTAGCCATTTTCCCTATTATAGATTAAATTTTTACCCTTGAGAGTGTGATTTAATCCCTCTCAACCTAATCTATTCAATGGGATTGATCCAAGGTTGTGGGTGACCTTTAAAGGGGATCAAACCTCTAGATTTTGGGCTAACTCCTAAACACAACACATACACTAACAACGATACTACTTGATTGACTTGGAAAAGGGAAATATAAAGACTGAAAATAATAAATTAATTAGAGTTGATGGACTAAAAATAGGTCCTCATCTTATTAATAATGCACTATGAAATACTAAGTTACAATCTAATTATGTTATTCCAATATAGTCCTTATCACACTAGTGATTCAATATGAAGGTTATGAAGGTTGTAAGAGCTTAGGGTAATCAACCAAGAGGTTATAACAATAAACACTAATTATTTATCAACTATATAACTAAGAAAACTACGTGTAACACTTACTATTACCTATGAGAGAAGACAAACTTATATAGAGGCATGAATAAAAAGGATAAATGTAAGAAAGAACATATACTATCACTAAGCATTCATCAAAAAAATCCATCCAAGATCACTATTTTCAAGATGAATATAGAACATATAACTTTAATTTATTCTAATAGGCAAGTAAAAGACTTAATTTTTATAGGTATTCACCATAACGAATGTGAGGATGCTTTGCAAAGCCATATAATAAAAAGGATAAATGTAAGGAAGCACATAAACTATCATTAAGCATTCATCAAAAAAATCCATCCAATATCACTATTTTTAAGATAAATATAGAATATCCAACTTTAATTGATTCTAATATGAAATTACAAGACTTAATTTTATATGGATTCACCTTAACCAATGTGAGGATGCTTTACAAAGCCATACAAGGCTGCATATATAAGAAAATGTAAGAAAGAGAGGGGGGGGTGTACAAGATCATGGAGAAGTGTAATCCATCATGGAGGAAATTTAAATACAATATATTGAGCAATAAAATAGTCTTGGAGGTTCTCATTAACATGTGTACACTTACTCAATGATGTCCTTTTTCAAATTGGCGTAGGAGGTTACTTAGGCAATTTTGAGTTCTTGAATCTAAGTCAACCCTATTGAGACTACACTTATACACCTACAAGGATAATTAAAATATTTTTGAATAACATGTGGCATTATTGAGATGTTTCTATGCCATTCTCATGCAAATTTTTTAGCCTCTCCTTCATTTTTCAAAAGCATGTAATCTTCACTAACTATTTTGGGGCTCAAATGCTTCAAATTTGGTTTTCAACTTCATGGCTTCAAAATAAATTCATTAATCACTTCACATAGCCTTATAAACCTATAATAACCCATCTTAGGGCCTCAAATACTTTATATCACTCCATTTCATACCCAAGCCTCTCACTTACCTTCATTTACTTGAAACCCTAAAAATAGACAAATATCCTCATGTAGTAAAATCTATAGATTATATTGACAAACTAAGAATTTATTTCAGTAAAAATTATTCCTTATATATTTATACCAAATTTCATTACAATACATAAAGTGGAATTACACTTATTCACCTTATTTCTCTCTCTAATTAGGCCTTGATTAGGTCTCTACAACTAGAAATTGAGTTTTAGCTCTATACTTCTCTCACACATGTAAAAATATAAATAAGTGTTTGATTCACTTTTAGGACTTCATGAACATGATCCATGCCAAATTTTGGCTTCTAAAAATATATGTAGGTGGGTGAACCAATAAATGGCCAAAACACATAGTCTTTCATAAGCTTTCTCATACTACCTTCAAGATTTAGACCTGTAAGAGCACTTATAGGGTTAAATGTATGGTTTTTTGGATCTAAAGAGATATGAGAAACCTAAAACCACCTTTAACAATAGTTTATATCTATCTAGGAGATTAAACAACCTATTTTGAGCTCAAAACCTTACAAAACCTCAGTATTTAATACCTCTGTGCATGTTCAAGTACAAGAAAACTTCATGGTGAGAGTCTTTATAAAGTGATGAGTGATTTTCAGGTGGATTAAAGGGTAGTTAAATTAATTTCAAGCACTTAGGTTATCAATTATTTCTATTGGGTCACTTCTCATCTTTTTGGTAGCCTGAGACATGCCTATCATCTTAACAATGATTTATAAAGCTTAGTCCTTAATCAATGAACTAATGACACAAATTATAAGTATATAAGGTTATTTAACATTACCAATTATATTTGGACCCAATGAAAATTATCCATATATTTATTAGATTGAGAAGGTGCCTCTTGGGCTAAGTAGACTACAATTATGAGGTCAAAGAGAGTAAAATGGTATGAAAATCTATCTTAGACCTTGGTTTTTATTTAGAACACCTTAGTGAGGTCTATGAAACCTATATTGACCTATTTAAATAGTTTAATTTTCCATTCATCTCCATATTCTTACTATAACATTCATTGGATGGTGCTAGGGTTTATAAGCAACATAATGCAAGAGACCCTAGTGACTATATTTGAGTCATTTCTTCTCTTACCCAGTGAGTTAATGCACATGAAATCACATTATAACCTATTTTTCATCTACATAAATATTTTAATCTTTAAAATCTCTTCACTACTTTAAAACTTCTATCATTCTCATGCACAGGCTTATGTAGGTCTGTGAGTATTCAATTAGGCCTACTAAGCCTAAATAGAGGATTATATAAGCATAAAATATTTCAAATGTATTTTTATCACTAAATAAGTTTCAAATAGGTCTACTTCCATCCAAAATACATTCTCACATGCTCTCCATATCTCTCTAATTCCTCAAATTACTTAGATTTGACCATTCTGCCTATACGTGAATGAGACTATGTGACTATAGGTTGAAGATAGGTTTCCTTTGTATCACCCTCTGATATATTTAATACCTTAGTCTCTAGTGATTCCATACACTTTTTTATCCATATAAACCTAAATTCCATAAAAATATTGTATATGCTCTTTTTAATGTTTACACTAAAACATTTTTGGTTGTAGGTGTGTATTAGGTGTCTATATTGTTCCTTTGGGACAAAAAACATTTCAACTAAGTTATTGACATTTTTTGATGTCCTTTGGTAGCATAGGCTCTTTATTTAAGAGAACATGTTAAGGATGAGGATAACTAACTTTTGTTATATTGCACGGGATGGTACAGAGAATTCATAATTAGGAAAGAGATGACAAAGATGAATTATAATGTGATAGATAGAACTAAGATTAAACTAGAGTTTTCTTAAGGTATGCAGAGCATTTATATTAATTTTAGATAAGATTAAACCAAAAATTAAACATGATAATTGTTGGGTGAATATTTTATTGTTAAGTAATTGATGGAAAAATGGGTATATCAACCATAGTATAAGGAGATTTATATTTCAAAAAGTGCGGGTTTACCACATCATAGTGAGATAAATATCTCCTCTCATCAAGGGGAGGTTCCCTATAAACTCTCTCTGTGTGTGTGTGTGTGTGTGTGTGTGTGTGTGTGTGTGTGTGTGTGTGTGTGTGTGTGTGTGTGTGTGTGTGTGTGTGTGTGTGTGTGTGTGTGTGTGTAATAAAAATAGACTCAAGGGTGAGATTACACCATCCATCTCTCTCTTTTCAGAGATGAAGTTTACAAAGCAAAAGAGAAATCCTAGTTGATGACTAAAAGCATTTCTCTTCTTTCGGAAATGATGTTTAGTAAATAGCAAAAAATCTTCTCAGGTAGTAACTAGATCTATGAGAAACCCATGAAAACACAAAATATTTCATTACTCCCCTTGCTGATTTGAAATGTACATAGCAGTAGAATGAAGTGCTGCTCAAAGTCTTCACCTAAAACTACAATAGAGTATAAGATCACAAAGGATAAAAGTAGTTCAAAGCCTTTCTAATAACCTTCCCACTAAAACATGGAAAACATGAACTAAAGGTAATTATAGCAGCTCAAAGTCTTCATAATTAACTTTAGAACATCACCAAATAATTTCCACACACACTTTGCTTGTTTAATCAAATAGATGAGAGATTATTGGGAAAAAGAACATAAGAATGATCTCCTAAGTAACACAAATTATTCCAACACAAAGTCTGAAAGTAACCTATTTCTCATTTATTCAATAAAATATGATTTATAATATGAGATCAAAGTCTCAGGAAGCATCTCAATTTTAGTAGAGTTTTTGCTCTTAATTATCAAAAGATCCATCATTACAAAAGAGGCTCCCTCTATATATATATGGAAAAGCCTTCAAAATTGAGAAAAGACTTAAATATTAAAATCTAGTCAAAGATGAGTCTCCATTGAGTTTAGGACTTTTCTGGATTTTTACATGTAATTACACATAAAAAAAAGTACATGTGAAAATGTCCCAAGTCAATTACAAAGTGCATGAGAAAAATGGAGAAGAAAGCATAGAAGAACGGTTTAATTTTTGTCACCAACCTTCTTTAGATGAGCATCGTACATGGCAATAGCTGCTTATATCCTGATAATGTCTAGCACAATAGTATTTTTGAAGACCACCTTAGCCCTGACTATGGTGTCTCTCACTGCTGTGATTGATTTCACATGACTAGTTAACCTGGTTCTCAGATTGTCCAAAGTCAACTGATTATCTAAGATATTGTCCACAGAAGCCATTGAGAATGCTTTCTCCTTGAATTCCTTTCGGATCATACCTTCATACTCCTAAATCATTTCTTCTGCTGAAATGAATTAGTTGTCTTGAGAGGTAAGTCTGCAAGGCAACTCCTCCAATTTGTGTAATAGAATGATATCACTTTGTTCACTGGCATCCTTGGAAGATTCGAGATCACTGATCAATTATTTAAGTACTCGGATTCTATATATCAATGATTCTTTAGTTTCAATATAAGAATCTCTATCAGTAATGACACTGATTGATACTAAGGTAAATATTTTTAGCTCCTTCATCTCTATCCATTTTCTAAGATATTTATATGTGCTTTTAATATCCTGAGAAATGATATTGATAAGATCATTTAATTCTATTCTCACTTTCCTCATTTTACCTATCTTCTCAGACAACTCTATGAACAAGGAAATCTCTTGTGCATGCATCTTATCCAAGTAGTCTTCAAGTACCTTCCCTTTTAGATAAGTTTTTTTTACTTTCTGAATCATAGGATCGTCTATGGAGAAAGCCTCTAGAGTTACCGCTTCTAGAGCAAAAGTGAATATCCTTATCACTATAGTCAATTGCTCCACCATCGCCTTATAATGATCTTTCATTTCTCTTTCCATATCAAATTTTTGAACCATAATATCTATCATTGATTGCAAATCACTCTTACCACCTTTGTGAGTTATCTTCCCTAACTCAACTCGAGAGATAGAGTAGATGCTCATATCAAAATTTTCAAGAATAACATCCTATGGAGGTTTGGCTATTTCTAGAAATTTGTGCCCCTTATCTCCAATCATCTTGGAAAGGATCTTTGGTTTCTTGGGGGTCTTAGCTTTCACTAGCACCATTTTACTGAAGTCAAAGTCATCTAGAGAGATGGCTTGTTTTTTCCTTTTGGGTGTAAAAGTTAACAACCATGGTGGGAGAGCAGAAGCACTTATATTAGCAATAGTCCTTATAGTTGGCATCATTGGGGTAACACCTACACTGATAGTGGGAACAATGGGTGTAGTATTAGTTAAAACCACACCTACTACTGAATGATCGAGGGCAGAACTATCTCTAATAGTAAAAGATGGAGATGACAAACTGGGGATGGACCCTGATGAATGAAGAACATCTCCAAAAGTGCTTTGAGGATCACCAAAAATAATTTTAGGAGAGGCAGCTCCAGAAGAGGGAATACTGATTAGAGAAATAGGTGAAGGAGTTACACCAGGTGAGTGGGGTAGAGAAGAAGAAACTCATGCTTTTGGCTATGTACCCTCTCGTGGAGATAGAGTTTTTGTTCCCTATTGACTTGTAGGCCTATCATCTGTTTCCATCTGCCCTACTGCTAGTTCTTCAGTGCTTTGCTTCTCAACCTCCATATCTATTGTCTCTGGCTTTTTCTCTACAGCTTTTGATTTCTTCATTATAAAAATGATCATAGGCTTATGGGGCCTAGAAGGAGAAGGAACATCACTTTTATTCTTCATTCTATTTTCTACCCTTCTCCTTATCTCTTCTTGAAATTCGGCCTCTGATCCTGTGATGAAATATTTTAAGTTAATTCCCTTATTTGCTAACCAATCATTGGTGTTTGCCAATATTGGTTCAAATCTCATCCTCAAGGAGGTTAACTCTTTTTGAGACCATTGGATCAGGGGAAGAGGAGCATTGGCAACTTGTTCAATATGATATCTATTATTGATTAGATCTCCATCATCTACTAGATTTGCAAGGATATCAACGAGCCCCAAATATTCTATTTGTTCAAGAGAGTCTACTATAGTCCATCTTTTTGATATCTTCTACTATCCTCAAATTGATTTAGACATCTTCGATCATGGGTTCATGGAACTTGGTCTTTTTCTTGATCATGTCTTTCACACCTATGTAGTCAAAATTGGGCCTCCTTTTGAAATGCTTCATGGTTACAAGTTGCATTTCGGTCTCCATTGCCCTAGCTTTTATAGCGGTCAATACTGAGTACCTACCAATTTCAATTAGGAACCTAAAATTGGGTTTCTTGAATTCCATCTGCTTATTGTGTATGACAAAAATTTGCCTACATAACTCCATCAAGACCAATTTATTTGAGGGAAATATTGGGAGCATATAGGGATAACCTTAGAAAAAGCCAACCCACAGATAAAAAAAATAATGGAACTATAAGAACATACACCTAAAGTCATTCATGACAATCTAGGCTTCATCTAACACTCTTTTATGTTCTAATTGAGGATAAAAATGATACAAAAATACCGTGAAGAAAGCATCATTTACCCTCCTAAAATGATGGATTGAACCCTTTAATGTCAACTGAGGGTAATATTGATATATCAAGGTCATTTTCCTATCTCCCTCTAATGTTAGACTTGGAAAGCTTCTCATTGAAGCTGTAATGTATACCAGGTATGAAGTCATGTAGAATTTCAAGGTAGTAAACACCTTTGTCAATTGCTCATGTAGAGCATTGCTGATTTGTTCACCCCCAAAATGACTTGTTTGCCTTGGAGGATTATCTTAATGAAGGGATACATCCATTCATGAAATTGAGGGGAAGAGGGTAAACCTCGTACTCAGTTGAGAAGAGTAATCAAGTCACCAACTTCTTCTATAAAATCACTCCTTGGAAAGTTCCATGGTCATTTAGACAAGTTTGCTCTTAGAGTTTTGAGCCATCTATTATTGATCACTTTCTTTGCCTTCTTAGGATCTTTATCATATTCCTTTTATTCTTCCATGAAGTCAATCTTTAACACTTCAATAGTGGGAGGGCACATGAACACTTTGTCAATGAACTCAGGGCCTATTCAAATTACTATGTTACCACCAGTATCTACCACATCCTTGGTATCCTTGTTGTAGAATTGGGCACACTAGAGAATGAACTCTATGTGATGAGCCACCATAGGAAAAGAGGAGACCAGATGAATATTACTCTCAATTATCCTCTTCATTTCAGAGCTAGGATTGTTTGCTTTGGTTCTCTCTATGAACTTGGCCATATCTATGTGCCCGATCTCTGTATCCCTAATGTCATTGACATTATAAGTAACTAAGGTGATTGGAAAAACACCTTGATACTAGCACTTCATCATCTTCAACTTCTTTAGAGAAACCTTAGTCATCAGGATGAGCCTTTGTCTAAATATATTGATGAAGAAGGATCTTGAAGAGAAACTTTGATAAGAATCATGATCACGTAATTAGGGGAAATATTGGCAATCTGAGAAAGTTGCACATTGGATGATCATGACCAAGGAAATGCACTTGAAAGGGCTAAGGCACGAGCAGGCTAAAAATTGAAAGGGAAGTGGGCTTGAAAAACAAGAAAATCAAATTTTCTTAGAGTTAGTAAAAATCAGAAGAAAAACATGCATGGGCGGAAAAATATACTGCCCTTGCATGTTGAGGACTGTCATTATGCATAGGCAGAAAAAATTTCCACCTATGCATATTAAGGAAGGAAGGATGCATTAGCAACAATTTTCACCACTGATGCATGTGGAAAGAAAGTTTTTGGGTTGTGCATAGGTAGAAAAAATTACTGCTTGTGCATGTGGAGAAGGATAGATGTGCATTGGTAGTGAATTTTGCCGCTTATGCACATTGGGAAGTTTCAATTTTGTGCATCAGTGGTGAATTTCACCACCTTTACACAAATTGGTATTTTCATGTAAGGGCAAAAAAAATCACCACCCTTTCATGAATTGGCAAGGGAGGAGCTATGTGAGGGTGGTGATTTTTGCCACCCTTACACGAAGAAGAATGGTCGATGGGTGTAAGGAGGGGAAGAATGGTTAAGGCGTAATTAGATTGCCTCCACGAGGAAAAGAGGAGGAAGGGGAAGAAGAGAAAAACCTAGACCTAGAAAGAAAAGAGGGAAAACAACATGGAGAAGAAAAGAAAAACAAAACCAAAACAAGAAGAGTAAAATTGTGAAACCCTACCTGATAATCATGATACAATGCTTGAATCCAAGGAAAACTTAATTTCACTTGCTTGCTTGATCATCCAGACATAGGGAGGAGGGAAAAAAAGAAGGAATGAAATAAAATGAGGCAAAAAGGGATTAAATGGGGCAAAAATTGACCCCAACCACTCGGTGCATGTGGCCATTAATGCCACATGTGAAAACTGAGATCATGCAGGGGCAGTAAATTTTGTTGCCTCTGCATGTGAGGTTAAAAAAGGGATGCAGGGGTGGCAAATTTTGCTGCTCCTACATGAAATGAACTAGAAAATGTAAGGGTGGAAATTTTGGTCACTCCTACATGAAGGATGTAAGGGTGGTGAAAAATTCCACCTTTGCATGAGAAACTTAAAACCACATGTAGTAGTGGCAAAAATTGCCGCCCCTACATGCAAACTCAAGAAAACACCTAACTTGAAAATATGAAAATTTTGTCATCTGATCACATTAAGATCATAAATATTTTCATGTTTTTGGGGAAACCATAATAAGGGAATGTCACAAAGTTTTAACGATGCTAGTTGACCAAACATGAGATTAAGAAAAACTTGCCTCAAAAGATGAACTTAGAGTGAAAAACATGAAACATACAAGTTTTGTAGGGGTTGTTCCAAAAATGAGCATAGCTGATTTTGGGAACAACAATAACATAGATAAGAAATAACACAAGAAATATGATAGGTAACTATAACTATAAAGTCTATATTGATCTCAACAAAAGGGTCATCATCTTCTTCATATAAACATACATATTTATAGTAACTATAGTTCCTAAATATTCACATTCTTCTCATAAATTAGCACCAAAGAGAGGAGAATGTTCATCTTCTATTCCTTTAAAACTTGTGAAGGATAGGATAAAATACATATAGCCAAAAATTTCATACATAACACATGAATATTCAAATAATATCCTATGTAACTTTACTTATCGATTTTCTTTTCCTAACACTTTCCTGGACTTAAAATTTTGCCTCATCCTAAGACAAAATCATAGGTTCATCTGACTATCCATTGAGGGTAGAATATAATAACATTGGGTAGACTAGTAAGAGTTTTAGTAATCTCTCAAGGCATTATTTCTAGTTTTCACCTCTTCGACACTACTTAGCCATCCTTTTAGGTTTTTAACTAAGTAGCATACCAACCTACCACCCTTTTGGGTTTTCAATAGGCTAGCATAACTAGTTGGCTGCCCTTTATGGGTTTTTAACCATCATATCCATGCTTATCTCACTAATCATCCCTAATATAAAAACTTGCTCAAAACTTTACAAAACTTTTCCAAAAATTATGCATTGAACAATACTCAACTAGAAAGAGGTGGCGTTACTGAGGAAGAAGGCTAGCCAACATGATCCTTAGCCCTAGATTGAGCCATCATGCACTATGAAAGTTCTTGTTAGAACTCTAATAGTGGTTTGTATAGAGGAACTTTGACGATTGGGGACACCTCACTATAGAATAGAGTTAGATCAAATTTGAATGCATCCTAATCACACATCACTTCCTGAACCATGAAATTTAGTGCATGCATTGGTGTGTAACACCAAATGAGTTCCTTCAAGTCTAATTCCTTAGTGCTACTCATTTTTTACTTTGTATTGTTGACCTTTAGTTGAATTTCCATGCTTAGCTACTCTAATTTTTTTTGTGTGTCATTCTACTTGAAGAGCTATAAATGCACTACACCTTAGGTATCACTAATAGCTAAGGAGTCAATCAAGTACATTATCCTTGGCATTTAAATATTATTGGAGAACAACTTTAGTTTCATCAACCAAGGTAGTTTGGATGTGAATTATTATGTTATCTATGGCATCTACTTCAAAGTCTATGTTGGAGCTAGTAAGTGCATTATCAAGCTATTATTTCCAATTTAATAGGCTATATGTGAGATGATGGGCTTGGAGGGATGTGATATAAATCATGGCTTGATACTCCTTTATTAGAGTTATCAAATTAATGGCATTAGTCTTCAAACTATGACCCAAGATGTTGACTAAGTGAAATTGTTATGTTGTACACTAATCCTTTGTAAGCTCTGATACTAAGGTCTTAAGCTTACTATAGTTTGACATCACTTGGTCTTTGATTACTCAAGAGGTAAATTATAGGCAATCATCTTTGATGATATTCATTACTTCCTGAAGATGACCCCTAAACTCCACATTCTCTACCATTTTTTGATCCCACTCTTATTCTAAGGAGGCAAATTTTTGTGATGGGTTCTTGGAAAGTTGTAGCACCCTCTAACTACTTATTCAAAGGTAATCAAGAGACATTAAGTGAATCCTCTTGCTTGACTAAGAGTGTGACCAATGTACTTGTTGAGGCTATAGGGTCAGGACATGGCATAGTAGCTAGAGGAAGTGAAAAGGTAGTATGCCAAGCAGTGACTAGAGGGACATCCCAAAGCCACACACTTCTTAGTGGCATCTAGGATCCTACTTGAGTTATGGGTGGTGCTTGCTACTATAATGTGGCCTATGTTATTAGTTTAGATTGTTGTGAAACATCTTCAACTATCTTCCATTTGACCTCTTCTTCCTATCTTCTTCCTCCTTATTTTTATCCTCCTCTTCTTCTTGATTCTTTTCTTCTTCCTCTCTTTTCTTGTCCTCTTCCTATTTTTTTCTCTTCTCTTCCTCTTCTTTATTATTTTTATTTTCTACTTCATATTTCTCTTTCCTCTTTCTCTTTATTATTTCTTTGGTCTTCTTCTTTCTTCTTTTTCTCTTATTCTTCTTTCATCCATTATTCTTATTCTTCTTTCTTCCTCTTCTCTTACTCCTACACAACTTGGGCCTATGCCTAGGTGTGTGCTTATGTCTATGCTTGTTATTGATATTGGGATTCATCATGTTCTTCCTTATTCTTGATAACTTCATCTACTTACCATTATGCCCAATATACTGCATCTTTTTTTTGGTTTTTCTACTTCTTCTTTTTCCATTTTCTCTTTTTCCTCTTAGGCTTATTATGCTATGGTGGCTACGTCTTAGTATTACCTAGCCATCTTCTAGGAATTTTGCATGTCTACCTCTACATCCTTGGCCTTTTGTGATGCCTCAAATTCTTTATCTTGTTATTTTTCTTGTTATTATTTTACTTCTTCTTTCTTTCTTCTTGAGCTCATGTTCAGTTACGCACATGGCTTCTTCCTTGGCAACCTATTGTTCCTCTATTATTGTTTGCTCTTATGCAATTTTCTTAACCTCTTATGCCTAAAATTATGGTGGGGATTCCTATAGTCTCACCTCTAAACTTGGAACCTATTGGTTCTTTCTTCTGATTATGCCTAGTCTACATCATGATGGTGGTGCAAAAGATTCAAGAGTAGGTTGTGCTTCTTACACAGAAACTAGTCAATCAAATGTGTGTTCCTCAAAGTTAGGGGAAACATTAGCCTCTTATCATGTTTTGGGCTTTCACACAAGTTATTTTAGTGGATTCTCTGGTAGAGGTGTAAATATGACATTAGGTGTGAATGTTGGAGCAATCAAAGGCTAGAAGAAGTCCATTCTAAGTTGAAGTTGTTCCACCTCTTCTCGGATTGTGTGGATAATTATGGAAGGTGGGAAAGCTAAGAGTTATACCCATAGCTCAGGTGGAACTTGATTTCATATTTTCACTATGCATATCACCTTATATAAAAATAAATCTTTATCTTCCTCTTTCTCATAATAGTCTCCAACCATGTCTACCAACATAACCTGGTAAACTTCTTATGCATCGATACCCATCTTAAGGAGGTCATAGGAGCTAGATATCTATGGCACTTTTAGATCATTATTTTAGGTTGTCATGCTACATGTTATTCACTTTGGGGGAGGGGAAACCAAATATGGATCTACTTTACACTTTTCCTTCTACTACTATGATCTTGATGCTAACTTTGGTTGCTGTGTAGTAAGAATGTCTTTACCTGGTGGTATAGATTTTAAAGGGGTTACTCATCTACCTGCATGCTCTTTTTGTCAAACCACTTTAACCTATACCATATCCATTATCATGAAGAAGGGGATTAGTTTCAATGGTGAGCATAACAACTCATGAATTATGATGAAGACTCCCTTGGGTAGTAAAGTGACTATGGCATGTTGACCCAAGTACTGTATGACATTAGGTGGCACTCTAGGGTGTGTGGAAATAAGGTCCAAACATTCTTCCCACTAAGATTTGAACTTCCCATCATGTGTGAGGGATCCACATTCTTATATCCATATTATTTTATAAAACTATTACATTGACCAATAATCCATATCCAAGTGTACTTGTCCCTTAGGTGATTTCCACTACATGAAGCAAAGTAGAAAGATCAAAAATTGATACTAGAATGTCTACCTAGGAGTGGTGCATTAATTTTCAATGTTTATGATCAATTCATAGATGAAATACTTGGGACAATTGAATTCTTCATTCTAATGGATCATCTCATGATAATTTTCCAAAAATCCCATAGGTATTTGTTTAGTAGATTTGGTCATCTAAAAAAATATTCTAGTAATACACTAGACAAGAATGTGAACTAGTTCATTGGGTATTTCATAAATGGGAATCTCTTTATTTTGTCACACATATAGGTCCTAGACTTCTTGAAAGATGGGAATAATTTTGGTCTTGGAGGGAAGTAGGGAATCTCCATGTGTAGACATGCCCAAGGCTCTAGCCATATCTTGTGTATTAATTACCACATTCTCATCTAGGCCCAAATAGATTGTGCCCTCATTATATCTCCTAGGTCACCAAATGTTAGCATCCATAGTAGGTGTTCAATGTCTATGTTCTCAAATTAGTGGGTAGCTATGATGGCAAGTGGTTGTATGGCATTAATAGGATTAGGATAAAAGAGATTCTATTTGGCTTCTTGAAGGTACTAAAATGGTTCTTTATTAGTGTATTTGGTTTGGCAAAGTACCATGTCAACACTCATGACTTCCTTTTGTGCTTCAGATAGGGGTCAGATTAACTACAGGGTATCCATGGCTATATGAGAGGGAATTTTAATGTTCTATATGCTATGTTGAATGAAAATGGTTTGTCTCTTAATAGATATAGCTCATAAAATATGATAAATATGAAATGTGCACTTGGTGTTTGAAGTTAGCCTTTATAGATTTGGCACCTCTTGGCTTTAGCATTTAGGCCATGCCTATTTATATAGTCATCTTGAATGAAATGGTAGATGTGAAAAATCTACATTTGATCTAGCCATTAAAGCAGTTTGTCATTGGTGTATGTGTGGATTTATGCCATTGTGTTCTTTGGTGTCTATACGAGGGGTATGACCAACTAATGTTGATTAGTCACTAATTTTTTAAAGATCATGTCAATCGACCCTTGGATCTTGCATTTAATTCTAATGGATGACCATTATCCAATGGATATATTGTTGATGGGATGATTTGACATCTTTACCAGACTTAATATTTTTTAGTCACTCCTCTTTGACTTTTTTGGTAGTACACATGGATCCTCCTATGCACATCTGGTGCATGTGATGCTTGGTCTTTGGAATTTTAAAATGTTATTGATAAGATATTCTACAAAGAAAAAAATAGGAAAAAAACACACATACAAAACTTGAAAAATAGATAAATTGTAATCTACATGGTGCTACTCAGTACCCACTTAACTTATAGATTGAGATCAATAGACTATTGGTAGTAGGGCCTAATTTTATAGCCATTTACCCACCTTGGTAAGATAGTTCATTGAAGATACATTAAAACCATGGTTATTTAATGCATTAGGTCATGTATAATTTAGGGCCCTTTCCATATTATTTGTAGTTTCCCTGAGAAAGCTGTAAACTGACTATCATATAGTAAAATTGGTTGATCATTATGAAATTTTGTGGTGCAAGTTCCTATCATGCTAAAATTTTTGGATTTGCTTGTGCATTTCCTACATCCACATTGATCTAAGTCTAAATTAATTAATCTAATTTAGTTCGATGAGCTAATTGGTAAGAGACTTCTGATCTCTGAGTCATATGACCATGGAAATGCATAGGTTGGGTACTAGATTTTCCATTGGCATGACTGCTTCTAGACTATACACCAAATAAAATGGCATAAATCCCGTAGCCTTTTTATAATGTGTGTGATATGCCCACAAGATCACAAGAATGTGATCTTCCCAGTCATCCCTCTTGACATTGCAAATTTTTGTAAGAATTTTCCCTAGAACCTTATTGGAGGCTTTAGCTTGACCATTAGTCTATGGATGATAGGCAATGATTTATGATGGGAGATCATAAAATTTTTATTCAAGGACTTAATGGTGTTATTTATAAAGTGTGTTCCTCTATCACTGACTAAATTTATAGGGCATCCAAATTTGGTAATGATATTTTCATATAGGAACTTCGTAACATCATTCACACCATAGTTAGGTATGGCAATAACTTTAATGCACTTAGTAAAATAGTTTATCACATTAATGATGTATCTAGATTTAATAATATTACTTATTGGGTTGATTGCTTCAACAAAATCAATCCCCCATTTTTTGAAAGGTTACTCTACTAATAAGGGATGCAATGACATCTCATCTTTCTGGAGTGGTTTACCCATGCATTGGTCAACATAGTAGTGCTATGTAACTTTCTGTGCATCTTGGAATAAATTTGACCACCATAGTCCACTCTATATAGTATTTTTAGCTATGGCCTCTCCTACAAAATGTCCTCCTATGACTCCTTGCTGATCTTCCTCTAAGATTTAAGGTCATTCATGTTTGAGGATAACCCTATGTAGGACTTTAGCCTTTCCCAAGTGATATAAAAGTCTGTTAATAATAGTATATGGTAGTATTCTCATCACAAATTACTTTGTATCCTACTTCTAAAAGTGCATAGGGAATATTCTTTTCTCAAGGAAGTTGAAAATGGCTTCAAAGTTTTTAGGAATCATAGAGACTCAAAAAATATGGGAATCAAGAGAGGTTTATTGTAATTCTTCTAGCTCTTCCCCATTTGGGATATGGTTGAGGTGGTTTGGTCCTACATTCTCCCTTCCTGGCTTGACATTTATGTAGAGTTGAAACTCTTATAACAACATCAACCATCAAGAGATTCATCCTCATAACATGGGTTTGTTGACCAGATATCATAGGGATTGATGGCTAGTGAAGACTTCAAATGGTTTTAAAAGTAGATAATGCTAGAATTTTTGAAGTGCAAACACAATGAACAGTACTTCTTGCTTAGTGGTTGTATAGTTTTTCTCTACATCAAATATTTTCTGGCTAGCAAAGTTAGGATGATCAAGCACACCATCTCTAGGTTGTGCAAGTATAGCACTAACTACTATGCTTGAAGCATTTACAAGTGTATGGAAAGGCTTGTTCCAATATGGAAAAACTAGTATAAGCATAATAACCAGTCATTATTTTATCTCAATAAAATATGCTTGACATTCTAAGGTTTAGATAAATTTTACATTTTTATATAGTAAAGTTTCCAGTGAAGATGAAATACATGCATACCTTTAATAAATTTTAGATAGTAGCCTATATGTCTAATAAAAGAGTGTACTTTACTATAACTAATAGGTGGAGGCATACTTAGTATTACTATGACTTTTTCTTGATCTACCAAAATACCTTTGTTGCATACTACATGTTTGAGCAAAACTCCAAATGGTGTAAAAATAATATTTTTTTCAAATTCAAGGTGATGCATAGGGATTGACATCATTCAAACATTAAACATATCTTGGATTAATGATTTTTAAATAGGGAAAAGACTACCCAATCATCAAGGTAAACTTTTAAGAAGTCATGAATGAAATCCTTGAATGATGTAATCACTGTGTGAGAAAACACTACAGGTGCATTCTTAAGGCCAAAAAGCATGACCTTGTATGAAAAAGAACCCCATTATACTAAAAAATTTCTTTTGGATCTATCCTCTTCTATGATTAAAATTTGATGATATCTGTTGAACCCATCCATGAAATAATATACTTCATGTCCTGTGATAGAATTCAAAACTTTATCTCTGAATGGTATTAGAAATGGATCATTTATGCAAGCATAGTTTAGAATGCAATAGTCCCCACATACTTGGATTTATCCTATTTTATTTGGATAAACTACCATGGGGATTACCCAATTAGCTTTTTATATTGGATAGATTATTCTTGCATCTTGCATTCTATCTAATTTATCCTTTACTTTTAGCTTCATATTTGGATTAAGCCTATATGGTTGCTTCTTGACTGGATGTGCACACTCCTTTAGTTAAATGTACATCTAACCAAGAGATGGGTTTACTCCTCAAACTTATAAGAATTTTGTGGGAAAAATGTCTCAGTAATCCTTTAGGAATTGTAGAGCTTTTAAAATTTTAGTTTCCATCCAATAATCACCTATGCTTGCCAATTTTGGAACCTCCTTGGTTCCAATGTTAGTGGCATGCTTCTTCATAATTTGTTGATAAACATTACATTTTTAATTATACATATATTAATGTATACTCCTTTTCCCTTCTTATTTATAAATTCAGATGTTGTGTAGCTGATCTTCCTTAATCAATGCTATGCTAGTGTCTTTGAGTGGTTTTATAGGTCGCTCAGGCTCAAATAAATTATTCAATTTTAGGTCTTCATCAAAATCTAAATGTTTAATATCTTATGACTCATATTGTATGAAATGACATGGATATGTTAGAGCTTATTCTTCCTTAACAAATTTTTACCTTTGTAATGCCTCACTAGAATTAGAAGCTACATTTTTCTGCATAGTAGATTCTATTGTGGTGCTCAAGTCTTCTACACACCCATGGCACAAAAAATACTTGAGTTTATGTAATGCATTTTAGACCAAAATATTTTCATCTTTTAACATAAAGGTATTTATAAAATCACTCTGCACTTTTGCCCAATGCTTTCTTTCCCTTCTAGGTTCTTGGTGCATGTACCATGTTGCTAGTAGTGGAACAAGTTTATAGTGAAAGATATGGACCCAACATTTTAGTATGACATGTTACTCATTCCATACATTAACTCACTTATGTACATGAATTTTTGGGTACTCATCTTCTTGAAAGAATAACCAAATAGTGTATATGAAATGTGGCAACTAAAACCTACTGACAATGAGCTCACAAGCATCATTCCATTCAAGTTGGTCATTGTGATGAGTTGCCTACCATGTTATAGAGTCTCCATTTATATCATAATTTAAAGTGTTGACTCATTGATTAATGGTCAAAACATGGAATTATTAATGTAGAAAGAAATCATTGTTGTCCTCCATTGTATAGTACACAAGTAATTATCACTCATGCATAAAAACCATTCACATGGATCAAAGTTCATGATCACCTCAAGCCTAATTGAGGAGGTGGGTATCTAAATCACCACTAATAGATGAAGCTACTTCCAATGATAAAGTGCCTTCCTTTGTTAGCTCTATTTAGTCCTATATGTAATCATCAGTGTGATATAGGAAATCAACTTCTGACTGAATGGGAGATTTTTTAGACATAGAGGGACATTATTCAATGATAAACTAATCTATCATTGGATACATAATTAATGGTTTGGGCCTCCACTATTATTATGTATTGAGCTTATAAGTGAAAAATGATTGTAACTATGGTTTGGCATGCTGGTACAAGAAGTTACATTTAGCTACACATAGAGCTTTTGGGTTCTCCTCAGTTTTAACCTTCATCTAGCTAGTTTCTTTTAGAACATAGGGGGAGTCTGGTTTATCTAGAATTATGTAAGGATTGTGCATTGTATTGAGAGGAATGACACTAAATTTATCACCTTGATGTGTGTCAAGTTGGTTGTGTACTATATTGATAGTCATTTATCTATCATATGCCCATTTTTTCCTATCAGCACAGGTTTGTGAATTACTATAGTCTTCATGTCTATAACCTCAAAGTCACCTCATAGATATAAGTCTATGACTTTTATTTTGACATACTCTAATCTAAAAATAGGCTCAATTTTTCCATAATCAAATAAGTTCAAAGTCACTAGGTTGTAGCTGAGAGTTGGTCATCTAATAAATTCCCATGGAGGTTTATGAATCATACTAACTGTGATACCAAAATCAAATATAAAATTTGGGATATCATAACTATTAACCTCAATATCAATCAATGCATCAACATCCTAGGGTTTCTTCATATTGACATACTAGATGAGTTTTTATGACTTTTATTGACCACACTATGCATATTCTAAAAGATTATGCAGTAAATTCATGATGTTCTATGATATGTCTTTAATACGTAGAATACTCAAAAGTTTTAAGAGATCCATGAGTGCAATGATAAATCCATCTTGTATTATAATTCACATAATTTGGCCATACATTTATGCATCAATTACTACAACATCACCATCATTAGTTTTCTAATGATGAATGTTCTTCAACAACTATGTAGTTTCATGCAAAATATTTTTTCTATAGCTAGATCTAGATATTTATCCTATTTAACTTTTTTGATGCCCTGATCTTGAGGCAGCTCAAGTGGAGGCAACCCTTTTTATACATGTTGTTATTGTGTCATAACATTCGGAAATGCATTTTCTTTAGGCTTTGTACTTACCATATTTACATTTCAGATAACTTTGTCCTTTCTCTATTTCTCTAAAATAGGATAATATTCTATGTCATGTTGATCAGAGACTCTACAGTATGCAAAATATGACTATTATTTTGAGTTCATAAGACAATATAGTTGGACATTATTGTATTCCCCACATAGATAACATTACAAAGGAGGTATTTGATAGTTATTACCTCTGCTACCTTGGTATCCTCCTCTATAATCACCTTGACCTCCTCCTCTATTAGACTGATATCCCCCCAAATATCTTCCTTATTGCTATGTAGAGTTTCAATGCTGATATTATTGATTGTTATCTCCCATGTTGAATTATTGTTGCATAACTAGAAGGGTCTAATTCTTTTGTTGTTGCTACATTATGGGTGAGCTCCAAGGTATTGCATAATAGTACTGAGGGGATGGAGGTTTTAAACTCAGTGAAGGAGTTTATCCATCCAAACCATGAGGATAATACTATGGTGAACTTAGAATCCATTGAGGACCTATTTGGGTTGCACAAATCTTATCAATTTTTGGGCTTGGGCTTATGTGCTTTTCCAAGGATATTTATTGTGGTACGATGACAAATACATTTTTGGAGATGCCCTATTTAAGCTCTTATAAAGCTCTACATTTCTTCTCATCATAGTTGGTTGACTTGTAAATATTAAAATACAAATTTTTCAAGTTATTGATATATTGTTGTAGAAGATGGTATTATGTCATGGTATGCCTTACTACCTAGTATAGTTTACAAAATTCTATCTTGACTTTAGGGAAATCATTTTGGTGGTGTCTTTCTTTTCTACATTATATACACCATAGATTCAAATTAGGCTTATCTGTTAGGTTGTAGAGCTAAAAGCTTCACTAGGATGCAAACAGGAGAAGTTACGAAGGATGCAGAGTTGTGGGGAGTTGCAGAATCAGTTGTAGGGAAACTGGCATTGGTCTGATCAACTGACGTCAGTCAGATAGCAAAGAGGAAGCAACTGGCATCGGTCACCAGTCAGCCGACATCAGTCATGGAGGAGCCGACGTCGGCAACTTGTGCGAGAATAGGTAGTTCGCATGTTGATCTCGGAGAGTCTATTTTTAGACTGGTTGTTTGCATGTCAAAGGCTAGTTCTAGTCTTGAGTTGTGCATCTAATTATTGTAATTAGGTTAGTCTAATTATTGTAAGCATGAGATATATATATATATATGGACTCATGGGCTGTGTTGTGAACTTGTAGCTAGTGAGTAAGAGAGCAATAAGCTCCTTTAGAGAGAAGAGAGTAATGGTGCATTCCTCCTAGTGCCACAGTACCAAGGTGGGTACTGGATTGGAGAATCAGAAGGGTTCTTCGTGTGTGTATGATCTTGGTCAGCATGTGGGCATGACTTTCTATAGGAGATCTACAATGGTGAGTAAGGTCTAGTTATTTGCAGGTAACAATAGAGAGCAGGAGATCTACTTGGAGTACAGTTGTGTACTTGGTGAACTGGCAGCATGTTACTGACTAGTTGGAGAGGTGAACATCAATTCTATATTGGAGTTGATTGTTGTGACCAAGAGAGAGAGGGAAGAAGGTCTTGAGGTGTGGTGAACCTTTGAGGTGGAAGAAGTGGCATCTTCTTTATTGTATATTCTTTTGAGTGTTTATTAATACAATTGTGTATTGTCTCTCAATTCCTGTGTTGATTCATATTTCTAGTTACTTTATATTTCTAGTTAAATTCCATGTTTAGTTGCTAATACGAGAAGTAATCATATGTGCTCTAATTGGTAGAGCAAGATCCTGACAAAGTAGGGATCAGAGCATGTTTATTGTTCTAGGTTTCCCTGACAAGTGGTATCAGAGCCTTGGTTGTAGGTTCAAGAGCTGAT
Organism: Torreya grandis; assembly: GCA_037957365.1. Taxonomy (NCBI): domain Eukaryota; kingdom Viridiplantae; phylum Streptophyta; class Pinopsida; order Cupressales; family Taxaceae; genus Torreya; species Torreya grandis. The sequence goes on from JARHVA010003016.1 coordinate 1,728,413, forward strand.
ACCAACAAGTGGTATTAGAGCTTTTGGTTGGGTTGACTAACAGGTGGTTTCAGATCTGGTAGTGTTTTTGATTACAGGTCACTCACAGGTGTTTCAGATTGAGTGGGAGTATAGCAACGGCAGAAGAAAGTAAGCTACGAATGGAGAAACTAAATAACATGAATGGTTTGATTGATGGAAAGGAGTAGGTAAAAAGATATTGTTGGTAAGTAGAAGATCAGCTTGTGGAAGCATATGTTCCAGGTAACATTGCATAGGATGTTTTGGATAAAGTGGAATCTTTGTTTACAGATTCTTTTACCTCTTTCCATGTAGCCCAAAATAGAACATCTTTTCATGGGTATGTCTTTGGAGACTTTGGAGAGATTTATTTAGGGGTTGGAGAGCCTTGTCAGATGATTGACGAAGGGGAAGTGAAGCTAAAATTGTAGATGGATGACACATAGTGGTTGAAGGAAGTCATGCAGGTACCAGTCTTGGAGATGAGTCTAATTTCTTTAGGAAATTTGGGTGATGAGAGATGCACTGTATCTCTCACAGTGGATGCACTTGAATTAGATGGTGGTAAGAAAGTAGGTATCCTTTATCTATCTACTTATATTGCTGATTCACCTTCTATTGTAGAGATGTGGCTTCGTAGGCTTAGTCACATATGTAGAAGGAGAATACAGGTTTTAAAGTGGAAGTCAGATGTTTTTGACAAGCTAAAGAACTAGAAAGCCTTGGTATTCATGGAGGAGATGATGGATAGAGATCAAGTGAGGAGACTAAATTATTCTGAGCAGAGCAGGGTTGATATGATTAGGATTTCGATCCATGGAGAGCTCACGGGTAAAAAGTTATCACTCACAGACGAACACAGGTACCGGCATTGGTCATACAGTAACCAATGTCGATACAGTAAAGACTGATGTCAGTCATAAGGACTAACGTCAGTAGGAGGGACACCAGTGTCGGCCAGGGAAATGACATCAGCAGTCAGGGTCAGTATAAGGAGCTGACATCGGTCAGAAACAGACTGGGAGATGGCTGAGATCGGTCACTGGTATGGATAGTGGGCAGACAACAAGTCTCAAATGTTCATGTCGAGGTCAAAAAGGGTAAGTGAACCTCATATTCATTGTTCACCTTCTTTATATTGCTTATTGATGGTCAAGAACTAGGAAGATGGAAGAAGCAATGTAGGTAGAATCCAGATACAGTGGGAGCTTGGCATGGATGAGGAGTGTGAGTCCTTAGAGAAGAACCAAATAGGTATTTGTTGGTAGAGTTGTCAGCTGAAAGTAAGCACTGAGAGATGGAATGGATTCCCAAGTTAAAGAAGAGATTAGATGGATACAAGAGATAGAAGGCCAAGGCATATGGTCTTGAAGAAGCTGCAGGATAGTGGTACAGTGTTTGACAGGTGGATAACTAAGCATGGCTTCAGTCAATGTCAGTGTCACTATTGTGGTTTATCTTACCAGGTAGATGATGGTCACAACATCATCTTGTTACTATATGTGGGTGATTTACTAGTAGGTTTGTACATACAGGTATTCGCTGAGCTAAGGGTAAGGTTAGTTCAGAGCTGTCATGAAGAATTTGAAGCAGCGAAATTCTCTGGCATAAGAGACATGGAGATTTTATCTCTAGTAGGAGCTGATGTGAAGATAGTGTTAGCAGGGTTCATGATGCAAGTTGCAAAATTAGAAAGCACACCAAGGGCTAGATAGTTCAAGCTTAGCTTGAAATAGGGTTTGAAATCACATGAGGTCTAGTGTAGACCTAAGTTATTTTCCCAAGCAGTGGGGGTTGTCAGAAAGTATGGATCCAATTCAGGGAAGGAGTACTGGAGGGTAGTTCAGTGGGACTAGCAACAGGTTAACATGTTATGCAGGGTCAAGTTCTTCACTACATGGATATGTAGGTTTGGATGTGGCAGGTTACTTTGATGATAGGGGTAGCATCACAGGTTGTGTGGTGGTTGGTCTTCAGGGTTGATCTTGAAGAGGAATACAAGCTAGGGAATAATTTAGATGGTGTATGAATATAGGTATAGGTGTAGCTATTTATCTCCAAGTGGGAGATTGTTAGGTTAAGCTTCACCAGGATGTAAACAAGAGAAGTTACAAAGGATACAGAGTTGTGGGGAGTTGTAGAATCAATTATAGGGAAACCAGCATCGGTCTGATCAATTGACGTCGGTCAGATAGAAAATAGGAAGTAACCGGCATCGGTCACCAATCGGCCAGCATCGGTCATGGAGGAGCCAATGTCAGCAACTTGTGCGAGAATCGGCAATTTGCATGTTGATCCCGGAGAGTCTATTTTTAGACTGGTTATTTGCATGTCAAAGGCTAGTTGTAGTCTTGAGTTATGCATCTAATTATTGTAATTAGGTTAGTCTAATTATTGTAAGCATGAGATATATATATATATGGACTCATGGGCTGTGTTGTGAACTTGTAGCTAGTGAGTAAGAGAGCAATAAGCTCCTTTAGAGAGAAGAGAGTAATGGTGCATTCCTCCTAGTGCCACAATACCAAGGTGGGTACTGGATTGGAGAATCAGAAGGGTTCTTCATGTGTGTATGATCTTGGTCAGCATGTGGGCATGACTTCCTATAGGAGATCTACAATGGTGAGTAAGGTCTAGTTATTTGCAGGTAACAACAGAGAGCAGGAGATCTACTTGGAGTACAGTTGTGTACTTGGTGAACTGGCAGCATGTTACTGACTAGTTGGAGAGGTGAACATCAATTCTATATTGGAGTTGATTGTTGTGACCAAGAGAGAGAGGGAAGAAGGTCTTGAGGTGTGGTGAACCTTTGAGGTGGAAGAAGAAGTGGCATCTTCTTTATTGTATATTCTTTTGAGTGTTTATTAATACAATTGTGTATTGTCTCTCAATTCCTATGTTGTTTCATATTTCTAGTTACTTTATATTTTTGGTTAAATTCTGTGTTTATTTGCTAATACGATAAGTAATCATATGTGCTCTAATTGGTAGAGCAAGATCCTGACAAAGTAGGGATCAGAGCATGTTTATTGTTCTAGGTTTCCCTGACATTATCTGCCTCATGGTATTGTTCCATTCTTTTCATGAAATCCTATAGTGTCTTTTCAATTTTAGAATTAGTAATATGGGCTTTTTCATAATCTTCAATATGTTCTACATGTAATGTAGTAGCTCTAGCATCTAGTTTTGTTTCATATTGGGATTTCATAGTGGAAAACCAAATCCTATTTTATATTCCTTCAATGAACCATGCCTCTTTATCTTTATCTATCAAAGTGAATTCTAACTTATTCATTACATCAAAAAAATTGTGATCATATTTATAAACCAACTCTCTAGACTTTTACCTTATCTCCTTTAGGTCCTATATTATCTGGCTAGTGCATTTCTTAATCTTAAATTTTATGATGAACCAATCCTAAATATATTTTAAACTTTCATGCTAAATATTGCTTTTGTATATGAATTCTTGTACTCTCTTAGCTAGATTCCCTACTAATTTGCACTTTTGTATATTTTCATCAATGATGCCCTTATTTTTCCATTTCATTCTGTGAGTTAGTAGGTACTATTCAAGGTCCATGGACCCATCATAGATGGATAAAATTAATAATCCTCTTGAATGATTCAACATATTAACTGGTATGAATGAAGTCTTTTGCATAACTAATATTAGAGGTGTATATGTTTTGAGTGATCCTATTTGTGTACTACTTTATGTACTAAAAGAGTTATCATGTGTACTTTGTTTCATTGTGCTTCCTTCTTGTTGTTCTTTAACTTCAACTAATATTATGGCCTTTAAATCCTTATTAATATATTTTTTGTGAATTTATGTACCCTAATGTTTTACTTTCTCTAAAAATGGTATTTCCCAATTATTATCCTCTTGCTTGCCTAGCTAAAAAATTCTGATAGAATATAAAAGATTGGGCTATGAGGATGCGTACACTTTTGGTGAATAATTATTTCTAGTGACTTATTCCTATAATATGCTTGAATCTGTAATTAACTTGTTACTAATTTTTTTCTTTACATAATTCTTCTTCTAAAAATATCCTTTCTTATAGCTACACACTACTTCTATATTCTATCTATTCTACTCCTAAACTACTCTCATCTTCCTCTTCGCACATCTCATCTTCATCTCATTATTCATCCTCTCATTTTATCTATCAGAATCCATCATCATATTATTTCTTCATCTTTCTTTCAGCATCTTTATCATCACATTTGTGCACTCATTCATCATCTATTCTACTATTACTCTTACCTTTACTCATATCTACTTGGGTATTCTTCTATTTATTCCATATGTTCTATTATTGTAGTTTCTATTTTAAATATAGAGTTTTCTTCTAACTCTTATTTCACCACATCTCCATTCTAGATTTAGGTTCAATCTCTACTTACTCATATATCCATCATTTACTATCATGTTCACACATCCCCATATGCTTGAAGTGACTACTCCATATTGGCTAGAGTAGGCACCATGGCCTTATCCACAACCAACATCTTCAATAGGTGACGTAGTCACTGCAAAAAATTTCTTGTGATTCTTAATAAAAAAATGGTCCTATGAAAATTCAAACACCATATATATTTGTACTACAAACTTAGTGATATATCCATATATGGTAGTGATAACCTAGTAGTCTATTACTCATGTCCAATTAGTTTCCAATGTCAACAACTGGTGTATCTTTTATTTAGTCTAGGTAATAGTTTTTTTCATTTTGGGATTAAAATTATAATATTCCAATATTATCAACCAATTAATCAATAGTTTAGGTAAATTTCACTAGAAAATTTCATATCTTTCTCCATAGATATGCTCTTGAATTATTTCACTTGTGGCAAGACCAATCCATTTAGATTCTTCTTCTATGAAGTGCCATACTTTCTATTCTAACCGTGTTTCAATATCTCATTGTCCTAGTAACCATCTTAACATAGTTTCCTCTAGAAAGAGTGCTTTCACACTCCTTGCACCATTGTTAGCAAAGGTTCTTGATGCAACTGAACATGCTAAGGATGATGATAACTAAGTTTTGTTATATTAAGTTGGATGGTACAGATAATTCATAATTATCAAAGATATGATAGAGATGAATTATAGTGTGATAGATAGAACTAAGATCAAACCATAGTTTTCTTAAGGTATGCATATCATTCAGATGAATTTTAGATAATATTAAACCAAATATTAAACATGATAATGTCAACAAGAAATAACATAATAAATATAATAGGTAACTATAACCATAAAGTCTATATTGATCTCAACAAAAGGGTTATCATCTTCTTCATGAAAATATACATATTTATAGTCTCTACAATTCTTGACTATTCATATTCTTCTCATACATTGTCACCAAAGAGAGGAGGACTATTCATCTTCTATTCCTTTACAATTGATAGATGATAGGATAAAATACATATAGCCAAAAATTTCATACATAAAGTATGAATATTCAAAGAATATCTTGTGTAGCTTTACTTATCTATTTTATTTTCCCAACATCCTTGAAAAATATTGAAGTGTTATCAAACTCATTTTAGAGCCTCTATGCTTATATTTACTCATAAGAAACAAACTTCTTCATCATTTTACACACAATCATGTGTGTGTAAGTTCAATCCTAATAGACCTATAGGTATATAGTCTAGGTCTCTCATTAATTGGCTCCTTAATATCAAGGACTTATGGTATCATGATGATTTTGCTTATCTGACACTTTATCAAACCCTTGAGTATCTCTCAAGTGCCACTAAGTCTACATTTTCTTCATAAGGGTCTAGACTGACTTGTATGTGGTATTTGGAGTTCATTATATGGTGAGCTCTTAGAAAATGATATTTTGAGTTAATCATAACTATTTTAGTGTCTCAATGGAGTCTCCATTTTTTTCATATATATTTTAACCTAAATGACTATTTGAAAATCATATTACAATGCAAAATGTAAATGAGACCTACAAGTCTACAGAACTATAGGTCTACATTTTCATGTTTTAAGCCTTTCACAAGTCTTGTTTTGGTAATTACCACCCTTGGATCCTTCAATTAAACTTGGAAAGGTTAAAAAACTTTACAAGAGGCTTATTTATTATGTTAAAACTTTATTTCATCAAACACATTTATTCAGAGACTTGTCATGATGTTATAACCTTACCCTTGGAAGCCTATAAAAATAAAAGTCAATGAGCTTGTGAGGTGTTTAGGGCCTATAATACATCAATATGTTCATTGGTTTTAGTGTGAGATTATGGAGTGGATAATATATATTGTGGAAAACATATTAAAACCACTTCTATTTAGTGAACCTGATGTAGAATATTTAAAACCTCTAGTGCAAACCCTGTAACTCATCTCATATGTAAGTTCCTATTGATACCTATTTTTTCACACATGTAAACCTAATGAAGAGATATGTGAAATGTTTTTAAATTCCCATATAGACCTTAAAAATTATTATCATGCTCCAATAAGCTCCAAAGGTCATGACATTTATGCACAATCGAGCCTATAGGGTTTATGTGAGGTTTAAGACCACCTACTAGTCTTAATAATCACTCATAAATATGAGGGAACCAATCTAATAACCAATGCCACAAAAAAAAGGTAATTATACCCCCTTCTTCTTACTTTAAGCTCAACTCATTACTCTCTCTCCTTTTTCCATACCAAGCACATGAAGTTGACCCTTACTAGTCTACCAAGAAGATGATGCAGCTTTTGATGCAAGTTTTGGAATTTTAGGATCTTTACAAGATTTGTGTCCATGTAAGTGACCTAAGGAAGGTGAAGAGACACTATAAATATGTTTTTACCTAAAAGTGAATCCTCTATGTCTATACAAGTACCTATAACTTCCTATAAAAGAGTGATTCTCTCTCATTTAGACATTAAGCCTATAAAATTGATATGATCTGACATCCTTGACAAATATTTAAGTTAGATAACTTATTCACAATATTTTATAAGTTTGAGTGAATGGATATTTTATCTTTTTTGGCTTTGACATACATTATATTTGGTTATATACACTTTTATCTTCAACTTCATTTACCTTAAACTTTGCAAATCAACCTTAACTTCTCCAAACATGTATGAAATGTTCATGTAAGGTGATGAATGGGTAGGATGACTTGAGGAGAAACATATGAAATTTTTCCATCATTTTACCAACCTTTTTAACATCACAATATAAATATATTAACATAAGATTAATACAAGCCATTACCTTAAACTTGTGAAAACAACCTTAACTTTTGCTAATAGGACCTCAACAAGACCACTTTAAGACCTCACAAGGCATGGAAGGGATATGAACAAGGTTATAAAACATGAAAAGTCAATTTTTTAATGAACCTAGTCTATGGTATCCAAAATTTGGGTAACACCTTTGGTGACCTCCTAGGAATGCATGTTTGAATATTCATACAGACTATTGGCTTAGTAGATTCATTGGGATATGAAGTCATGACTAAAAATAAGACTTGAAAAAAACCTTGAAACCAACTAAACTAGACAAGAATAAAACAAAACACCACTCCACACATTTTTCATAAGATACTTGGAGGAAATAACAACATAAAGCAAACAAGACACACACTTATGCATGCAGTACTTTAGGGAACACAAAGACCTACTCAAATATGTACAAAGTTATAAAACTAACCTCAATACCTTGTATTCAAGTGTATCCCATTGAATAGGATACTCAATTTTTCTCCATTGAGTCTTACAAGCTAAAAGGCATTGTGTAATTTACAAGAAATGATAACATAAGGTCCACTCTACAATACATCAAAATTAGTATGCTTACCAAGATTAGCTATATCAGCATCCCATTTTAGGACAATATCTCCTTATTAATACATTCTTGAGATAGCTATCTTGTCAATGTTTCTTTTCACTTGTGCTTGGTGACATTTCATGGTGTGTATAACATGATCTCTTTCTTTCTCCAAGGCCATTAGTTCTACCAATATTATTTCCATAAGATCATTCTCCATTCTCTTAATTTGATGTGTCAATTGAAGAGATGGTAACTCAAGAGTTGGTAACTAAAGTTTTAGTAGCATTCAAGTACTCTTTGTAGTCTATGGATTTACAATAATATTAAATTTTATGTCATACTATACCTCCTCTGGTCATGGATTCTAATTTTATACACTACATTTTAGGTAGCTTAGCTTCTCTTCCATAAATAAGCATATAAGGTGGATTACCAATGGCAATATTTAGAGTGATCTTATCATCCCATAAGGCTATCTTCAACCTAGTGTACTGAGTTCTTTGATTATATTATATTGTCCTCTTTATGATTTTTATCAAGTTCTTGTTAGTTTAATCAAATAACACATTTCCTTGGGGGTAGTATTTAGAAGAAGTACTCAACTAGATGACTATTCCTTTATTTTTATACCATTAAAAGACATAGAATTATATAAAAAAATTTAAGGCATCCAAAAAATTTCACTAAGATCTCATAGAAGTCAATAACTAAAGTTTTATTATCCTCCTTAAGGGCCACTGCCTCTACCCACCTTGTGAAATAGTCTATATCTATAAGAACCCATTTGGCTTACACTATATGAAGGATTGATCATTTCAATGAAGTTAAATCCCCCCCTCTACATGAATAGTTGTTCAACTTGAATAGGGTGAAGAAGATGGGCTGAAAGTATTTTTTTTCCTACAAAGAGTGCACACTTTTGACGTATTCTAACCCAATCAAATGAATCCTTGAATAGGTTATGCTAATAATAACCAACCCTCATTATTTATATAGATGCAGTTTTAGGTGCAAAATGATCTCCAGCTGGTCCATCATGGAATTTTTTTATAAAATTATCAATCTAGTCTATTTACATACATATAAATAACATTCCATTGAGTTATTTCCTAAAAATAACCCCATATACAAGAATATATGGTATTTATTATAATTTAAAGTATCTCCTTTTTGCTTGATCTAGACCCATAAGACACCTATTTAAAGGAACCTCACCATTTCTTGTGTCTAAATTGGAGAAGATGAAGTTGTTATACTACGACACTCTTTCAATTCCAAAAACATATTTTCATCTTCTTTTAGGTCTGATGCTATGTGTTTGCACAGACCTCTTCCTCTTACTAGCATAGTGGGCTTGATCTCAACATCATACTCCATCACCTTAATTATTCATCAATCTCTTTTCTCATTCAAGTCTTTATTCAAGATGAAGTATCTTATGCTTGGATGAGTTACCATGACATGTTTTTTATTATTGGACACCATATGACTAAATTTATTAATACTTATTATAATTATTGATACATGTTTCTAAACATATGTATACGTCACTTCATAGCCTTCTAGTCCTTGACTAAAAAATGTTATAGGCTATTCAAGTCATTCATTATTCTACTACATTAACATAGAATATATGGTATCAATTTTGTCAAAATCATACAAGAAAAAGTCTTTATAAAAATCAAGGTTGATTATTGTAGGTGCTTGAATAATAACTTATTTGATGACCTCAAAACTAGACTTCCCTTATTTGATCCAAATAAATGTTTGATTTTTATTTATTATAAAATCTAGGTATTAATTTCCTAAAAAAAATTATCTTCCTAAGAAAACTTTACAAATCTTTCTTATGTTTGGGCAATGAAAAAGTTAGTATGACACTCACCCTATCAAGGTCTTTAGTAAGCCCATCTTTAGAAATAATATGACCAAGTAACTTACCTTCATGAATATGAAAAAAACACTTCTTGGGGTTGAAGTAAACATCATATTACATAAACATTTAAAATATTATCCTTATATGATTCAAGTGGTCACTAGCTTCTTTAGAAAAAATGGTTGTGTCATCAAGGTATATTAGTAACATATCATTAATCAAATCTTGGAAATATATTTCCATGGCTCTTTGGAATGTGGAAAATACATTGGAAATGTTTCACCCTATAGGAGGTTTATCAAGCCTACTCTATATTTGGGCAACATGGGAATACTTCTAGGTATGTGGGTTTTCCTATAGTAGAAGTAAATCTCTAGGTTTAAGGGCTAGCTCATGTAATATACCTTGAAATAATCATCACCTAATTAAATATTTGATTATGGGAAAAGAGATATAAGTTTTCATGAAATGAAACTAATCTAAGGGGGTGATACACTATAAGGATTTACACAAAACCATCATACTTCTTCCACTAAGCAACAAGACCTACAAACCAACTTCAAAGTCCTAAGAGGTTCTAACATAAGTGTTTTAATATAGAAGTGATATGCATGAGACATCATAAGGTAAGTGAACCAAAGGGTATATTTCACACTCTAGGAGAAATTGTACACTTTAAACTATCCTAACACATTATCTACACTCTATATGACCTGTTATAATAGGAACTCTTGTATAAATGTGAGAAGATAAGGAGAAGCAAAGATAGAAGATTATCACTTAACATCACCATACATCACTTTCAAAACTTATAAAAATGTTAATGAAATCAAAAATAGACTTGAATTTATTGTTCAATGGTAAATTAAAATTTCAAAACTAACAAGGCTTCTCCATACATGGTGTGGTATTATTCTAAAAGAGCTAAAATGGCTACTACTTATAAAATTTGAGAGAGGAGAGGAGAGAATGAAGTCCAAGAGTCACTAGAACATGTGTCACTATGAGAAAATGAGTTACACATGTAGGAGATAGGAATATGTAACAAACCATGTAATTTATACTTGGATAAATGTCCTTTAAAGCATAAACTCCTGAAATGTCATGTGATACTTTTTATTTGCATGCCTAGAAATTGCCTTCATCATTTGGCCTCTTTGGAACACTCAAAAACAAAATATGGATAGGTGAGATGATTTAAATAATATTTATGGGTTATAAACATTCTCCAAGATACATTGGAGGTGTCCCTAATTATTAGGATTCTTTTGGCCATGATTTATCATTGTCTGTAGTCACAATCACTCATCTTTCACTCATCCCCACACTTGGCACTAAATTTGTCTTAAATTTTATAATCCAATAGATAAATATGAGTATATGACACTTTTAAAGATCCTCCATCCCCTTATTTTCCTCATTTAGAGCTTAAAATTACTCTCACTTAGAGTTTTCATCTTCTCACTTGCTTGTTCATTACACTAGTTTTGACTAGTTGAGATGGAGGTGTTAGCAGAGGCAATTGGGAGCTTAGATGAAGAATTATATGGACATGGGAGGTTATCTAAGTCCAAATATCTCTCCCAAAGTGACTTAAATCTCTTTTAACCCTTATGTACCTAAAAAACACAAAAATAGTTAAGAAAATACATTTTGCACCATGTTTATACTAGTAGGGTACAATCCAAATGGGTGGGAAGGATCCTTGGAGAGTCATTTAAAAGATAAAAGTTATTTACAAGATAAAATATCCCTTAAAATTCTTTTACTTATTAATCTTCCCCATTAGGTCACTATCAAGGGTTTTAGAGGGTTTAGAGTGGTTTTGCCCTCTAAGGATTGTTCATGCAAGTCTGACATTGGAAATCTAAATAAATTACATAAAAAAAAATTCAATATTTTTTAAAACATTATAAAACTCCTCATAATCCCAATTTAAACCTCTATGTAGGTGTTATAATCTCAAGTTAGCCTCTTGAGCTTTGTTCTCCATTCTACATACCTTGTGATGGTCTTAAGCCAAAAAGTGTCTTCCCTATGGTATATTTTGCATTCCAACATCTCAAACAAACCTTATAACTCAACATGAATATTAAAAATTCCTTGTAATTATTTCCTAATTCTATAAGTGAAATCATACCCCTCTAGGGATTTAGGTCTAATCAAGGCCTTGTATACTCAACCTTCATACTTATGGGTTTAGGCCACCCTAATTGGTTTCAGTCACCTATGAGGATTTATACTTGTTATTCCATATCCAAATAAACTCTCAACATATTTTTTAAAGGTATAATCAATGTATATCTCACCTTATCATCTTATTTCCTCTAAACCTATATATTTCCACCCTTGGGGAGTACCCTCTATCTGAGACAAAACATAGGGCACTTCCCTTATTGTATTAGCAAAGGTAGAAACATGAGGGGTTTACCCAAGTGGAAAGGACCATATGTGAATTTTTTTAGGTCTTGGTTTCATTTTTAACACCTCTAATTGTCTCAAAACCTAAGACAAACTCATGGATAATATCACAATGTGCAGGGTCTTAAATATGGGTTGTGTATTGCATTGTATGAGAATATTTACTTCCCCTATTTATATGATATGAGAGTATCATGTAATGGTAATTATCACTATGGAGGTATCTTAAACATGGTCATAATCATCCAAGATTTTCCCAAACCTTTCATTGTATACTCTCTTTTGATAGATCTAGACTGTAAATCATATGGCTATGACTATGTTTCTCCTACTTATAGGTGGTAACTTCATGTTTAAATATTATATAATTATCAAATACCTTATTTAAAAACCAAAATGTAATTTTAAAATTCATATATACCGTTCTCATCATTTTCAATCTATGCCAATCTCCAAATCACTATGTTTCCACTCACTATAAGGCTATAATTGATTGTAGCTACCTAATTTGGAATAAATAGGGGTCCTATAGGTGGATATTAACCTTGAAATATTCACCATATGCCTTAGGTTCATTTTGATATATTTTATATCAATTCATAATGACAATTTTTTTTTAGTCATAGTAATTTTCTAAGGTGTATATCATGGCTTATTAGCATCTACAACCAGGATGTCGGTAGTCGATCTGAAGGCAAGACACACTTGTAAGTGGTGGTGTGTGTCCATGCCTTAAAATTCAACCCCTTTTGATTGAATTTGAGTAAAAAATTTATTTCTCATTTAAATATAAACACCTAATATGAAGATATGTTCTCACCTTATATATTATGATAATGAGGACACTTGGAACCCAAGGTACTATGGTAAACACTAAGGAAAAGTAGTGAGTGAATGTGTGACTTTGAAACCTTATAAAATATTCCTTACTTATCCAACATTAATATTAATTTTCAATGTATCTCCCGTATATGATTGATATAATATATATACACTTGTATTCATTAAGAGTCCTTCTGATACTATTATACAACATCACCAAAAGTGATTAGGCCTTTGTTTTGGGGTTTTAGGGAAACTTGTCTCTAAACCCAAATTATTTCACTTAGGGAAACCTCTCAAGTACACCTACCTACATATTAATTCAAACATGGTTATCAAAGTATATCTAAATTTCACAAACTTTATGAGGGTTTAAAATCATGTCAAATCTCTCCATATAACATCTTCATGCTTCTATGAGAACCACTTATAGGTGTCCATTTCAGTATGTAGGTAGTGAGTGTGGATATGGGATCTATGCATGGAGTGTGACCTTATGGTTCAACTTTAACCTTCTCACCTTATCCAAATGAGTAATGTCAACAATAAGTAACTTGAAATTAATATATTTCTCTACTCCAACATGATTGACTCTCTCTATGGCACCTGTAAGTGCTCATTCATGGTGTATGACTATGTGTGCAATTCACATTGACTATCACAACCCTTTATGTGTTATTTGGATAGTTTTTATTTCTATCTCATGCTCCAAGTATATTTTCAACAACTTTTGACTCTTCATATACCTTCCATTAACGTTATCACACTTTAAGACACCATGATTGTAGATTGAAACTTGAAAAAAGTTGATTGTGTATCACATTTTGACAACCTTCATTATTATATATTATTATTAGAGGATAGGTGACCAAGAACAAATTGGATACATGAAACAAAACACCTCAAACTCATATGAAACCATTGTAGTGAAATAAACATTCTGTAAGTTTTGAAAAATGATTGCAAGTTCACTAGTGACATCAACTTAAAACTTAAAGTATTTGTCCCATGAAATAAAATCCAATCATGAAAACCAATATATAAAATATTAAAGGATAAATTACACATCATTTAGAATAAATCTCAACAATTAGATTTTATGGACCTACTCATATAAGAGGAAAACCTGTAGGGTATGGGAAATAACAAGTAGAAATAAATAGTGAACTTATAAAGGATGGTTCATAAAGCATAGGAAGCCAATACTTGAAAACTTTCCATGAATGTGAATTATACCAAGTGAAATATCCAAAACCAAGAGCATTTGAACTAGAAGTCCTCTTACTAGTCATACCATTAAAAGACTTGTTGACAAGTTTTGCTTACCTAATGGAATGATGGAGAAAAGAAATGATTTTAGCCCATTTTTGGCACTTCCAAAGAATTTAAAGCATGGGAATGGAGTAAGGGAAGTTTAAATTTTATTTCATAATATTCTCCAACATGCTACTCTTCCCCATGGGCTATACAACCTTTTAAACTCCCTATTTTTCACTTGTTTTCCTAATTTTTAGTTAACACATGCAAGTTTTTAGTTAAAAATTAACATATATTATGAGGACTAACATATTGGATGTTGAAATGGAGTTTAAAACACTTGGCCATTTTTGAAAAATATACCACCTTCATTTATGACCCATATATAACCACTAAGTGACATAAAATGTCATATGGACTAAAAGACTATGACCAAGGCTAGAAACACATCAAATTTACTATGACATGCCCTATAAAATTCTAATAGACCCATATATCAAGCTTTGGACTATACGGGGTTGACTTATTTTGACTTGTGGTCAAAATAGTCAACATTCTTGGTGATTTCTAGGGGTGGTATGTTTGTTGTTCCCAAGACCAGTAGCCTTTTACTATACATTAGGCTATGGAGTCACCTATGCATAGGTATGACACTAAACTTGCCTTTGAAAAAATCAAAACACAAAAAACATCAAAAACAAGACACCAAATAACACACCACACACATGTGCTTCATGAGCACTTATGGAACACACACATACAAATCAAACTAACTAACTTAAACCCAAAATAACCTAGAAGAAGTAATTATTCCTAGATTAGAGGGGAAGTTTGAAACCTCTCTTAATCCATGCAATGAAGGAATGAATGAGACATGTTTTTTATCCTTGCCATTGATGCCTCTATCTTCTTCATGAGGTTTGTTAAACTCATTGGCATGATGTTCAATGAAAAAAAGCAACTAAAACTAGATTAGCTATGGTAATGAGATCTTCTTGCATCTAAACAACCTCAAATTTCTCATAGGACCCCTTAACTACAACATCCAATGGTGGTTCAACAAGACATACTATCTTAGTTTTCATGGTGCTTCATTAAGATTAAGTTTCCTCTTAGTTACAAGTTCTTCAAGCTCATCAAGGAGTTCCACATAGTCCACCCAATCTTGGTCATTTTACTCCATGGAAAATGATTTCTCCACCTTCTCATGGACTTGTACCCCAACTTGGTAAAGTACTTCAATCTATTGAAAGAGTTCCATTTGTTGCTACTAATCATTTTTACTCTCCTTGTCATTTAAAACCACTACCTCTTTAGCTTCATCTTCTTTATGTATGAGGTCACCAAGATGATCATATTTATGCTCCAATGCATCTGAGGGTGGTTCAACACTAGTTTGAAGTATGGATTACTCTTCAAGGACTACATATTCTACCTTAGTCTCATAAGACTCTTCTAGGACTTTGACGTCTTAGGGAATGAATTGAAGTCACCTGCACACTCAGATTCATGCTTGAGATGATCATTAACAACCTCATGATCATGTTTATACTCCTTAGAAGAATAAGTTGAATTTTTTAGCTTCTCAAACTCTTGGTTAATGCCATGAAACTTATACTATAGGTATTTTCCTTCATGACTATCACGTTTAAGAGATTCTTCATCATGGACAACAAGTATAGGGTCTTTGGTGTTTATATCCTCATTAAAGAAGGTAGAATTACACTTATGTTCACAAAAGGGGGTCCATATGGTGATTTATTCTTCATAGCTACTCATGACATCTTCTTGATCAACTATGACTTGAGCTCTTTCCTCTTTATTTTCTTCCTTTAAAATAGGTTCTTTTTCAAGAAGGGGTGAGGTGAAAGGTTGATGGATAGGCTCATGAATTGGAGATGGAGTGTGAGGTGTATTAAAAGGATTGAGAATAGATTTAGGAAAGATGACTTACTATTAAGCTCATGGGGAAGTGAAAATTTGGGCTAGTTAGAAGGAAAAACACCTGAATTAGTAAAATTTTCACCTTTCCAATAGCCTCTTTGAGGCTCTTCAACAAAAACATATCTATTCTTAGCTCTTTATCCTCCTACATCCTTAGCCTATCTATTGAGCATTAGGAAAACTTATTTTCCACATGCGTCTTCTATTTGATCTCCTATGGAGTTCCTTATAACTCTTCAACCATTTCTAACACCTACATATAACTTTGGGCATCACCTTTTAACATTTCCATTAGATGGTTAGGGATCACATCAAACTCATCATCCCATGTTCTTATATTATCATCATTAACTAGCATCTCTGGTATTAATTTCAACAAAGATTTAATATAAGATGGGGTTAATGGAGGAGGAGGAGGGTAATGATAGGGATTGAGGCTAGCTCTATGTTGTTGGATTTTAGTTTCTAAGAGTTCATTCCTTGTCTTGTATTATCTTTGTGTATAATATATTAAATTACCTAAATCCATATGACAAGGTTCATAGGAATCCTCTTGAGGTTGATAGGCATCATGGTATAGTTGGTAAGGATCATATTGGGATTGATAAGAAGGCACTTATTGATAGGTTTCTTAATAGCCTTCCTCATAAGGTTGTCTAATAACATTATGTCTATATGAAGAAAAAAATGGATGATTATAGGGCTACCATGGCTCATAGGATTGATAGATATTGTGATAGGACTAGTAAGGGGTATAATATGATTCATAACAAGGATAATAAGGTAGTAGGGATATTCACCATAGCTATTCATATCAACCTCATAGGTCAAAGGACACATAATAACTAATAAAAATCCTTAATAAGAGATACTTGGACTAATTACAATCAAGATATTTCATTTGTAGTTTCCATTGGTGCTATATTGCTTGGTTCCAAAAGTTGATTAGAATAAATACACACCAACAATATTTCCACTCTCTTAGACCTTGATCCCACTAGGCATTTCATAAATATTGTCACCAAATCTAGCACCCTAGAGTAGGGTGTTCAAGCCTCCTCCAGATTTGGGAAACATGGGAATTCTTCTAGGTATGTGGGTTTACCTATAGTAGAAGTATACCTCTAGGTTTAAGGGCTAACTCCTTGAATATACCTTGAAATTTTTATCACCTACTTAACTAGTTACTTATGGGAAAAGAGAGAAGTTTTTAGGAAATGAAACTACTCTAAGGTGTTGATACACTATAATGATTTCCACAAGATCATCATACTTATTTCATTAATAAATGAGACCTATAAACCAAATTCAAAGTCTTAAGAGGTTCTAACATAAGTGTTTAAATATAGAGGTGATATGCATGAGACAACACAAGGTAAGTGAACCAGAGGGAAGATTGCACACTCTAGGAAAAATTTTACACTTTAAAGGATCCTAACACACTAGATACATTATATATGACCTATTATAATAGGAAATCTTACATAAACATGAGAGGATAAGGAGAAGCAAGGATAAAAGATTATCACTTAACATCACCATGCATAACTTTGAACAATTATAAAATTATTACTAAACTCAAAAATAGACTTGAATTTATTATTCAAAGGTGAATTACAATGTCAAAACTAGTAGGGTTTCACCATACATGTGTGGTATTATTCTACAAGAGTCAAAATGGCTACCACTTATAGAATTTGAGAGAGGAGAGAAGAGAATGAAGTCCAAGAGTCATTAGAATGTGTGTCAAGCTGAGAAAAGGAGTTAAAAATGTAGGAGAGAGGAATATGGAATATACCATCTAAGGTATACTTAGACAAATGTCCCTATAAGCATGAAACCCCTGAAATGTGGTGTAGGACTCTTCATTTACATGCCTAGAAATTGCCTTCATCATTTGGCCTCTTTGAAATGATCCATATAAAAATATGGATATATGAGATGATTCAAATATGGGATAGGGGTTATAAAATTATCTAACATGTATTAGAGGTGTCCCTAATTATTAGGATTCTTTTAGCCATGAGTTATCATTGTTTGCAGTCATAATCACTCCTCTTTCACTCACCCCTCAAATGTGGCACCAAATTTGTCTTTAGTTTTCTAATCCAATCCATAAATATGAGTTTATGAATCTTATAAAGAGTATCCATCCCCTTATATTCCTTATTTAGACCTTAAAATGCCTCCCACTTAGAGTTTTCATATTTTCTCTTGCTTGTTCACTATGCAAGTTTGGACTAGATGAGATGGAGGTGTTAGCAGAAGAACTTGGGAGCTTATATGAATAATAAAATGGACATGGTAGGTTATATGAAGTCCAAATATATCTCCTAAAGTGAATTTAATATATTTTAACAATTTTTTACCTACACAACACCAAAAATATTCAAGAAAAGATATTTCCACCCTATTTGTACAATTATGGTACAATCCAAATGGGTGGGAAGGAACCCTAGAGAGTATTTTAAAATCTCAAAGTAATTTCCTAACCAAAATATCGCCATTATATTATTTTACTTCTTTATCTCCCCCATTATGTCACTATCAAGAATTTTTGAGGGTTTAGAGTGGTTTATGCCCTCTAATAATTATTCATACAGGTCTGACATTAAAAATCTAAATAAATTACACAAAAAAATTATTAAATACATTATTAAATATTCAAAAACTCATAAAAATACCATGCTAAACCTCCATGTAGGTGTGAGCATCTCAAGTTAGCCTCTTGAGCTTTGTTCTCCATTCTGCATACCTTGTGATGGTCTTAAGCTAAAAAGTGGCTTCCCTATGGTCTCTTTTGCATTCCAACAGATCAAACACACCTTATAACTCCAAATGAAGGTGTCCAAATTATTTTTAATTCTCAATTGATGCTATAAGTGAAATCATATCCCTCTAGGGCTTTAGGCCTAATCAAGGCCTAATAGGCTCAAACTACATACTTATGGATTTAGGCCACCTTGATTGGTTTCAGTCACCTATGAGGCTTTATACATGTTCTTAAATGTCCAAATAAACTTTCAACATCTTATTAAATGGTCTCATCAACCTATATCTCACCTTGTCACCTTATTTTCTGTAAACCTATAGATTTTCACCCTTGGGGAGTGCCTTATGTTTGAGATAAAATAGAGGCAACTTCCCCTATTATCTCAAAAAAGGTAGACACATGAGGGGCTTCTAAAAGTTTTAGGGACCATTTATTAAATTTTTTTAGGTATTTTTCACATCTTTATCACCTCCAACCTTCTCAAAAGCTAAGACAGACTCATGAAAAATCTCACTGTGTGTAGGGTCCTAAATATGGGCTATGTATTGCATTATATGAGAATCAATACTTACCCTATTTATGTGTGATTAAAATCATAAACCTATCATATGGTATAAATAATACATTTGATATGTGATAAAAAAAAACACCTCAAATTCATTTTAAGCCACTTTAGATAAAGGAACATTCTGTAAATGTTGAAAAATGACTGCAAGTTCACTAGTGACATCAACTTATAACTTGAACTATTTGGCCCATGAAATCAACTCCAAACATTCAAAACAAGATATAAAATATTAAATTATAAATTAAACATCCTTTATAAACAAATTCAACAATTATATTGTATAGACCTACTCATACAAGAGGAAAACTTGCAAGGTGTGGGAAATAACAAGCATAAATAAATAGTCAACTTATAAAGGATGGTTCATAAAGCATAGGAAGCCAATATTTTAAATATTTCCATGAATTTGAACCAGAAAAAGTTTAATATCCACTAACAAGATAATTTTACCTTTAAGTCCTCCTACTAGTCATACCATCAAAAAGACCTATTGACCAGTTTTGTTTGCCTAGTAGAAATGGTTTTAGCTTATTTTCGACACTTCCAAAGTATTTAAATAATGGTAAGGGAGTAAAGGAAGTTTAAATTTCCATGTATAAGTTTCTTCCACATGTCACTCTTCCCCATGGGCTGTACAACCTTTAAGACTCCCTCTTTTTCACTTGTTTTCTTGATTTTTAGTTAACACCTGCAAGTTTTCAATTAGAAACTAACATATCTGATAGGGACTGACATATTATATGTTTTAAGGGAGTTTATAAAACTTTAACACCTTTTAAAACCATAACACATTCATTTATGACCCATATATAACCCCTAAGTGACACAAAATGACATAAGGACTATGACCAAGGCTAGAAACACATTAAAACACATCAAATTTACTATGACACACCCTATAACATTCTAATAGACCCCTATATAAATTTTTGGAATATATGGGGTTGACCTATTTTTACTTGTGGTAAAAATATTCAACACAACCCAAATGGTGTTCTCTTGTAGGCATATGTCCCCCATTTGGTAGTGAAGGCTATATTATATTGATCTTCTTCATTTACCAACACATGGTTGTATCCTAAATAACCATCCAAAAGTGAGAAACATTGAGAACCTACCACTAATTTAAGGATTTGATCCATTTAAGGTATAGGATAGTGATCCTTTAATGATACCCTATTCAAGTCTCTAAAATCCACACATAACCTGACTTCACCACTTTTCTTTATCATAGGAATTAGCTTGGCAATCCAAGAAGAGTGTTTGATAGGAAAGATAATTATTGACTCTATAAACTTGGTGAGTTATTTCCTCATGAGCACCTCTACTTTAGGATTTATGGGCCTTTGATGTTACCTTAAAATATTAGCATTGGGATCAATTTATATAGTGTGTTGAGCCGATGAGGGTCAAATCCCTTGAGGTCACTATAATCCCAATAAAAGACATCAAATAATTCTCTACATAATTCAATGAATGTAGCCTTATTTTTTGGAAGACATACCTTTCCAAGATTTAGGATTTTATCTTTTAAGATAGCCACCTTCTCATGATGTTCCTATTTTTTAGACATTCTTATGTTATCTCTCCTCATTTGATCACTTTAATTGAATATACCTTCATGAGTAACTATCACTTTAGAAAGATTTTTAGACCTTAATTGAATAATTTGGTCTCCATATTGGTACTAAAACTTGGCATGGTTTTTGTAAGAGAGATCAACATCATGTTAGAGAAAACATGTTATTTATTTTTTACTTTCAAACACTTTCCAATTAACATCATTCTCTATTATTGAAGGCCTTACAACTTCCATGATGTGTGGTTGAGTTTTGGGATTGTTGACATCATTGGGGATGTAAAATTTTTTTGTAATAATTCCAATGTATTATCATGTTGGTTTATTCCCTTGGGATTTATTTGATGTCAAAAGCCTTAAAATCCTGAATAAGGTCCCACACTTTATGGTTGTAGGACTTCAATAATGTGTTTTTATATGCACTCCTACCTCTTACTTGGTGTAAAACTAATTCACCATATCCAATGGCTTGTAATTGTTTGACTCCTTTCTTCCTTGCCCATTTAAGCCCATGTACAAGAGCTTCATATTTAGCTACATTGCAACAAAAACTAATGGATTAATAGTACCTTTTATTTTATGGAGAAATAAGCATCATCCTTACACCTACTAAATTATTAATTATTGGGCCATAAAACAATAAATTCCACAAACCACCACTATCCTTGTTGGGCTTAGAAAGATAAGGTATGGTTGTACCTTCTTCATGTAAGAAATAGACACCAAGATAATCATCTTCAACACCTCTATATGGGTCAAACTCATGATTTTATTCCCTCCATTCATGAAGGAAGAGCTCTAAAATGTCTTCAAGAGGAATAATTAGTTATTGGTCATTAGGTTGATCCTCCTCATCAATGATATCACAATTAAAATTAGTAACATTTGGTTTGTATGGCTCAATGTGAAACCTTGATATAGGTTCTGATCTTATAGTAACTTTGGTGCCATGTAGGAACAATCTAATGACATGTAAATACTAATATTTTTAGTGAAGTCCCTTTAAAAATAAAGGGAAAACTATGGTGGTAAGTCAATAATAAACACGTCTTGAGCAATGGATAAATTATGACAATCATGAAGAGTTAGATTTAAACCCTTGATAACACCAACTATCTTAGTGGCTGATCCATCTAGTTGTAGCACACCTTTAGCATGAGGTTCATATTTTAGGCCTAGTTTATCCACTATTTTCTTTAGCATGACTAAGATACTAGCCCTACTATCTATCACACAATTATGCACCAAAAAATCACCAATGATCATTGAAACATAGAAGTGATGAGGCTTGTTTAATTTACCTTGTTGTGACTCACTAGGCTTGGATGTGTTTATGAACACAATGTTACCCTTTCTTGATGCTCTTGATGATGAGATGATCTTAGATATCTCCTATTTTATCATAACCCTTTGTCACAAAATAGAAATAAATTCCCACATAGACATACTTACATGAAGATTTTTCATTTGATCCACTATGTTGAGAGAAGAAACACGAATATTTGGTTGTCCTCTAAGAGTTATGCCATCACTTTGGGATTAATTTTTTGGTGTGTAAAGTTAATCTTGTCATTCTAATTTATTTGATATTATTTATCCTTAGGAGTACATTAGACTCTCTTATCCCTTGAGTTATGCAGGGAATTACAGCTAAACATTTACCACTCTCTTATACCTCTTTGATATCCCTTCTTTTAGATCTAGTCATGGTTGTAATAGAACTATCTACCAACCTACTTGAGTTGCCTACTTGATTCATTACAAAATATAAATCTTATTGAAGATTTACAAGTGTATAACTTGACTAAACTTACTCTCCAAAATCCATAACCTAACTAAAAAAATTCATCTTGTGTAAGAGAAGGAAAAGTTATTTCTTATGCCACACAAGCTTGATTCAACCCTCCATCTAGATTGGTAGACTTTTCATGATATTGATTCCATTGAGGAGGCCATTCTTTCTCTTACATTAGATTATTTTTAGTGGGTACCAAGGCTATTTAATTGGAAGATGCATTTGGGTTGAAACTTATATATGGTCTAACATTAGTGATATGGCCTTGGCCTTGAACATTTCCTTGGAAGGGTGTCTTATTTTATTGATAGGGATGATGAGATTAGTTCCATTGAGAGGGCCTATGAAACCAAATTTTTTGCCTCTCCATTTCCATTAATTTTTTTTCAAGAGTCTTTAGTATCCCCTCTACATCATTTGTCTTATTTTCTTGACTAGGGGAAACCACCTCATGATCAGTTATGCTAGGAATTAGAGCAAGAGTTGGGGTAGGGGATGAATGTCCAAAAATAAAGGTATAGGGAGCCTTCAATAAAATTTTACATCTTGGATCAAATTTTTCTCAGCCCTAATAAAATTCTCAAAAACATATTTTAAGGTATTCCCACCCAAAGATTGAATCATAAATTTTGTATCACTATTTAAAACCTTAAGGTAATATAAAAATGTATAGTTTGGAGTGGGTGTTAAAATAATTGGGATCCTATCCCATGTATTTAATAACCTATAATTGAAATATTTCATTAATTCTTGATGATTTCTCTTTATGTTGGTTAATTTTTTGGCCAAGGATAAATGGTCACTCTTATATTCAAATCCTTTGCTCAATTGATCTCCTAACTCATCCCATGAGTCAATGGAATTAAGGGATAAGGTTTTATACCACTCCAAAACCTTTAATATAAAACTAATTTCCAAAAAAATCATTTCCACATTATCTTTTGTAATGTTATGGATGTCACAAAAGTTTTCCATGTCCCTAATATGCTCAATGGGAGTAAGAGTAGTTTCTCCACTAAAATAAGGGACACTCTTGAGGGAAGTCACTAATATGTCATCATATTGTTGAAGGTTTAAAGGATAAACACCATTAGGAAAACCAAAAGACAAATTTATAGCCATGTTATCATTGTTAGGATAACTTCGGTAGAAGGGAATAAAGAGATTCATTCTAGATGACTTGGTATAAGGGAGAGTATGAGAAAACCTCTTCCTTTTGTATGAATATAAAGGTAATTAAATAAATTAAAAGGTAATATATTTAATTTTTGATCTTATAGTCACCTTTTTCATGAAAATTGGCTCACTAATCATCTACCAAGAATTTCAATCTTGTTAGAGTCACCAAATGATGAATGAAGAAGTCTGATATAGTTGTACTTTCATTAAGGTGAACATCGATCTTAGACAGCCTATTTATATTTGAGTCCCATAGAGTTTACCAAAACTATTATAGCTCAAATTTTCACCCTTGAGAGGTGATTCAAGCCTTCTAAACTTGAGCTATGCAATGGGATTGATCCAAGGATTGATGTTTCAAGGGGATCAAACCTCTAGATTTTGGGCTAGCTCCCAAGTAAAACACCTAAACTAACAATTATACTACTTGATTGATTTGTAAAATGGAAACATGAAGAATAAAACTAAAAAATAACTTAGAGGTGATGTACCAAATATGAGGTTCTCATCTTGTGAATAATTCACTATGAAATACTAAGTTACAATCTGATTATGTTATTCCAAAACAGTCCCTTTAACACTAGTGCTTCAATATGAAGGTTAAAAGTGCTTAGGATGATCATACAATAGGTCCTGAAAACAAACAGTAATGATTTATTAGTTATCTAACTAATCAAACTAGGTGTAAGACTTCTTATGACCTGTGACAGAAGACAAACTTATATAGAGGCATGAATAAGAAGGATAAATGCAAGAAGCACATATACTATCACTAAAAATTCATAAAAAAAACCCATCCAAGATCACTATTTGTAAGATGAAGATATAATATCCATATTTAATTGATTCCAATAGACAAGTACAAGACTTAATTTTGGTAGGGATTCAACATAAACAATGTGAGGATGCTTTGCAAAGCCATACAAGGTTGTATATATAGGAAAATGTGTGTGTGTGTGTGTGTGTGTGTGTGTGTGTGTGTGTGTGTGTGTGTGTGTGTGTGTGTGTGTGTGTGTGTGTGTGTGTGTGTGTGTGTGTGTGTGAGAGAGAGAGAGAGAGAGAGAGAGAGAAGGGTCAAAATATCATAGATAAGTGTCATACATCATGGATAAGTGTCATACATCATGGATGAAATTTTAATAAAATAAATCAATTAATAAAATAGTCTTGAAGGTTCTCATTAACATGTGTACACTTGATCAATGTTGTCCTTCTTCAAATTGGCACAGGAGGTTACTTATGCAATTTTGAGTTATAAAATATAACTCATCCCTATTGAGACTATACCTATACACATAAAAGTATATTTTAAATATTTTTTACTAAAATTTGGCATGATTTAGAGGTTTATATTCCACTCTCTTACAATTTTTGTAACCTCTCTTTCATTTTTCAAAAGCATGCAATTTTCATTAGCTCTTTCGGGGCTCAAATGCTTCAAATTTGGTTTTCAACTTCATGATTACAAATTGAAATAATTAATCACTTCCAATTTCCTTATCAACATTATAAATACATATTACTACCTCACATACTCACATCCAAACCTCTTACTTGCCTTCATTTCCTTGTAGCCCTCAAAATAGACAAAATGCCTTGTATAGGACAATATATAGATGCTATTGATAAACTAAGAATTTATCTGAGTACCTAGTATGCCATTATATATTTTTACCAAATTACATGACCATAAATTGAATATAAGTACACTTAATCACCTTGTTTCTCTCTCTAATTAGGCCTCAAATAGGTCTCTAGGCCTAGAAACTAAGGTTTGGCTCTTTAATTATACCACACATGTGAAACTCCAAATAAGTGCTTTATTAACTTTTAGGACTCCATTACCATTCTCCATGAAAAATTTGGATTCTAAAACTCTATTTATGTGGGTGAACTAACAAATTGCCAAAAAACCTAGTCTTTTACAAGCTTTCTCATACTGCCTTCAAGAATCAGACTTGTCAGAGCACTTTTAGGGTTAATTGTATGGTTTTTTCAACATAATGAGATAGGATGCACCTCAATAAAAATTTCCAAATACTTTATATCTATATATGAGATCAAACATCCTATTTTGAGCATAAAACCTTACAAAAACTCAACATTTAATGTGTATATATAGGTGCGATTACAAGAAAGCTTAATGGTGAGAGTATTCTATAATATCCCTTCGGATACCAAAACAAAAGCTCTGATACCATTGTAATATCCCTTCGGATACCAAAACAAAAGCTCTGATACCACTGTAATGTCCCTTTCTTAGGGGCTCCTTTTTTCGTCAAAAGCTCTGATACCACTGTAATATCCCCTGCCCAATAGGGAATATAGCAAGACAAAATCTCTAAACAAAGATACAATTTTGCAGAATAAATTCAAATAAACAATAAACCATAGTAAATCTCTTAACTGCCAAATCACTAATCTTATTATTCATCTAGTTGATTACAAATAAGTCCTCTATCATGCATATCAAAGAATATTACAAATACTATCTTAACACCCTGATCTTTTGCATATCTGGAAACAAACCCTGAATTTGGATGGCTCTAGTTTCTGTGTTGACACACAGTCACCATCATCAATCGATATACTACCGACGTCGGTCACTGTCAGTCAGCTTCTCTGCCGATGTTGGTCTTTAGTCAGTTGATGTCAGTCACTGGGATGCCGATGTCAGTCTCTGAGTTTCCTGCAGCTCTGTACGACCTAATGCAGAATTGTACGAACTTGCATAGATCAGTACGGATTCCATATAAAAGCAAGATAATATGTTGTGGCCTCTATGCTAGATACTAGATCTCAAGGAATATGGCCCTAATACATCAAAGCTTAATTTGGACAATTACTAAAAGTAAAACCTAATGAAATAAATACCTAAAATGCTATGATAACTTTTGTGTGAAGTTATCTCTCAAATCATCTACAATACTGTGATAACTTATGTGTGAAGCTATCTCTCAATTTGGCAATAGATCAGCTGATATCTCATAGCCTCTGAATTGCACACAATGAAGAGTGGACGTTCTTCACTGCAAATGGAATCCTGGAACCCTTGGCTCAGTTTTCATAAAAGAATTCTTCAAAATCAATAGTCAATAATCAATGTATAATCAATAATGGCCTCCATGAGAAACCCTTATACCCTCAAAAATATGTGCTTGCCCTAATTATGGTTTCTTAAATTAGAATTAGGGTTTCTTAATTAAAAATAGGCCAAATAATTAATATTTGATTAAATCAATCAAATATTAATATCTCCCTCAATACATATCAGATCCTCGAACCGACTGAAGCTGGTGAATTAGGGAGTGATTTTGCACATGACCATACCAAAACAAGGGCACTCCACTGCATGTCAAATATCCCTAAATAATAGGAGCTCAGGAAAATGTGTTTGAAAGACCCTGAATGAAAGCCAACTATAGGAATTCTACTAATCGAAGCCAAGCTAATCTCCATCATGACCCTCTATCCATCCTATTAGCCTACGAGGGTTGCATATTAGGCTAATCATCAAGTCTATCAATGTCCACTAAAAAAGGGGACATGACATATTCATAGATTTAGGAATGATATTTCTATGGTTTAAAGGGTATTTTAATTAATTTCAATCACTTATGATATTATTTATTTCCATTGGGTCATTTTTTGTCATTATGGTAGCTTGAGACATGCCTATCATTTTAACTATAATTCATAAAGAGTATGGCCTTTATCAATAAAATAATGCCACAAATTCCAAGAAGAAAAGGGTATATAACATTAACAATGATCTTGGGCTCCTATGAAACTCCTCCATATAGTTATGAGCTTGAGAAGGTGCCTTTAGGGCTAAGTAGACTGTAATTATGAGGTCAAGGAGAGTCAAATGGTTTGAAAAGTTATCTTGGAGCTTGGTTTTGATTCAAAATACCTTATTGAGGTATGTTAAACCTATATTTACCTATTTACATGGTGTAATTTTACATTCTTCTTTAAAGTCCTATTGTAACCTTAATTGCATGGTATTAGGGTTTATAAAGAAAATAATGCAAGAGACCCTAGTGACTATGTTTGAGCCACTTATTATCTTACCCAATGAGTTAAATAAAATTAAATAACCTTATAAATTATTTTTCATAAAACTAAATATTTAAATAATAAACTCTCTTCACAACATGCAAAATTCTATTATTGTCATGCACAGGCTTATGTAGGTATGTGAATGTTCAATTAGGCTTGCTAGGCCTAAAGTAAAGATCACATAGTCATAAAATATTTAAAATTTAATTTTATCACTAAGTAATTTTAAAATAGGTTCAATTAAATCCACATTAAATTCTCACATTCTCTCCATATCTCTTCAATTTCTCAAATTTCTTAGATTTGACCATTCTGCCTGTAGGTGAATGAGACTATGTGACTATAGAATAAATATAGGTTTCATTTGTATCAACATATGATATATTTAATACTTTAATTAGTATATATTTATTCCATACAATTATTGATCCATCTAAACCCAACTCCCATACAACTATTGCATCTTGTTTTTTCAATGTTTACACTAAAACATTCTTTGTTATAGGTGTCTAGATTGCTCCTTTGGGATAAAAACACTTTAAACAAATTTATTGAGATTTTTTTATGTCCTTTAAAACTAATTAAGTTTAATAAAACTATTTTTATATACTCTATGCTTATATCTACTCATAAGGAACAAAAGTCTTCATCAGTTTACACACAGGCACATGTGTGTAGGTTTAGGCCTAATATGCCCATAGGTATATAGTTTAGGTATCTTATTCATTATAACTTTGATATCATGGAGTGGTGTTATCATGATTATTTTTATTATATTACCATTTATCAAACCCTTGGGAATCTCTCAAGTACCACAAATTCTACATTTTTGTCACAAGGTCCTAGACTAACTTGTAGGTGACAATTGAAATGCATTGTATGGTGGGCTCTTGGAAATGATATTTTTAATTATTCACAAATATTTTAGTGTCTCAATGGAGTCTCCATTTAATTCATGTATTATTTGACCTGTATGAAAATTTGAGCCTCATATTATAATGTAGTATTTATTACATTTCTTATGAAAATCAGACTTACAGGTGTGCAAACGTGTAAGTCTACATTTTTATGTTTTAAGCCTTCCATGATTATTTTTTTGATCATTTACACACTTGGATAATTAAATTTTAATTTAAAAGTTCAAATAAATTTATAGGAGGCTTATTTATTTTATTAAAACTTGCTTTCATCAAACACCTTTATTCATAGACTTTTCATGAAGTTATAACCCTACTCTTAGAAGCTTGCAACAATAGAAGTCAATGAGACTGTGAGGGGTTTGGGGCCTATAATATATTAATATGTTCATTATTTTTAATGTGATATTATTTATTGGATATTATTTTTTGTGGAGAACATTTGAAAACCACTTGTATGCATTGAACTTGTTATAGAAACTTCAAAACCTCAAGTGCAAACCCTACAACTTACATTAAAGTTCCTCCTGATTCCTAGTTATTCACATATGTAAACCTAATGGATAAATATTTTAAATGTTTTTTAATACCCATATATACATTAAAAAATACTTTTAATTCTCCAACAAGCTCTAAATTACATGGAACTATGCAAAATTGAGCTTATGGGGTTTATGTGAGGTTTAAAACCACCTCCTAGTCTTAAAAATTATTCAAAAATATGATGGTGATAATATGATAACTAAAAAAAAAAAGGATATTCCCCCTTCCTTTAACCATAAGATTATGCCATGACTCTCTCTCCTTTATCCTTCTCAAGAGCATGGAGTTGACCCTTACTAGTTTGCTAAGAAGCCAATGGAGGTTTTAATACAATTTTTAGAATTTTAGGATCTGTAAAAACTTGATACCCATGAAAATGACCTCAATAATGTGAAGATACACTCTAAATATGTTTTCACTTGAAAGTGGATCTTGCAATTCCATACAAGTGCTTATAACTACTTGTAAAAGAATGATTCTCTCTGATTTGGACATTGAACCTATAAAATTGATATGATATGGAATACGTAACATATATTAAATTTAGATAAATTATTCAAAAGATTTTAAAAGTGTGATTTTATGGATATTTTATCTTTATTGGCTTTGACATACATTATATTTGGTTATATGCACTTTTATCTTCAAATTCATTTACCTTAAACTTTGCAAATCAACATTAACTTCTACAAACATGTATGAAATGTTCATGCAATGTGACAAAGGGTTATGATGAATTGAAGAGAAACCTATTAACCTTTGACATAATTTACCAACCTTATTCACATTATGATATGAATATACTATCACAAGACTAATGAAAGCTATTACCTTAAACTTGTCAAAATAACCTTAACTTTTGATAATAATACCTAAACAAGACCATTTTAAGACCTCATAAGGCATGTAAGGGATAATAAAAAGTTTATAAAACATGATAAGTCAAGTTTATAATGACCCTAGTCTATGGTAGCCAAATTTTAGCTAACATGACCCATGCAGTGTGTTGATTTGAGGCATAATTCCTTGAATAACCCTCTACCCATTTGTTTACTACTTATATTTGGCCATCAGTTTGAGGGTGGTAGCTAGTGCTAGGATTCAGTTCATTACCTATCAATCTAAGTAAGTCTTGCTATAAATATCTATGAAACTTGTCATCCCTATGACTAATAATATTGTGTGGTAGTCCATGTAATCTAAACTCCTCTTTGAAAAATAATTCATCCACTTGATGGGATTTAAATTATGATGATATATAAAATAAGTGTGTAAACTTAATTAATCTATCCATGATTACATATATAAAATATCTACCATTTACCTTGGGAAAACTTATGATAAATTCCATTATTATACTATCCCATTTTTGATTGGGACTAAGTAAAGGTTGAAGTAATCTTATTGGCAACCCTTATTCCCATTTGTATTATTGACAAATGGTACACTCCATAAAATTATTAAGGCATTTCCAAGTGAATATTTCTCTTACTAATAAGTCTTGTATTACCCTAGGTGTCATGTTACTGGCACATTAAAACTGCTCTTAAAATCTTTTCCTTCATTGTAGATTTAGGTACTAAAAGTACTTTGTTTTTATACAAAATCAACTCATCAAATATTGTATACATGTCATACTTTACCAATCCCTCAATAATTTTAGTATTAAAATAATTCTTTGCACATTACATCATAATAAAGGCCTTCCAATCAATAGAAATAAAGGAAATAGAATACAAGGTATATTTCCTAGAAAATGCACCAACTACAATATTTTCCTTCCCATTCATGTATTTTATATCAAAATTATATGATTTTATATTAATCACCCATTTATATTGTCTATCATTCAAATATTTTTTCCCCAAAAATAATTTCAAACCATTATGGTCTATTCTAATAACAAACTTGCCACATACCAAATACTCTCTAAATTTTTACACTGCATGTATTATGGCTAACATTTCATTTTCATAAATAGAGTAGCCTTGTTCTCTAATGGTATTTCTAATTTATTATTTAACCCCCCTTGGGTGGTGATATGGAGTCATTATAATTGGTGTTTCACCTAGTTCTAATTTTATTACATGTTAGAGACCTCTATTTGGGGGTAAACCAAGTGGTAAATCATTGAAATGTTTACTATGTGAATGTAATATTTTTTTTATATCAAAATGATAATAATAATAATTAACTTTAGATGAATCAAATGAATTTATCAAAAAAAAAAATTCCCGTGCTACTAGACCTCTTCAGATAATCCTCTCCATTCTTTTTATTGTGAACATTTGTGGTGATCCATTAGACAAGACCTTGAAAACTATCTCCTTCCCATTATAATTTAACTTGAATTCCATAGTATGTGATTATGGTGAAAATCCCCTAAAGAATTTAGATATTTCACTCCTAATACCATATCTATTCTACTCAGACTCACCACATAAAATTCAACACATACCTTATAGTTTCCTTTAGTATCATTAAGTTTCTTGATCACTTTGTTACCTGGCATGGTGAATCCATCTATAAGAACAACAATGAATCCTTCAAAATATTCCATCTATAATCCTATTTTTACCACCAATACTTCATAAATGATTTTTTTTTTATCAATTTTCAATGAGTATTATCATTCTTTGTCCATTGATCACTCAATGAACTTGAAAATGATGATAGTTAGGTGCTCTTGATAGGGTTACTAGAGTACCTCCACTTGTAATTTAATTTCCCTCCTCTTTTATTTATAGGATTTCCATTTCTTCTAATGTTTCAGTTTCTTTCAAACCTTATTCATCATTTTATTTAATTTTAATATATTACACTTTCCCTTTACCCAAGCATCTATGAACTAGTCCCCATAGATCTTAACATATGAAAGAAAGCTTCTTCCTTCGTACTTCATTCCTAGTATCCTCATCCATAGTTTTTATGTTAGAGGGAGGCATGAATTTTTAAGAGGATTAGGAAGTTCTCCATTATATAAATTTACCTTATTATGACCAGGAGAAAATGATTTGGAATGATAAGACAACTTGTTGTTTTGTGTTAATAGTTCAAGAGTTAAAGCTTCTTATAACATCATGTAAGGTGATTGTTGCAAAAGCATTGAAAAAAACTCTAAGGGGCTCAAAACATCCATAACTAAAAATAAAAATAACCCCTTTTTTATGAAATATCACTTACCATTGCGTCCATCTTTTGAAATTCTAATACATAGGTACTTACTAAGGTTTATTATTTGAGTTTAGAGAGTTCTTTGAAGTATTTTTCTTCATCCCTTAACTTGAATCTATCAAGAATCCTCTAGATAAATTATTCAAAGGTGTTTATTAGATATTTACCTTATGTTATTATGCCATTATACCATCAATCATATGAAATGCCATCCAAATGTAGAGTATCAAATTGCATAGCTTCATTCTCCTTCATAAGCCTAAGATTAAGGTAGGTTTACAACTTCTGTAACCAAGCCCATGCTAAAATTATATCACCACCATCATATCTAAGAGTTGATAGTTTACTAAATTTATTTTTCAAATACTTTCCTCCACCACCCTAATAATTTCCTTGTCCTCTTTGGTGTGTGTCTCCTTTTTAAAATCCTACAAACTTATCATAATAAAGGACAACTTTGAGACCTTCATCTAAATTCATATATGAATTATATATCTATGTTACTTCTAATACAACTACTCCAATGGACTAATGGGGTGAAATTATGGTTTATTTCTATTCTAATATTAATTTTGGTTTACAAGTTTTTTAAATGGAATGACCCACATATCTACTACTAATAGGTGAGCCTTCCATTATAAGAATAACTCGAAGACTTAGTTGACCTACTAGTTTCCCCATCACCTCTCTCAACTTTATTTGAACATAATTTACATTTTACAAGGTGACGTAGAATTTATCCCCTATTTATTCATCTATTAATATTTTTTTTCCCCATTAACTTTCAGCCATAGTTTCTTCTCTAGAGATTAATTTATCTACTTGTAACTTCCTATGTTTCCATCTGAAATACCTAGTTTCTCTCTCACTAAGGAGTATATGATATTAAAACCATAAAAGATAACAATATTATGGATCTAATACCAATGTCATGTACCCTTACTAAAATTAATAGATAAATATAAAATCTGATATTAATTATATAATGGGAACATTTTTTGTAAAATTCATGCCCTTCTCTACACTACCTAGTGAAACCTAAATTTTGATGGAATAACAAAGTAACTCCAAAACAAAACATATGGGAACTTATATTGCATAAAAATGAGTTAAAAAAAACATTACAAATTACTGTATTAATTAATCCACAATAGCTATAGATCAAAATATAAAGTTTGGGCAGAAACCCTTGCCAAAACTATACAAAAATAGTGCAAATACTGCTCAAAATATTAGTAGATTGATTAAATAATACTAATAATAATAAAATAACCTATAAATAACCCCAAAAGACACTTCATATATTTTGAAACAAACATAAAAATCTGAAAATACTTATATAACCTAAACTCAAACCAATTGTGTCCATAAAACATTAAATATTGGCTAAATATGCACTCCTTGAAGCTATGTTACAATTTTTGTGTGAAATTATATCTCTATATCATAGGGGTTTTTTCCTAAAAATCTTGGTATTAATGGGTTTCCATCCAAATACCTCCAAAATCAAAGATTTTTCATTCTAGGATGGTTTGGTGAACACTATTCAATAAAAGAAATTAATTAGTTTAGTTAAATATCCCCTATAATGAAATTATGGCATATAAATAAAAAGGAGGGATGAAAATTGGTGCTAAAATCCAACTCCTTGTTTTATAAAAATAAAAAATAATTAGAAAAATCCATTAGTTGTCATATTTCTCCAATTTCCCCTAATTTTCTTTAATCTTGCTTTTCCTATTTTTATCCTATTCCAAGAGTTTTCTGAATTGGTTAAATTTTCTTGAGGATAATAATTGAAAAATAATTTACTAATTTACTTTAAAAAATAAATGTTAACCATATCCTTAAAAACTCCATGCCCCACTTTAATAATAAAGTATTATTATTTATCTTAATCCCATTTCAGCTTCTCAAACTTCCCAATTATAAATAAATAATTAATTAAATATTTGTTTTAATTTTATTTCCCTTATTCCCTTGTAATTAAAAATTAGATTAATTAATTATAAAATGTAAATTAATTATAAAGGGGACATGGAACCCCTATTGGAGATACATGAAGTTCATAAAGTATTTAGTGTTTGAGGATATAATTATTACATATGTATAATACATATTTATGCCATAATATATTTAATTTCCAATAAATGTTTTCAAAAAAACCAATACTCTATACTATGGGGGGGTCCCCCATATATTTTTATCATAGTGAATATATATTGTGCCACCCCCTTTATCTCTCTAGACATTTGATAGTGATAGTCCCATCGATGCCTTCTAGATCTAGATATATGGTAGGGTATATAGTTTCCCCCTACCTAGCTTTGCCCATTCACAAGGACTTGATTCTATGTCCAAACATCACAAGCCAATAGGAGTATAATAGAGGGTTTTCTACCTTTGTCATGAATGGAATTTTTAATTCTACATGATTGATTGATTGATTTTCTTACTATATATATATATATATATATATATATATATATATATATATATATATATATATATATATATTTTTATTCTATATGTGATACAACATGAATGTATGCTCAATAGCCATGATGAGTTTACCAACAAAAGTGATATTGGATAAAGAGCATACAATGATGAATTATCCCTCTCATTCTCCCATTTTGATCTTTCCTCTTCTAACCAATCTACCAACTAAATGGTCATTGTACATAACAATGCCTCAAATTATTCATCCCTCCTAGATAATACACATACTACAAAATTATATTTTTATTTATTATATACTATTTCAAAGTCATATCCAAATATTTTAGTCACCCATTTTTATTCTTATTATAATGAAAATCATTGTTTACAAAAATATTTTAGACTATCATGATTAGTCTTTACCTTAAAGTGTCTACCCATTAGATACAATATCTATTGCTTAACTGCATGAATAATAAACATCATTTATTTCTCATAGATTTGATTGAGCATTTTTTATCCTTTATTTGAATAATCTCAAATTAAATGGGTCTTCCTTCTTGCATGAGGCCTACCCCCATGCCATATCTTGATTCATCACATTCAATAATAGAACTTTTGGAAAAATTAGAGGTAGCCAAAACTAGATTGATTCACATAGCCTATTTAAAATTCTAAAATGACTTGGTAGTTGTTTAATTTAAATTTAATGAGTCTTCATTTAATAAAGTTTGGAGTGGATATGTTATACTTCCATAATATTTTAAAATTCTGTGTAACTTGTTCACCCTAAAAATCTGAGAAAGTTCTTGAGGATCTTTGGAACTTGCCACTCCATCATAGATTTGATCCTATTATTTCATATTTGTCTCCTTAATCTGAAATATTATGACCAAATAACTCCACCTATTAGACTCCAAAATCACATATGGAAGGTTTGACATAAATATGGTGTTGGTTTAAAACTAATAGTACATGTTTCAAATGTTTTTTACAATTTTTGTCATATATAAAGATGTCATAAAAAACACAAAATTCAATAAAAAAGGAATAAAAATAATATTCATTAAACTCTAAAATATAGACTTCACCAAAGAATCATAGGAAGGAACTCCACCATTTATAAAGGCTTTGTTAGGTGATGGAAGGAGAGCAAGGTCAGGATGCATGTGCTTAAGGTGGATATATCTAAAGAACTTACTGGGGTGGTTTCTAGTATCCCCTATTAAGGGGAGAAGAATTTAAAAAATAAGAGTAGGAAGTAGGATTTCCTCAGGAATTCTTTAGCTATTATGAATAAATCACTATGGAGGATAAAGGCTTCCCAAGAATGGATCTTCCCATGCCTTGGCTATGAGTTTGTCTTCAAATTATGAATTATATCACTCTAAAAGATAATTTTAATGTAAATAGACTCCCATTAATTCCTCCTAATGAATCATTTCAAAGGGTACTGCATCAATATCTCATTTTTTTTGCTTATCTCTCTCAAATACTCCATTCTTTATTTCCAAGATAACCTTAAGAAGGACATTCTCCATGAGGGCCTAATATAATTAATATTCTCTTAGATAATATACCTATGGGGCACTTATGTTCCCAAAACCATTATGAGAGAGGATTTCATTTATTTAGAAAATAATAATGAGTTTGAAGAGACAAAGTTTGTGTAAGTCGTTTTCACTATGGCTGAGGATGACTCTATTAATGTTTATGAGTCCCCATCAGACACTCAATTAGGTAATAATTTAACTTCAATGGAGATGGTTGTTGGGTCTAAACTTGAATTAAATATTTTATAACTTGAGAACAATATAACTAAACCAGAACATAAAATTGACATGATTTTAGATGAAGCTAAAAATGTCAAATTGGAGTTGATTATGCTAAACAAGGAGTTTTTTATATTCAAGATGAAGAATCTTGATCTATCCATGTCTAATCCTCCTAAATATCCTTATACCAATATTAAGGATATCAAACATTTCTCTAAAGTCAAGAAAATTAATATTAAGATGAGTGTTGTGAAGGATGCAAAAGGGCAAACCTCAACTAGGGAATAAGAATGTAGCTTGTACCATCAAAAGGCCCACCCCTTACAAAATTGGGAAGCTTTAGATGAAGGGCCCAAAAAAATAACATGGAGATAAGTCACCCAATACAAAATCAATAAGAAAGGAAAACAAGTCACTCCTAAGAAGGATCTAAAGGAAAGGACTACTATAAATCCTCTCATGGAATAGTTAGACTCGTGAATCTTCTACCAAATCTCCCTCTACCTGAGTTCATTTTTTTTGTTTGTGTTTTTCACTATTTTTTGTCCTATTTTTTTCCTTGTCGGCTTGACGAGCCTATTTCACTCTAATTTTCTATACTCTACTTTTGTTTGGGTTACAAAATCCTTGTAAAACC
Organism: Torreya grandis; assembly: GCA_037957365.1. Classification (NCBI taxonomy): domain Eukaryota; kingdom Viridiplantae; phylum Streptophyta; class Pinopsida; order Cupressales; family Taxaceae; genus Torreya; species Torreya grandis. The sequence goes on from JARHVA010003016.1 coordinate 1,765,984, forward strand.
TATTTTAACCTATCAAATAAAAAACTATAAAAGATAGATAGTGTATTTTTGATATCAAAAGGCATGAACATAAAATAATAATGGCCTTTATGAGTTATAAAACCTATTTTATGGATACCCTCATATTTAATTTGAATTTAATGATACCTAGAACAAATATCTAGTTTGGTAAAATAAACAACACTATGTAACTCATCTAAAAAATCATTAATGACTGGAATATGGAACTTATCTTTTATGGTGTACTTGGTGAGTTATTTATAGTCTAGGAACATCATCCAAGTGTCCCCTTATTATATACCATGATTTTTGGAGACAAATATCAACTTTATTTATGTCTAATTACACCTACCTCCAACATCTCTTATACCATATTTTTAATTTCAATTTTATGGGCATATGGATACCTCAATGGTATGATGTTTGGTGATTTACTACCTAGAATCATTAATATGAAATGATCATGGCATCTTCTATTGGTACTCCTTTTGGCATCATGCCAAAAATAACTTTTTGGTCATAAAGAATCATTTGTAAATTAGGATGTATATACACATGGGTTGGTTGAACTTCTATGAAAAATAATCATGCTAAAAATATTTTAGTCCCCCTTTTTAAAAAAGGTTTGATCATTTTATGTGAATTAACCAATTGTGGATATTTTTACCATAATCCATGTAATTCAAATTTCTTACCTTTAGAATAAAAATGCATGAAAATTCCCTAGAAACTCATATCTATGGTGCATAAAGTTATGAGCCTTTGTACTCACAAAAAAACATATCAGCCCCATTCATGGGAATATAAAACACATGATAAATTAGGATGTAGTCTCCCATAACAAGATTAATACTATCACATTTACTAGAATAATTGACTATGCCACTATCTATAATCATGACCTAAAAGTTTGGAATTGGGTAAATGAAATAGTTCAAACAAGTAGCCAACATACTATTGATGAATTTGTGTGTATTCCCTTGGTCAATAAAAACTACCACATTCTATTTCTTGAGGAAACCCACCACCGTAATAACTTGAGAATTAATAATAATCAAAAGTTCATGATAGAATATTATTAGTGTAGGAATTTATTTCCTATTTATTTATTTTATTTGGATTATTCCTACACATGTGGTTTAGCTTGCTCAAGTGTCATATCATAGGGAGTTTCTTGACTATCATTTTTAGATAGTTGGTAGGATTTAATCCTTAACCCCTCATTCCATCATAGGAGTCACATGCTTATACTAGTCTCTCTTTCCACTATTCTAGGGGAAGTTACTTGTCATCTCTCCTATTTATACTCTTTTTATAAAGCTAAATATATGAAGTGTTGGATATTTTACCTATATGATTTTAAAATTATTCTCACTTGTGATTTCATTTACTTTCAATAATGCTTATTCAATTTCTTGACTCTTATTCATAAATCAATGCATTTACTTGATCCAAAAATCTTGATGATTCCCCAATATGGTATTAGAGACATTATGGTATATGAGTGTCTGATCATGTTGTTATATTATTTTAAATTTGTGAGTTTATCTATAAAATAAGACTATATTCCTATTTTGATACTTTCTCCATTGCTGAGAGTTACTCTATGTTAGTACATGTTCTTTGTTTTGCATTGGATTGTATGAAGCTGTACAAAGACAATCTTTCCTCCCAGATGAAGCCTCTGTGCATGTAAAAGACTATCAAAACATATTGGAGGTCTCATTCAACATAGAGAAATATTCCATTGTATCAAGACCTTCATTCTACTCATGGCCTGCATCAGAGACTAACATGTCCTAAGGAGCTAGGCATTTTTTCTTAAAGCTATTTTATTGAGAACTTGGAGCTTTAGCATAGGTTTATGATGATAATGTCTCTCACACTATTATCTAATGAGGGAGGGATTTTTTGACATTTTATTCATCATGTACCTGATATGTAAGGAGGATATACTATATTCTATATCTTTAAAATTCATATTCTAACTATCATCTTTGTATATTGGCCTAGGTTTTTTCTTTCCCTACATTTTCTCCCTTTCCTACTCTTCCCATCTCATTCATGTCTCTTGTTATCTTCTAATTCACATTGAATCCATTATTCCCTATGTTGTTTGACCTATGTATATTAACCCTAACTTTTTATATTTTCTTTCTTTATTAGTCGATCCCTTCATAAGATATTCCTAACTAGTTTTATACCTCTTGCAATCTTCTACCACCATTTGGGTTTGCTAGAGCCACTAGTCATTACTCCTCCTTCACCTAGTTCTTTGTTGAACCCTTTAAGATGGTCTATGACTAATCACTAATTTTAATGATATTTTGATAAGTTTATAAACTATTTTTTTACAATCATGGATTTCAAAACCACTTTTGTTCAAATTCATGGTTTCAGGAACAAACTTCTATGGGTTGACTAAGAGTTTACATTGTTTTTTTGGTGAATGTTATAGTGGGGTGATTTAGTTAGTTGGGAGGTTGATTCAAGTGAATTTGGGACATATAATGGATGGTTGGTTATTTTGACACTCTTTAGTGGGTTTATTTTCAAAGTGGAGGTAGATTCCATCTTGAATAATGGGAAGGTGTTTTTTTTCTATAAAAGCAATATCAATAGTTTTTTTAATTGTTTATATATAAAAATAATATATTGTATTTGGGAGATATAAGGATATTGTATTAATTTTTCTTGGCCATATACCTATTTTTATATTTATTAAATATGGAGGGTGAGGCTTGGTTTAGTAGGTGGCCAAACGCCCTCACAAAGAGACCTTCTTTTATCCTTCTCTCATTACTTGATATTTGGCTTTTGTATTCCTCATTTTGATGAGTTTTTAGTGGAAAAAAACATCCATTTTTAGGGCTTTCTGGGATAAAATTAGTGAATTTTGGGAATTTCCAAGGGCCGCACAAGTTCCAAATTGTGTTTGGTGTTAAGGTTGTTGCCCTTCAACCTCACCTTATTCACGATAGGGAGTGTGCTTGGGGCACTACCATAAGACCCTACAAGGGGCACTACCTCTTGACTATATTGGGGGATGTCACCCTTATACCCACAAATTTTAACCCCCTTTTTAGTACTTTTAGTGTACTTTCTTCCATTAAAGGGTGAGATATGATCTAATAGGCGGTTAGATCCCATGACAACATTTTATGTCTTATTGAGATTTATACATGGATGCATTATCAGTAGAGCCCAATGTCCTCCTATTCACCAATTTTAAATTTAACCTATTCCTTTTTGGTGTCACTTTTTACATTGATTACTTGTATTTAGACAAATCTCTAGTTATGTCTGATGCCCATTCACTAAGACATGCATTGGCACTAGTGGACTATTAGATCTTATTTATTTAGATGAATTTTTGGTTGTCTCATATTGAGCATGAATTATATTTAAAAACTTTTTTTTGGGTGGGGGGGGGCGGTGGGGGGGCATTTTTTATTGTCTTGGATGGGTTTATGTGGTCCCTACTTTTTATTTTGTGTGCACACTCAGTTTACATGACTTGTGTGTCACTTTGGTGTCATTTGCACTGATTGATCTTGTATTTTTGAATGCATTATCATATGATCCTGACATCCATTCATTAAGTGTGAATTGTCATTTATGCAATATTTTTTCTCATTGAACTTATTTGGTGTCTTCTCTTATTCATGTAGACTCCACTTGTGAGATACTAGTTGATGATGAGAGTTGATTATACACATGTGGTTATTCTTTCGAAGAAAACTATGCTTATTGGCATATGTCTATGGAACACTTGCTCACACATAATAATTGTATTACATTTATATATGAATAGATTCTGTCTTCCACTATATTGAATAATCTAGAAATTTAAATTAAACTAATAAATCTTAATCTAAACTATCTCAAACTAAGCTAGAGTTACAAACAAAAGAAATAATATAAAATTATAACTTAGTTTCAAAAAGATTCTTCCATTGTATTGTGAATTTGATTATCTCTCTTTGAATTGTGGTTTTACACTCTTCCAATGTAAGGTAAAATGGGTAGTGTTTTGGTGCAAAAATTCTCTTTGATGGATTTGATTCTCTTTGGATTTGCTTATGATTTTGATAGCACTTCATTAGCATAAGTCAAGATGATGAAAGTGATCGGTTTCAGGGTTATTTATAGATTTTGGAAGAAATATCTAATAGTGGAGAATTATTTAGATATTTAAAATAATCCAAATAATCTATGGTGGCTAATGAGTCCTCATCCATAAGGATGATGATCATTTCAAATGGTTCAGAGAAACATGCAAATGATTAGCTAAGTCACCAAAAATGGGTCAAATTGTTTGACAACTCAAGTGATGATTCAAAAGAAGTTGAGGAAGTTAGGGAATTGGTTGGGGTGAGTCAACAAGTGAGGGGGATAAATGTGGAAGATGTTGGGTGAGGTGTAAAATTTTTATTTAATAATTAAATTTGGATTAAAAGTGTGCAAAATTGATTAAATTTGATTTATTCAACTATTTAAGAAAAGGGAAATGTCATGAATTATATTTCAAATGTTAGGAAGAATAATTAATAGGTTTTAGGTGTATTTTGACACTAAATGTAATTTAGGTGTCTACATTTTCCCCTCTTTGAAATGGTGTTATGAAGCAATACCATTTAAAAGAATAGAAAAAGAAGTAGAGTGTTTGATGATTAAGCAGAAATTTTTTGCCCCAATTGAATGAGAATGAATGTGATGATGCCCTCTCAAGGGTTTGTGCAATAAAATAGACAAATTATCAAAATGAATGAAAAGAGGAAATTATTAAATAGTTTAGACCATCAATAAATCAAATTATTAGAATCCATGTCAAACTTACAAGGTTAACATATGTGTAAATAGGTTGCCTCGAGTTGTGAAAATAGAGTATTGATCATAAAAATAATATGTCACCATTCAAAAATTTAATGTTTAGTGGATGCTCATGACATAAGTGCCATGTGAGTGGACATGGGAATGATATTTCCTAGCAATAATAATCTACATATCCAAAAATGGTAAAATATAGTTTTTCAAATTGTAATGAAAATTTATGAGATCGATAGTTACAAGTGAATGGGATTGTCCTAAAATTTGATTGAAAATGGATGAAAAGTGGATAAAATGGAGGGATGGTGAGGGGAAATTGAAATGGGATTACAATATAAATAGAATATTGGGTGGTAATAAATTCATTTTTGCACATTTGTTTCTTAGAGATCTTTGTTAGTAAAAGGTGAGTTAGAAGATTTACTTGAAGACCTTAGAGGAAAATGGATAGTATTCCACACCACCAACATCATGGAGAGTGAAAGGAGACACTAGAGACTAGAGAGGAGTGGGCCTATGGTAAGTTAACTTTCATACCCTATCTTGTATATTTAAGTGAATTTATTAGGGTTTAAAGTTGATTGAAACAAATTCTTAGTTGGGATATTTGTGAGTTTTGCAATGAAAGTTGTAAAATCACTATAACAAAATGCAAAATTGTTTAACTAGACATTGAATTCATTAAATAGGGTTGAAACATTCTAGGGGGGACTGAGGTTGGGGATTTGTGAATTTTATTTTTTTAGTTGTGAAATTATGCAAATGGGTAGAAAATTCATCAATATGGGTAGTGAAATTGTTCAAGAGGAAAATTAGTTAGGGTAAATGCGAAATTACATATTAGAGGAGTGAAATTGAAGACATGGACAGCAAAATTAATTCAATGGGTAGAAAAAATGTGATAGAATGATAAATTAAAGAATTTTAGTTTGAATTCATCAAAATATATTATGAAATCATTAATTTGAGCATAGAAAATGTGAGTTTTAGAAGAAAAGGGGAAATTAGTAAAGGATAAATAAGTAGAATGCTAAATTTCTTTAAAATAATATGAATGAAGATGTTGTTTTTGAATTTTTGTGTTTGAATGTTTTAAATTAGTGATAAGTGGATTTTTATGTTGATAGATATAATTAACCTTGTTCTAATATGTCATGTTTACAGGAGGTATTTCCAGTACTTACGAAATGGAAGTAGAGACCTAGTACATTAGAGTAGATAACATGTTTTACTTAGTATGAGTTTGGGGTATTAGAGGTGATAGGGTTATCATACATAGCTAAAATGCTATGGATTTGAGTAGATAGGGTTTTATTGACTGTATTGTCTAAGAGATGGCATAGTGAGAACAACACTTTTCACGTATTGATAAGTGATATGAGTGTGACACTAGAGGATGTATATCAAATTTTAGGTATTCTAATATAAGGGAGATGAATATACTATGGTCAAAGTTCTTAGGGATGACATTATACAATATTTTTAGAGATAGATTGATTCCAATTGTGAGAGGGGTAGATATTGACTACTTTATATGATTGGATATTGATTCTTTGACTATGGTTGTTGTTAGTGGTATTATGATTCCTAACAAGGGCATAAAACTATGTACTATTAGTTTTATACATGACATTAGAGACATGATGGAGATGGGGGAGAGGTTTGCATGGGGACCATGCATTCTTACACATTTATATAGGGATTTACACCATGTGGTTTATGTAGGTGGGAAGGAGATTGGTCCTTCCAAATATTATAGGTTTGGTGCTAGGAACACATCACAATAGAGAGGCTTATTAGACATATGAACACATGTTTTATTTATGATCATATAGCTTATGGATGGAATATGATCATAGGTACCCACAAACCACACTTGGGTGACCTAGAGTTTTATAGGAGGACTATAGATGAGATAGGTGAGGATCATATCACCTAGAGACCATATAGAGATATTGTGTTTTAGTGGCCACATGATGATTTATAACTAGATTACATGATGAGCTAGTGCTCTGTTATTGGTATACATGATTTTATTATAGAGAGATATTACCTAGATAGGGTGATGAGGTAGTTTATTATCAGACAACACATTCATACAGGTGTTCACATCTTTACATGAATAATTAGGGAAAGGTCACATTGTATGGTTACTATTGATCTTGCAATAGTATACCATATCTGGTCACAATTATAGATGGTGAGATGGAGTGACAGGAGGGATGTTGTTGATGCTATAATAGTAGATGTATATGAAAATTAGTGGGCTTGACAATAGCCTATGAGATTCATAGCTCCATATGTACCACCATGTACTTGGAGGTAGATATTATTTTCCATTTTGAGCTAACAACCATGATGCATAGGATTAGGATCTTGTATCATGAAGATATTGATAAGAGAAAGAGAATTTACACATGGATGAGGTATATGACATACTTTATATGAGATTAATCTACATGACATAGAGATTATTGAGGTGGAGTATGTTGATATTCTACATGAGGTAGGTATTGATGTGGGTGTAGACATAGATATGAGGGTGATACAAAGAATGTAGATGGAGAGGATACTCCATTGATATTTATTTATAGTGATGGAGATAGGGATGGAAAGGACACAATGATGAGATCAGTACATGAGAGACACATAGATAGAGGGGACATGACTAGTCCTTCACATAAAGGTAGATCTAAAGATGATGTCATGTCCCCTTTTTCGTGGACATTGACAGGCTTGATGATTAGCTTATTATGTGACCTTCGTAGGCTAATATGATGGATAGAGGGTCATAATGGAGCTTGGCTTGACTTTGATTCACAGAATTTCTACATTTGGTTTTCATTCAGAGTCTTTCAGACATGTTTGATTGATGCTCCTATTATTTAGGGATATTTGACATGCAGCGGAGCACCTTTATTTTGGTATGGTAATATGCGGAATCATTCCCTGATTCACCTGCTTCGATCGGTTTGAGGATCTGATGTATATTGAGGGAGATATTAATATTTGATTGATTTAATCAAATATTAATTATTTGGTCTCATTAATAATTAATTATTAATTATTAATTATTTGCTCTAATTTTAAATTAGAAACCCTAATGCTAATTTAAGAAAACCCTAATTAGGGCAAGCATATCTTTTGAGGGTATAAGGGTTTCACATGGAGGCCATTATTGATTATGTATGAATTGATTATTGAAATTGGAGAAATTCTTCTGTGAAGACTGAGCCAAGGGTTCCAGGATTCCATTTGCAGTGGAGAACGTCAACTCTTCATTGTGTGCAATTCAGAGGTTGTGAAAGATCAGCCGATCTATTGCCAAATTGAGAGATAGCTTCATCCAGAAGTTATCACAGAGGTACAGATTTGAGAGATAGCTTCATCCAGAAGTTATCACAGAATTTCAAGGTTGAGAGATAACTTCACATAGAAGTTATTACAAATATTTTAGGTATTTATCTTTATTGAGTTTTGATCCAATAAATTATACAGATAGAGATATTCTGTATTAGAATAGTATATCTTCAGATCAGGTGGTTCAGCAATCAGGGGTTAAGAACAGACAGGCTGGCAGCCGTACTAAGTCCGTACAAGTCCATACAGATCCACGTAGATACCGACACCAGCAGACAGAGATCCCCAGTGACTGACATCAGTCGTCTGAGGACCGATGTCGGCAGATAAAGACCTATAGAGATCGACGTCGGTAGTATATCGACCGACACCGGCGACTGTGTGTTCGACACAACAGGCTGAGACTCCCAGAATTGCAAGTTTATTCCCAGTTTGCATAATTTCAGGGTTTTAAGACCATATCTATAATATTCTTTGGTTTGCATAAGAAAGGACATCTATTGTAATCAGCTGGATGAATGATAAGATCTGTGATTTGTTTATGCATGTTTGAATCTATTCTGCAAATTGTATCTTGTTCAGAGCTTTATATGTTTCTATATTCCCTGATTGAAGGGGATATTACAGTTGTTCAGAGCTTTTGTAGGAGAAAAAAGAGCCCCTAAGTATGGGACGTCATAGTGGTATCAGAGCTAAATTCCTGCCATCCTGTTGGGCACATCAGAACTAATGTCTTGCCATCCTGTTGGGTAGTTCCAGGTTCAATTCGATTATCAATATGGCTCTAAGAGGGGTCAAAGATTTGGAAGAAAGCATGCACAATGTAAAGAAGAAATTAGATCATCCATTTCAGCAAGCAGATGACACTCTAAAAATTTTGGAGGAGTTGGACACTTATTTAGGCAAGGTTGAGCATTCAAATACTTATGAGATGCAAACAGCGTTATTTCCAGCGTTTGATTCGTTGGTGAAGCCCCGATTATTGAGACATCATGATGAGGTGGTAAGACTTGCAACTCTCTCTTGCATTAGTGAAATGATGAGGATCATAGCTGGCTTTGATTTTCATGATGATCAGATTATGAGAGAGGTACTTTATGCCATGGTAAAAAGCTTCGAAAAGTTGGATAACATTAGAGACCCTCATTTCTCAAGGAGGGCAAGATTACTTGAAACATTTGCAAGGTATGAATTTGAAAACGTTATGATGTTAGTAGGTTGTATTGGTGAAATTCGCATGATGTTTAAAATATTTTGGAATATTTTAGATGAGTTTCATTCTAGCAATATATTGGCATCAATGCACTCTATTATGTTCACAATCTTGTTTGAGGAGGAGGATAAAATTTCCAAACTCTTGGCAGAAGATTTATGGTATGTCTGGACAAAAGGGAGAAATGTCTCACCTAGAGCTTGCATGTGGTTAAAGAATTTAATTAATAGGCCCAAGGATCGTAGTGCTTTCCCTATGACATGCAGCCACTTGCATGATGAGTTTGACAGTTATGCTGATCCAGTACAGGGTGATATTAACACATCTTCAGGTAATGATTTATCTGCATTATCTTCACCGGTAGGGGTAGTTGAGGATGTTGTGGATGAGCTTTGTCTTCAGGTGAGTTCAGCACAAGTGTTAGACAGTGAGGACGAGCCTGATGCTTGCATTCAGAGTGTGGAGGTATACTCAGAGGTTAGTACATTGAGTATTGGTGATGAGTATGTTTTTGTAGCTGCTGATGAGGAGCATGTTGTTAAGGCTAACACATATATTCAGGACTTGGGAGTACCTGATTCTGAGGAGTTTGGGATACCAGTGGAGTTGAATCTCCATATTGATTATTCTCATACAGATGATAGTGTGGTACAGTTGGTTATGCCGCCTTTATAGAGAGATCAGTTATGGGATGGATTGGCACCATCTTTTGTAGATGGAATTTGCAGTCACCAAGTACATAGTCTACAGTATCGACACATCCAGGGTAGTTGTGATTTCAGAGATTGGTTGAGTTGTGTTCACCAATTTGATTATGGGTTCCTCTTTGTTCTACTTCTGTTGATGTTACAGGTACTTGCATTGATTCACAGCAGTGCAGAGCATAACTACATTTGGGATCCAGGTGGATCGAGTAGTTCATTGTTCCGAGATTGCTTGGGGACAAGCAATTTCCGGAGGGGTGGATTGTCATGTCCCCTTTTTCGTGGACATTGACAGGCTTGATGATTAGCTTATTATGTGACCTTCGTAGGCTAATATGATGGATAGAGGGTCATAATGGAGCTTGGCTTGACTTTGATTCACAGAATTTCTACATTTGGTTTTCATTCAGGGTCTTTCAGACATGTTTGATTGATGCTCCTATTATTTAGGGATATTTGACATGCAGCGGAGCACCTTTATTTTGGTATGGTAATATGCGGAATCATTCCCTGATTCACCTGCTTCGATCGGTTTGAGGATCTGATGTATATTGAGGGAGATATTAATATTTGATTGATTTAATCAAATATTAATTATTTGGTCTCATTAATAATTAATTATTAATTATTAATTATTTGCTCTAATTTTAAATTAGAAACCCTAATGCTAATTTAAGAAAACCCTAATTAGGGCAAGCATATCTTTTGAGGGTATAAGGGTTTCACATGGAGGCCATTATTGATTATGTATGAATTGATTATTGAAATTGGAGAAATTCTTCTGTGAAGACTGAGCCAAGGGTTCCAGGATTCCATTTGCAGTGGAGAACGTCAACTCTTCATTGTGTGCAATTCAGAGGTTGTGAAAGATCAGCCGATTTATTGCCAAATTGAGAGATAGCTTCATCCAGAAGTTATCACAGAGGTACAGATTTGAGAGATAGCTTCATCCAGAAGTTATCACAGAATTTCAAGGTTGAGAGATAACTTCACATAGAAGTTATTACAGATATTTCAGGTATTTATCTTTATTGAGTTTTGATCCAATAAATTATACAGATAGAGATATTCTGTATTAGAATAGTATATCTTCAGATCAGGTGGTTCAGCAATCAGGGGTTAAGAACAGACAGGCTGGCAGCCGTACTAAGTCCGTACAGGTCCATACAGATCCACGTAGATACCGACACCAGCAGACAGAGATCCCCAGTGACCGACATCGGCCGTCTGAGGACCGACATCGGCAGATAAAGACCTACAGAGACCGACGTCGGTAGTATATCGACCGACGCCGGCGACTGTGTGTTCGACACAACAGGCTGAGACTTCCAAAATTGCAAGTTTATTCCCAGTTTGCATAATTTCAGGGTTTTAAGACCATATCTATAATATTCTTTGGTTTGCATAAGAAAGGACATCTATTGTAATCAGCTGGATGAATGATAAGATCTGTGATTTGTTTATGCATGTTTGAATCTATTCTGCAAATTGTATCTTGTTCAAAGCTTTATATGTTTCTATATTCCCTGATTGAAGGGGATATTACAGTTGTTCAGAGCTTTTGTAGGAGAAAAAAGAGCCCCTAAGTACGGGACATCACAGATGACTAGACCCTTATTGATAGACTTCATGAGGAGATATGAGCTTGTGATGGTGAGATTATGGGGTTACATAGAGAGGTATCTAGATTATAGGGGGAGATGGATAGTATAGGAGGCTAGTTATCACTTAGAGTGGCTAATATCAGACACCTTTAGGCTGAGGTGGGTAGAATCTAGGTTGAGGTGGAGAGATTAGAGAGAGATGCTATTGCTAATGCACTAGGATTTGTTACACATGATGTAGGGACACATACTCTAGATTAAAAAACATTAAATTAGATGTATAATATATATATATATATATATATTTATATATAATATATATATATGTATATATGTATGTATATATATATATGTATATATATATGTATGTATATATATGTGTATATATATGTATATATATATACATAGATACATAGATACATACATATATATATATATATACATAAATGCATATATACATACATATATATATATATATATACATATATACATACATACATACATACATATATATATATATATATATATATATATATAGGATAGGGATATCATGAAGATTGACCTTGTTGAGGCTAGATTTTTGTTAGAAAGACAATGTTAGGTATCCAAACTTGATAAGGTTATAAGAGCCATGGAGAAGGTGACATACTATAATATTTTATACGAGGTCATTCCATGCTCACAAAGGGCACCATCTTACAAGGAGTACTTAATTAGGTAATATTTTTTAGGGATATCTATGGGATAGGTTTCACATCACGTGATGGGTCCTCTTGGGGCACACCATAGTGGTATGACCCAAGTCTGAGATCAGATGCTCCATCTAAGGGGTAGGCTGAATATATATATATATAGGATAGGGATATCATGAAGATTGACCTTGTTGAGGCTAGATTTTTGTTAGCAAGACAATGTTAGGTATCCACACTTGATAAGGTTATAAGAGCCATGGAGAAGGTGACATACTATAATATTTTATACGAGGTCATTCCATGGTCATAAAGGGCACCATCTTACAAGGAGTACATAATTAGGTAATTTTTTTTAGGGATATCTATGGGATAGGTTTCACATCACGTGATGGGTCCTCTTGGGGCACACCATAGTGGTATGACCCAAGTCTGAGATCAGATGCTCCATCTAAGGGGTAGGGTGAGACTTGGCATAGTTTAAGGATGGATGAATCAATACACACATACTTTAAATGTATCTTTTGTATAGACACATTCAATTTTGACACATACACACACACACACACACGCACGCACATGCACACACACACACACACACACACACACACACACACACACACACACACACACACACACACACACACACACACACACACACACACACACACACACACACACACACACACACACACACACACACACACACACACACACACACACACACACACACACACACACACACACACACACACACACATGAATCATTCTAGTTATGATACTTTTACTATTTAGATGGACATTATAGATTGGTGATGGACTATATTTATGATTATCTTCATTTATGCATAGTATATGGTTAGATGTATAGTTTGAATACTATTATACTTCTTGAATTTTTATTCACACTAGCATATGTTAATTCTTTTCAAAATTTTATTATGGGATATGACATGTATGATTTGATTATGAATGCATGGATAATGGTTTTAGATAGCTACCTTATTTTTTCATTTTTTCTTGCATTAGATATCCAACAATAAATGAGTATTGAGCAGCCTGATGTTTAATATAGTGTAAGAGACATTAACACCAATGATATTAAATAATCATGATGAATGTTTTATGTTTTAGGCATATGGACTAAAAAATAAAAAAATATGTAAATAAAAGTACATCATGATATAGACAAATCATAACCATACTATAATGTAATTCAAAAAAGAATCTTGACTTACACATAGAAACCAAAAAATAAAACATGTAATGTAAGATATGAAAACATGATTATTATAGATTATATGGACACACAAAATGACTATGAAAATAACATTGTAAATACAAATGACATACAAACAACCAAATAAACAAATATCAAATATTTTAAAGATAAACAAAAGACAAAATGATGTAAAATAATCAAAATGAACTAAAATAATGAAAGATAAATAAGATGACTAAAGATTAAGTAGCCAGTGATGGAAAAAGTAAGAAATGAAAAATAACCAAGTGAATGGTTAATTAGGAAAAAAGGAAAAATAACCAAATTAATGGTTAGGGTTAAAAAAAGATAAATAACCAAATAAATGGTTAAAGATAGAAAATAATAAATAACCAAATAAATGGTTAAGGATAGAAAAATATAAATAACCTAATTTATGGTTAATATGAAAATATTAACAATACAACAACTAAACAAACAAGGAGTCAAGTAATGAAAACCATAAACCATTAATCAATACCTAAGATATAAAAAAAGACTTATTATCCTAAACAAGGTTTGAGAATAATTGGTAGCCAAGATATAGGCTAATAACTAAATAAACATTAAGGAATGCATGAATGGAAAAACAAATCCATTCTCCAAGGAATGGATGATGGGAAAGTGGTGGCTAAGCTAACCCAACATATTTCATGTCTCTAAGTGTTGCCTACATAATCCACCCTAGACAAAGTCTATATGGAGATATCAGTCAAGATGTAGTTCTCCCAATATGGGAAGTGATGAGAAAGAGGTTGATTGATGAAGTGTTAAGTATTTAATTAAAATATGCATGATTGTCCCACCCAAGAAATGTGAGTGAATGTGGTTAGAAGATAGATTAGATGGTAGATGTTTTCAAGAATTTTTTACATGTAGTTTTGGATGTGTTTTTGATTTTTTTTATTGTTTTTAGTTTAACATAGGAGACAAACAATTATGATAAAAATATTAATATATAATATGTTATTATATCATGAGAAAGGACATAGGTAAATAAGTATAAGTATCAATCCATTATCTAACATGTTATAGGATCAGTGACGAGCATGTCACAAAAGATGATTTGGAAATATACAATGGACTATTGAACACAATGCCCCTAATTAACTAGGGTGAATATAGATAATGGATTTTTTACCATGGTACTTGCCCAAAGTACCATTAAATTGGTTTTCACTTTTGGATGATCTATGTTCTTTTGCTTTTCTATTTTCTTTGTTTTTTTGTGGCTTTTGATTTTTTTATTTTTGATTTTCTTATTTTTGACACCTAGGATATTAACAATATCATATATAAAAATTTAGGCATAGAATCTCTTAAGGTACATGATGTTCATAGGTTCATCAATATCCTTTCCATCTTCTATATCCAATCTATAAGCTCCTGATCCATACTTAGAAATGATAACATATGGTCCCATATAATTAGGCTCACACTTTAAATTCTTTTTTCCTTCAAAATTTGTATTACATTGGTTTTCCTTAAGAATAAAATCTCCATTTTAAAATTCCCTAGATTTTATTTGCTTATTATAACAATGACAAAGGCGATTGTGGTATACTTGTAAATGGTTTAGATCATTAAGTCTTGTTGTATAAAATTAGGCTTTCTAGTCATGGTCTTAGTCACATGCCTACCTATCTATCTAGGTTGGATCTAAGCTTGTCTTAGAGGGGTGAAAACCTTGATAACTCCTATGGTGCTCAACATTTAACACTTGGCAATATTGAAATCAATATACATAAGGTACAAGCCTTATGTTCTCACCCAAAGTGTAGCAAAGAAGGGATCAGGGTCTATGTTGGGACAATTACGCCATGACACAAATCTATTCTTTAGGGGCTTGGGTTGGTGTAATGATGGTTTGGCATTCATAGGTGTAAGTCTTGGGCTTCATAGGCTCAATGGCATTTAGGCATTTTAGGGCCAACTGGGTGTTGGGTTAATGGACTTAGGCATGGTCTTTTGCTTACGCATGGATATCATTCAGACATAGGGTCTTAACCACAATTATCATAATTCCTATTTTAGGCATGAGGCTCATTGGTATCCATAGGTCTGCCATGAATGATCTAGGTTGGAAGATCATAAGGACTTCAATAACACACTTGATAGAATATAACATGAAATAAATGGACATTCAAAGACTTAATGATTTATCCCATTAACCATTTTCATAAATCATTCTTCATTAATATGTTAAATAATAATACATACATAGTCTTTATAAACTAGGCAAGTATTCAACATAAAATACTAAGGCCTAAGCTCACAGGTGAGCTTGGACATTACAATGGGGAGTATCAAAATGCATCCCAAGATATATTATAAACCTAAGATAATCCTCTAGCAAAAATTCACTAGAGATTCACTACTCTAGTTCGCCTCTTCTCTTCAACTAAACTTGGCTTATTTTTATAAGCTTTAGAGCATCTTAGTTTTATGTAAAATGGGGCATGCCAAATACTAAGGTGGTATTATAGGTACACATTCTTCCACCCCCTCTATGCTTTGTATATAATGTGTAGTCACTATCTTATACACCCACTTCCCAATGCTACATGATTCAAAAGGAGCCACTTTTTTTCAATGGTCAGTCTCTATCTTGTGCACCTAGTTCCTGGTGATTCTTAGAATTATTAGCTACTAGCCAATTGGCATCATTAAAAGACAACAAAAAACAATCATCCATATAATTTCCTTGTGCCTAGGTGTTTGTTGAGTTGGCACAAATTTACTACCTATCATGAAATGGGGCCCAAGATTACCCCATACAAAAATGTTAGTCCAAACTTAAACTATCCTTCTACTGCTTTAACTACACAAAATTATGGTGCACTCTACTATAGTTTCACTTGGAAGTCATCAAAGCCCTAGATCATGAGCTTAATTTATTTGATGGCGATACAAATCTCTATAGAGTTAGCCTCAAGAATGAGCATGTTAGTGTTATCTAGTTCCTTACAGAAGTCTTCCAACCTTTCCTTAGCCTTTTGGATGCTGCCATCTAGGATGGCTCCCTGATCACTCACCTTTGTCTAGAATGTGTGGAAAAGCTCTTCTTGGTCCTATTCTTAGGTTTTTAGTTGGGAACTCAATGTGTTGACTTATGCCATGATTTTCATGTGCTCAGCCTTGATGATAGTGAATGCTTGTTTCATTAATGCATCCTTCTCCTCTTTCACTTTTTATAAGTACACATTGATGATTGATGATTGGGTGGAAAAGTTACAAAATATGACATAAAAATCATCTACATGCTCCTACAACCTTGTAAAGAGGTCCTTAACCTCATAAATATTTTTGTTGATCTCTTTCTTTAGGAATTTTTAAGGGTCTTCTTGTTCTTCCTATGCTGGCTTAATCTAAGGGAGCATCTATTTGACCAGTACACACACCTTATCCACTTATAAAATATGGGAAGTGTTAGTACCATCCAAAAGGGATGGATATACTTCTTCAATGTACTTGACAAACTACATGAGTTTGAGCTTCATGGCATTGAGTTCTTCCTTTACCTTAAGTGTTATATCTTTCCACTTTGTGGCATAAACATCATTGAAAATGTTCTTGAATGGTACCTCAAAGGCCATCTTAAGGAGAGTGTTAATCAACCTTACTAGGTTCATGTCTTGGAGGTTAACCCATTCGTAGTCATGCCCCTCTTCTAGTTTCTCAACACTCTATATTACTTTTGATATCACCTCAAAATGAGGCTCATCCATGTAGCATTAAAATGTAAAGGATTCTTGATGGCACACCAATGTTGTTGTAGTTATGGAGGGCATGTATTCCAACATGTAAAAATCCTCATCTATGGTATACCCCTTTTATGCCTTTTCTTAGTAGCTTGGCTCAAATTTATCTTTCTCAATGATTATCTCTTTTTGCTCTTTCTCCTCTTCATTGGCATTTATCCCTTCCTCAGTGCCTTCTTCTTCTTTTCCTTCTTTTAGGGGTTCTTCTTCTTCAAACCTTTCCCCTTCATTTGTTTCTTCTTCTTATGGCTCCTTGGCATGAACTTCCATAGGTTATTTCTTAGTGCCAACCTATTCTTTTCCTTCCTTTTCTATTTGTTCCTTTGAGGTGATAACATCACCTTATTTGTCTCTAGGCACCCCTTCAGTACTAGGGCATGCCTATTATATAGCTTCTTATGCTAAGTTAGTGTGGGTGTTAGGTGCCTCTACTATTTTAGTTTTAATGGGTTCCATGCCTATAGAAACCCTTTTATCTTCTTACTCTTTCCTAGCCTTCTCCTTTTGATCCTTATTTATTTCCACCTTCCTCTTCTTGATGATCATGGTAGTTTTCTCCTCTTCATCCCTTATCTCCTCAACCTCCACTTTATCAATTTCTACTTGGGTCATGCCCTTGGCCCTCATGGCCTCTCTCTTATGATGCAATTATAACACTACTTCAATGTGATCTTGATCAAGGCCCATCTTTTCCAATGTTTACCTCTACTCCTCTTCATCTTAAAGAGGCTACATTATGGGATCTTTCTTTAGTGTGATTGATGGTCTTACTTCTCCAAGCATGACATCAGTGCCACCTTGGAGAGCCTCATGTATTTCTACCACATTAGGCTCTTCCTTTGATTCTCCTTCTTCCATGTGATTTTCTTCAGCCTCAACTTTCTTACTTCCCTCCTCCACCATTCTGGCCTTCCTCATTTCTTCTTTCTTCCTATGTAGCTCATGTGCCTTCTATATGTCTACATCACTAAGGTCAAGCTTCCTCTAAGATTTTTCCTACTTTGATTATTAACTTTGTGGAGGTGGGAAAGTTTTTGGATACATGAGGATTCCTCTTTAGGTATGATATACACCTTTTTATCCAAATATTCCTACACTTCTATGTCCATCAGGGTGATAGTGGGCATCACAAAAAGGAAATTTGGCTTCTTTTGCTTCTCCTTTGTAATGAGAGAAGTCTTTGGCATGAAATTCATGCACTTATTTATTAGGTCCAATGAAGAGGATTCATTTCTTGAGAAAACATTAAACTTTATGTGCTTCTCTATTTATTATAGTGTCTCCCCTTTCTTCTTCTTGGGAGACTTCTTTGGCTCATCTAGCATTGGTGTGCTTTCATCATTGATTCTAATGGGAGGGTCATCAGTCTCCTTAGCACTAGATTTGGGGCCCTTCCTCCTAGGTTTCATATCATATTAAATCATATGTATGTACCTATGTATAGTTACATCTTGAAGAGGGTGGATGTTAGTGCGATCTATCTTTTTCATCCCTTATTATTCTTCCATTTGGGTGTACAAACTAGCATCACAACCTATTCCTTTCCATATCTAGTTCCCTCACTAGAATATCTAATTATTACACATTGGGGATCCTCCTAAGTGAAATACTTAGCTAAAAAAGCATATGGAATCTTTGACTAGCCAAACTTGTTTCCATCAACTAATGTAAGGTGGATTGTGTAAAAATGCTATAAAATGGTAAATATAACCATTTCATACATGATCTTGGGGAGATATTTGGGGATATGCCACTCAATATTGAATGCTTCTATATATTTTTTACACCACCTCATCATGTGCACTTTATATTTTGCACTAAAGGAAGTAGGGAAAGTGAATTCCTTGTATTTCTATGTCAGGGAGTCATTATGCTTTAGAAAAACCTGATTATCCTCATCCCCATTTAGTATGCCAATTTCCTCCATGAATATTAGGATGAGAATGGAACTCCACATAAAGGTCTCCTTTTTCATGTGGAATTCTAATGCATTCTTCATAAGCTCTTATGCCACAAAATTTATAATGTTAAAATTCATGCCTTGGGTCATATGGTATGTGATGCAGAGGTAAGTTTTTATTATATTTGTCTAATGACTACTAGGAAAGAGTTTTGAGCTCATGAGGTGTGAGGCCACCCTCATGTTGGGGTCCTTTCAATCTTTGATGGGAATTATAAATCCCCCATTATAGTAACTCAAGATCTTTACCATGCACTCCACCTCTTCATCATCTCCCATCATCTCATAGATGTCTTTTTTGGTGTTTAGGAGCCTGGTTATCCTTCCAAGGAGGCACACTGATATCCTCATGATCCTCCTTGTGAATTATATGTGGTCACCATGGATGTACGATAGAAGGAATTACACTAGTTTTATGGCTTCCCAAATCATGGCAAATCATATAGTTGATTTTATGTTGAAAGTTATCAATCTATCTTGAATAGAGACATCAAAAAGCATTATTCCTTACTTTATCTTTCTCCATATATCCACCATCTAATTTGATGTTAGGTCTTATGTATGGCTATAATTATGATGGTTGTACTCCTTCAGCTAGCAGGTATGCACAAATGAATGCCATTTTCCCCCCACTAAGACCTTTGGAGGAAATTACATTACTTGATAGTATATTTTTGTCAATGTATTAGGGTTAACTTATGCAATACTTACCCCTTTTATCAACAACACTACTATTCTTATAGGAGATAATTTACCACCACACATGCCCACTTTGGAATTTGTTATTGTAGACCTATTCCCTTTCACTTCTTGCTCATCCTAAACTAACTAGTATTTAAGAGTGGTGGGTTGGGTATATAAAACCTCACATTGTTACTGGCACTTCAAAATAATGATATCTATGACTTTACATTTACCTCCAAGCTTTATAGGTTGTTAATGATGTCCTTGGTGGCAACTCACTTTTTTGTCAACTAGTTTCTGCTCAAATTTCTTTCCACACCTCTATACACCAATATTATTGTGAGTACAATTTATATAGCTTCAAAATCATTCACTCTAGGTGATTTGGGGTACTTATATTCTTTCTCTAGTAGGGTTTCTACTACTTTGTCTCTTTGGTTCATTGGTTCACTCTGGTATTCTTGATGTCTCAAGTTTGCACAAAGTTTTTAATGGAAACTAGTCAGTTGTATGATGTTTTATACCCTTTCTCCATCTACCATCTTTAATGTAGGTACATTAGTAGTGTGGCAACATTTATATTTATTGAACCCCATGAATTTCTATGAAATCTTCAAAAATCCTCTTCCACCAACTCATTTATGATGGATCTTTATGCCTCTTCCATCACTGGATTCAATATTCCTAATAATATTTTGGTGAAGTGACTTGTGGTTTAAATGGTCACTTCCCATTTAAATATGGGTGGATACTAGTTATCTAAGATGATTCTCATTCTAAAATTCATTCTCTTTGCATGACCTTTTCCTTCAATATGGTAACTTGGGCATAGTTCCTCACATGCATGTGATTCATCCTCCTCGGTTCCACCTCTTATTGTGTTTCTATTTCAAGCACACTTATCTATCTTGGTCAGTTTCTTGTAATTTTTCTTGCCTTGGCCTATCCTACCTGATAAAAATCCCTTGTATTGGTCCTCCAATGCTTGATCCTCCTTTTCTAGTTCTCTTATGCACAATCATATGGTGCATCTTCACTATCTTACATATGATCAAGTTATGCATCTTCACTTGGATCCTATTTTATCTAAGTTAGGAAACCTCTTTGAACCTAAAAACATAGGTGTTTATCCCTAGGTTTTTGGAAACTAAATTGGTTGGACTCACCTGACTATCATTATGTGTGAAAGTTCCATAGTATTTCTCCCTTGGACCTCCATGACCCTGTAATCTATCTCTTACACACCTAGAGTTTGTGCATCTTCTTTTTGAGTTTAGCGAGTTTCACATGCCCACAAATTAGATGTCTATCCTTAGTTTATTTAGAAAGTGTGAGGGATTGACTCATCTAGTTGGATTTATGCATGAAAGGATAGACAAACATCTACCTAAGGGCTTGAAATCACCCTATATCTAGAATTTGATGCATGGTGGTCTGGTGTGCTTTTATTTTATAATGCTGGCAATCCTCATGTGTTGAGTACTTAGGTGTTTATCCTCAAGCATTTAGAAAGCAAAAGTGATAGACTCACCTAGCTATAATTATGAGTGAGGTGTTAGTATATTGTCTTGATGGGCTTTAAAGTATCACTTCTACACTCTTTACACTATTGCCAATAAAATAAAACAAAATTATTTGGCTTGCACCAAATGTTATTTTGATCATCTCAACTCAGACCAACAAGTGAACAAAAACTTAGTGTTTTCATGGTATAAGCATAATCCTATTTTTTATAGGGCTTAAACCTATTTCCATTGAAATTCCTAGGGAACATTTCACTAATCAAAGAGCATAACTTACATGTGCCTATTTCCAATATGTGGTGGATGATATAAGGGCCCATCCACCTTATATATATTTTTCATGGGTGCTTGAAATACTTGGATTTATAGAGAAAAATTAATGCTCCTTTTGATAGTACCTTATTATTTATATGCTTGTTGTGTCAAAGCTTATAATGCACCTTTTCTATCTATTGGCTCCATTTTACTTAGGCACACATCTCATCTAGGTTCTCCAAGTCCTCCATTCTTACACTCAATGAATCTATGTCATCTAACCAATCAATGTGTGTGATTTGTAATGATGGAACCAATAACTCCATTGGCAAGATTTCCTTAGTGCCAAACACTAGTTGAAATGGTGTATCCTTATTCATAAGCTTGTAGGTTGAATGATATGCCTATAGCACTACTGAAACTTGATCATCCCAATCTTTGTAACTAAAATCACATATCCTTGTTAAAAGGGGTGATGTAAATTGTTAGCTATTTATTCTCCTTATCCATCATAATATAGGGAACAAGTCTACATGTTAGAAAGGTAACGATCTTCACTAAATCCTTAGGGATGTGTTGGACTTTATATAGTTGTACATCCAACATGTCATCTTCAATAGGTGTCACCACATTGCCAAAATTGTTATGGAATAAATTGTCTATCCCCAATTTTTTCTTTCCAAGCTTAACCAAAATGAAGAACTAAAACTCATAGAATAGAACAATCCATCTATATATGGACCCATATAAAATAGGCTTGTTTATGAGGTGCTTGAGTACCTTATGATCAGTGAAAAAGATGAATGGATTTGCCATCAAATATTGTTTGAATTTTTTCAAGGCATAGACCATGGTGAGTGCCTCACACTATTTGGTAGTGTAACTCTACTATGTCAAGGTCAACTTTCTACTAGTGAAGGATATGGGATAATCCATTTAACTTTCACCAAGATATACCAAGATTGTGCCAATCATAGAGCTAGAAGCATAGACATGGATGTGAAAATGTGTTGTCTAGTTAGGGAATTATAAGATAGGTACACTAGCCATTTTGAGCTTTAAGGTTTTGAAGGTGGCCTTGTGCACCTCTCCCCAATATAATGGTCCATCGTTACACAAAATATCCTCTAGTGGCACTATAATCTTCTCATAACTCCTTATAAATTTTATATAATATCCATAGTGGCCAAGAAAGGTATGATTGTCTTTCTATGTAGAAGGAGTTTGTAGTTGAATGATGATGCCAATCCTCATTGGATCAATGAGCAAACCATCTTTACAAATGATGTGCTTGAGCAAGATTCTAAATAGTGTTAAAAATATGCACTCCTTCCAATTTAGGGATATTTGAAACTACTTTCATCTCTCAAACATTAGGCATAGTTTATCAAAATGGTCCTTGACAATGCCATATACCATCCAATCACCTAGATATAATTGGAGGAACATGTGGATGAATTCCTTGAACATGGTGATCACCACCTTGGAGAACATGGTTGACACATTTTTTAGTCCAAAGGGCATCATGTTATAAGCAAAATAACCCCATTTAGTCACAAAAGGTTCTTTTAGGATTATCTTCCTCCTCAATCTAGAATTGGTGGTAACCAAAGAACCCATCAGTGAAGGTATAAATTTCAAAACGTACAATGCCTTATAGGACTTCATCAGTGAATGGAATTAGGAAGGGATCATTGGCATAGGCAACATTCAATATTATATAGTCAATGCAAATGTAAATTTGCTCATCCTTTTTTATTGTTATTACCATTAGGCTCACCCACTCAAACTCCTACGTAGGCTAAATGACCCTTATGGCCAATATAACACTGATCATTTTTGTCACCTTGGTGCAGAGATTAGGATTCATTTCCTAGAGGTGATTTTTGACTAGTTTTGCATTTTTAATTAGATTTATTCTCATATTTCCTAAAAATGGGTTGGTGGCATTCATATCTTGATAAACCCCAGTGAAAAAATCTAATTGGAATTCCTTTATGAGATCTATTATTTATGCTAACTCTATGTCAGACTAATAGGTACCTAGAGTAGCCATCTATGGCTCTCTTTCTATACTGATATCCACTTTGATGGTCTTGAGTGGTGCATGGTATGGATCATTTCTCTCTTGGTGATAATCCTTGACTTGTTAATTTCCCTATATTGTCTTAATGCAAATATGAGTGGGGTCTTCTTCATTGGGAGCACTATCATCTATTTGGCACACTAACTTTCTTCTGGTAGTCAACATTTTCCAGTAGTAATCCTTTCAAGTTTCATTATCCTCCTTAATGGAGTCACTATTGAGACTTTATTCCTAAAATAAGGTTGGGAGTACCAAACCTTTTTCTCTAAACATGTCTTTCAATCACTCCTTGAGGATTATGATGTCTTCAAACATTGCCCTTTGAATCACTTGCAACAACTCAACTAGTTCTAAGTTCTATAAGGAAAAGGAGAAGGTATGCACAAACTTCTCCTTAAAAACCTCCCAATTGGTTATATATCAACATTTTTCATTGACCACATACCATACCCATGCCCATGCCCATGTCTTCAAAGTCTAGTAAAAAAAATGCACCTATAATTTCATGGGGGTAGTCTCACTACATCCATTCCATGTCTTTTCGCATATGCACACATACACCATGGGGTTAGAGTCACTAGAGTACATTGAGATATCTAAGTTCTCATTACTCTTCCTAAACTTGGTGCACATATACACCTTTACCTCTGGCTAAGTTTTGAAGTTAGACCTTTGTACTACCCACTAGTATGTAGTAGTGCTCCTCAAGGTATACACAAGTGCACCCATTCTATCTATCTCCTTGGGGAAACATGCTTCAAATTCATTGACATACCTTTCCACTATGTTTCTCCCCTCAAATTTTTAGATTAATAGAATCTTACCTTTTTTCTAGTATATTACCCTCTTTTCTTTCTTCTCTTGGTGTAGAACCCATTGTCTTAGAGCATAATCAATTTGGACCCAACCAGTCCTTACAAGTATTGGTTCCTTTGTATGAACTAAGTGACATATATTACTAGTTGCCTCATATGCCTCTTCAATCCATTGTTTTTAAGTAACATCAATGGTTTTTGAGGCTAACCACCCATTTTCCTAGGAAAGCACTCCCTAAACAAAAGGATAGTGATTCTCAATGCCTTACATCATGATGTTATAAATATGGTTGATCTCATACTCTAGATCAATGTTATCCACATAAGGGGTCCTTGGTCACTTGAAAGTGGGATAAGTACCCTTTCTTTCTCATTCTAAAAAGTCATGTATCACTTCTTAAAACACATATTTGCATTGTTGGCATATCATCAAGGCCTTCCTAAAAGCATTGGGCAGTTATCCTATTCAACCACCTCAATAACCTCAAATTCAATGTGAAATTTAGCACTCATAATATCTAAAATGGTGTCCTAAAGAATTTTGATCAGCTATGATTAGGTCTTGTTGGCCATGAATAGTACATGGGGAGGTCTCAGGGTTGGCCTACCCATCTTCTCCCATGTGTTCTTAATTAAGATATTGACCTATGTATTGGTGTCAATTATTACCTCATAGATGGACCAGCCATCAATGGTGGAATTCACTAGAAACTCTTGGTCATACTCTACATTATGACTATGCCTTACTTTAGAAATCTGCTCCAAATACAATGCAACAAATTCAATTATGTGGGGCTTAACAACTTCACTTGGATTTTTTTATGCATGCTCTAAGAGTAAATATTTTAGCAAGGGGAGCATCCCATCCATTTATGGGAGGTGAAGGATCTCTGTTAGATCCTATACTTCAACTTCCTAACTATCTTGATTTTTATGCAAAGTGGTAGCATACACTTTCAGATATCTAGCCAGCTAGAGTTATCCCTATAAATTTTGTATTACATTCATGACTTGTTCCAAGACATCTTTTTGACACACTAGGTGAGGGTAGGGTGCAATTTTTGGCTCAAGTTTCACTATGTATTTGGTATAACTTGTCTCACCATATTATAGTAACAACTCTTGTGTTGGCATAGTTTGAGGCTAAATGATGAACCCACTCTGAGTGGTTTCATATACCTTGATTGGATCTGTGCATACTAGCTACACTTTTAGATCCCACTTTTTATATTTAGGTTCATGCCTTATCATCCTTGTGCCCTTATCAACACCCATTTTACCTTGGGTTAGTTTTCTATACAAGTTAAGGTCCTCTTGGACTATATGTGTTCCAAGATAATACCCATACGTTAGATACATTGGGTAGTCATATTGATAGTGATCAATCAAACCACACTTGTAGTATGATCATGGTGGGAATATTCCTCCACTGTATCCTCTACCTAACCCTCTAACACCTCTTTGGTTTCTATATCTAGTATTCTATTGTTATTAACCTTGATTTCCCTTTTTTCCCTACTCTTTAGTGGTTATAGTTACTTGATGTGCACCTCTATCCATGTTCTGATGTATTTCATAAATTACTTGATAATCAACTATGTTGTGAGTTTAGGCATCACATAACTTGAATTAGATGCTTGTGATGGCCTAATTTGATTGATGTAATAAGGGTAAATTGTAACATCATGCACTTCATGATAAAATTTACAGCTAAGAAGTAGTGCATACACATTTTACCAAGGGTAATTATTTGTATTATGACCCTTCATCTCATAGTTAGTGCACCACAAAATGCTTCAAGAATATTAAAATGAACTAGTGGTCATAATTTGTAGTTGGGAAGCCATGAATGTAATCTTCACCTCCATAAAAGGGTTAATTCCTATATCTATGCTCCCAACCACCTCAACTCTGAGCACATATTCAAGTGCTTCTTGAGGGTCTATGAATGTTTTCATGGATCATACCCTTTTGAAAGGTACTAGTGGTCCTCCGAAAAACCATTACATATGTTGGGAGGGGTGAATGTCATAAGGGATCTTAGAAAGGAATGTCTTAAATCTAGTATCATACAAGCACATGCTCTCTGATAATCCCTATTTTATCTCCTTGAGTGTGGTAATGCTCTATTGCTCAAACTCATGTATATTGAAATCCTTTAAGAAGGCTCCCTTAAAGGTATCATAATCAATAATACCTTGGTTAGGATCAAACTTCCTATACTAAGTATGGGGGAGATCAAGAAAATTTGTTACAAACTAAGTTGCCTTACACCTGGATTGAGTTATTACTTGAGTGTGCCATTATAACTTAAACTTGAGTACACATTCTTCAGTAGTTTCCACACCTAAGTACTTTAGTAATAACATATCTATCTCATAATAAATTTGGGTTTGGGGAGTAGTCAGTGCCTAAAGTGCTTGTCCTCCTGGTGCTTGTCCTAGTTTTAGTCCTTTGAGGCCTCTAACCACTAGGCCGAGTGCTGGTCTGATGGTTACTAATAGTGTTTCCTAGGATACACTATTGACATTGGCTAAACTAGGGTAATTTCACTTATGTTATATCTATTTAGGCTAGTGCCTCAAATTATAGAGGTATCTTTACTTACCTCTTCATATGGGATAACTTATTCAATCACAAAGTTTTTGTCCAAATATGTAAAGTGATTGAAATCTATGTCGACAATGAGGTTAGTTGTCAATATTCTATTTTCCTTTGGGGAATTTAGTGCATGATCTCATTCCATAGGTTCAAATGGGGTAGGTGCATCTAGCACATCTCTAATGGTCAAGTTTTGAGGAAACCTTGAACATTCACCCATCAATGGTGGATCTTGTTCCAAGTATTCAAGGACTCATTCCTATGGATATGGTTTCCTTTCAAGAGATACTTCCTCAAGCCCTTCCTACTCACTATAGATCCTCTCAACACTTCCAAGTTCTAGATATTATATAAACCTATGCCTCCTCTTATTATAGCACTATTTCCTAATCTCTTAGTTATTAATTTGCTCATCTCCTTCCATTGTGCCTCCCTTACACATCCCCTTCTTCCCCATTGCACTGCTCATATGAAAGAGGACTTTAGCCTTCCATCCTCATTATTTTGAATCCATAATCCACCATCATCTTATTTAGTTTGATGATGAGTTATTTCACAAATGTATCTCTGGGTTTATGCAAGAACTAGTACTTTTGTTCTTCAGCGTAGGAGTATGTCAAGATCATGAAATCAAGCATATAGTTATTCAATGCCCCTTGCCACCATATATTTGTGGCTCTAGTCTAGGTGGCATATAAGTTTTTGAGCCTCTCTAAGCACTCATCTATCCACTTGTGGCATTATCTATAACTTCTGTTTATATGGTTTATATAATCATCCAACCAATAGTACACTTACTCTAGTAATTCTAAAATAACACCTCATATAAGGCATCATACAAGTGGTTATAGACCCACTTCTTTGGATTCTACCCTCTACAAGTTAGATTCCTCAACATAGAGCTATCTTCCACTTATTCTATCTAGTGCTTGATGTTCTTGAGGGAGAGTTATATCATTATCCTAGTTCACCATTACAATAACAAAATTCAACATGTCTCGACAACATAACTAAAATGTTATACAAAAGTAGGCTTTCTGGTAATGGGCCTAGTCATGTGCCTACCTAGATATCTAGGTTAGATCTAGGCTTTTTCAATAGGGGCATATACCTTGATGATTCCTATGGTGCTCGACATTTAACACTCAGTGGCACTGGTATCTATATATATAAGGATCAAGCATTATGTTCTCACCCAAAGTGAAATAGAGAAAGGATCGAGGTCTATGTTGGGATAGTTGTGCCATGGTAAAATATATTCTTTAGGGGATTAAGTTAGTGCAATGATGGTTAGGAATTCATAGGCATAAATCTTTGGTTTCATAGGCTCAATGGCATTTAGGTGATTGAGGGCCAATTGGGTGTTAGGTTAATGGACTTAGGTATGGTCTTTTACTTAGGCATGGATATCATTCAATCATAGGGTCTTAACCACACTTAGCATAATTCCTATTTTGGGCATGGGGATAATTAACATCCAAAGGTCCACCATGAATGAAATATGTTGATGACAAATTCAATCACAAGCTTGATATAACATAACATGCAATAAATGAATATTTAAAGACTTAATGATATCACTCAGTAACCATTTGCACAAAGCATTCTTCATTAATACATTAAAAAATAATACATACAAAGTCCATATAAACTAAGCAAGTGTTCAACATAAAATACTAAGGCACAAGATCACAGGAGAGCTTAAGCATTACAAAGGGGAGCATCAAAATGCATCTTGAGATAAATTCTAAGCCTAAGACAATCTTATAGAAATAATTCACCAGATCTTCACTACTCTAGTTCACCTCTTCTTTTTAGCTGAAATTGATCAAAAACTCAGTATATTTGGTTGAAAGATAATTCAATAAATAATAATAACACAATTTTAATAATTCTATCTTTGAGAAGAGATGTTTTATTGATCAGATTTGCAAATCTAAACATATGTCTATCTCTGAGAAGAGATGTCTAATTTCCTTTTTGGGTTATATCTTCATTTATACACATTTTGAAGATAGGATGAGGATGTGTAAGGTCACCAATCTTGAGGGAAATTAAGTGTTTCAACTTCCATAATTCACAATAATGTAGAATTCAAGTAATTACTATTTTTAGAAACTTACTATTTTTAGATTACACTACTAAAATTGAAATTAGGGGCATTTCAATTTGGTTTTTGGGGGTCAAAACCCACCACATGGAGATCCATGCCATCTCATATAATTAACTTCATTATTATTTTTCCAATGGCTCAAATGGGGAGTCAAATGGAGCTATGGTACAAAAGTTATGGCTCCCAAAAGTTCTACCACCAACTGGGGTGAACCGTCACCTAAATTGTCACCTAAAATGTTCCTCAAATCAAAACTCAGATTCCTTTTATAATATTTAAATCATATTATGTTTATGGGAAATGGGTCATGATGAATATTAATCTAGCATTGGAGGTACACATTCTTATACCCCCATTATGCTTTCTCTTTAATGTATAATCATTGTATCATGCACCCACTTCCCAATGCTACATGATTCAAAAGGCATTGCTTATCTTCAATGGCTAGTCACTATCACATGCACCTGATTCTTGATGCTACTTGGAGTTGTTATCCACCATTCATTTTGTGCTAATATAATATAAAAACAAAATCCATCCACATAGTTTCCTTGCACCAATGTGTCTATCAAGTTGGCATGGATCCACTACCTAACATGAAATAGGGCTCAACAAGTCTTTTTCCATCTATAAGGTTAAGTTCACTGAGGCCTTAAGTATGATAGAATTATTCATCAATGATTTTTCATAGGGATATACACAAAGATGAAACCTTAAATTTTATTAGTAGAATAGACTCACTATCATATATAATGGAATAATGGGTTGCCCCCATGGGTGTATAGATGATTGTGTAGTATGCCCAAAGGGTGGAATATATGTGTGTATGTTATTCATCATAAAATCCATTAAAAACTTGTGTAAGGATTTACAAAATGTTTTCAGTGGTTGCTTCATCTTGGCCATTGCCTTTCAAGTAGTAGGGAGTGGACCACTTATACTTGATGTGGTAAGTTTGACAAAGAGTTTTAATGTCCTTATTATTGAATGATTTGCCATTATTAAAAATTATAATGGAAGGGATATCAAAGTAGAAAACAATTTGGTTCAAGATGAATTTGGAAATTTGCTTTCTATTTACATTAGTAAGGGGCATTACCTCAAACCATGAAGTAAATTACTTTATTACAATAATAATATGATTATGACCATCAGAAGAATTGGGATTATGTTTTCCAATGAGGTCCAAACCCCATTTAGAGAATGGCCAAGGTGTGGTAATAGGTTTTAGATCTTGTGATGGGCTATGTATAAGTTACCCATGTTTTTGACAAGGTATTCATTTATTAACATAGGTACATAAATCAGATTCCATGGTAGGCCAATAATAACCTACCCTTAAAAGCTTATTTTCTAGGACCATGCCACTCAAATGTGCCCCACACATTCCCTCATGAACTTCCCTAATTTCTAAAGTAGATTCCTTAGAATTTAAAAAATGTAAAAGAGTTCCATCATAGCCACTATGATATAAGGTGTTGCTAAGGATGGTGTAGTGAGAGGTATGTTAGATAAATGATTTGCACTGATTATGGGATAAGTTAGATTGTAAGGTGTTATTATGAAGATAGGTATATATGTTAGAGTACTAGGGAGAATTTGGACCAACCACCTCATAGATCATTTCTAAATAAGGCATATCATAATATGGTATCATTATTGTATTCAATCAAGAACTTATTATGCTTTGTGCATAAATCAAGTAGCGAACCAATGGTGGATATGGCATTTGTTCTTATATTATTAATTTTTATTACTTATTTAGATTATATGAATTCAAAATACAAATTTAAACTATCCACCATGTATTTTTAAGGGATCAAAATATCATCATGATCTTGAAATTCATTGGTTACTTGGTTAATGATAAGCTTAGAATCACCAAAAGCAATAAGATGTTGGATGCCCCATTGGATAGCCATTTTGAGACCTAATATAAGACCTTCATACTCTACTATGTTATTTTTGTAAGGGAACTCAATTCTGAAAGCCTTGGGAATATAATCCCCATTTGTTGTGACTAGGAAGATACATGCCCCAGATCCATGATTGGTAAAGGAACCATCAAAGAATATGTCCCAAACTAGAGATTCATATATGGATATTATTGGTTCATCTAAAAATTATGTAATAAAAGGTGTTTTATCATTGAGAGGTTTTTTTTCCAATGTATCTATGAAGACCTATCCTTTAATTTTTTTTGATTGACATCCTCTAAATCAAACTCACTAAGAAGCATAACCCACTTAGCCATCCTACCTATTAAATATATTATGGATGGAAGATACTTGAGAGGGTAAATTTTGGAAATGATCTTAGTTTGATTTTTAATCATGTAATGTCATTATTTTTGAGAGGAAAATGAAACTTCTATACATGCCTTTTCCATTTGAGAATAATTTATTTTATAATATATCAAAGTCTTGCTTAAGTAATACACTACTCTTTCTTTCCCACTATCATCATGATACACTAGCAATGCCCCCAATTCAAACTTAGGAGTTGATATATATAATAGAAAAGATTTACCAACAACAAGTGTAATTAATATTGGTGGATTAGAAATATATTATTTAATATTATCAAATACTTTTTCACAATTATCATTCTAAGTGAAAGGAGTGTCTTTCTTTAGTAAAAATGTGAAAGGGTGATAAATGTCTACAAGATATGATATAAAATGCTTGATTACTTGCATTTTTCCTTACAAACTTCTATGTTATTTAAGATTCGTTGGTGGGGGTATATCTATGATATCTAAAACTTTAAAAGGATCAACTTTTATGTCTTGTTGTGAAATAATGAAACCTAAAAACTTTCCTTATGTCACATCAAACACACACTTCTTAGGATTCAATATTATTTAATACTCTCTCATGCATTCAAAGATACAATGAAGCACTTGAGGATGTTCTTCTCTAGATTTGAAATTTTCAATAATATCATCAACATAGTCTTCTATAATATCATGAATCATATCATAGAAGATGACACTCATTTCCCATCGATATGTATCTCCAATATTATTTAAACTAAAAGGAATTACTTGGTAGAAAAAATTTCCCCATGGTGTTTTGAATCTAAGTTTTTGTTGGTATTTATTAGTGATTTTGATTTGATTATAACCTAAAAGACCATCCATTAAAGACAACATTTCATTACCTACAATAGAATCCATGATCATGTCTATATTGAGCAATGGAAAGTCATATTTTTAACATGCCTTATTGATGTCACAAATTTTTTGAAAACTCTAATCCCTTTTGGTTTATTTTATACTGGTACTATGTTATATATCCAATTCAAATATTCAATAGGATGTATGAAACCATTGCTAGTTGTTTCTTCAATTCCTCTTTCACTAGTAGTGAAATATTGAGATTCATATTATGGATTTTTTGTTTGATGTCTAGATGTAAAAAATGATAATGCACTACTAATTTTATATCAATACCTATCATATCATCATAAGACCATGCAAATACATTAAATAATTCATGAAGAAAAAGTGTAAGTATTTCCCCTTGTTCTTGAGTAAGAGATATTGAAAGTTTGATAATTTTGGGATCCTCTTATATGCCAATGTTCATAGTAATAGTTTCCTCAACTAGGAGATTTTATTTATATTTATAATTTTGTGGTGGTTAAGGAAGATTTAATTCCTCCTCTATGTCCATCTAATTTGATGTAGATGTTTAATTGATATTTAGATGTTGTTATTCCCTAATGTATGTTGAGTATCTAACTAAGTTTAAAACCCTTTCTTGTGATCACCTAATAGAATATGGTCCCTTATTCTAAAGAATTAAAAAAATGGCTCATCATTTTTTAAATGATCAAGATGAGGTGTTACATGTTGGTCCCACTTTATGAGGGATGAGTATGTGATATCTAGTGTAAGAATGACATTCTCATGAAAAATGTTAGTGAGTGGAAGGTCTTATAAACAACTAAGTATATAACCCATTTTTATGTATAAATAATCATCTTATAACTCAATATAAGAGTTACTTTATAAGAGTGTGAGATGAAAATTGAGAATATTAAATCATATGTCATGTTTAGCTTTATTTAATTTACTATTATGGGCTCAATGGATCCTTGTTCATGGAGGCCAAGGCCTTTACCCTTATAATTCATTATGTTAAACATGATGGACTTAGTAATGAGATATTTTATTGGTAAAATAAGTATTTAGTTCATTAGAGTAAAGCCAAGAAGGATTTAAATATTTAATATTCTTGTCTGAAAGGAAACCACCTTATATAAATCTTTTTTTACTGAATTTATTAACCATTCTATTATCTTTTTGATGGTAGGGCCTATCATGATTATGTGGATTTATATGGATTGTACTTATATAGTTGAAATATTGGACTATGTATGCATTCATTCCTTTATAAATGATATTAAAATGAGATGAGGTGGATGAGGATCTATGGAAGTGGGTGGTTGGTATGAAGCTTGCTCGATAGAAGGATGATTGGAAGAAGGATGATTGGAAGCTTTTTATATGGATGGTTGATTAGATGTTTCACTAGTGGAAGCCTTTTAAATGGAAATGAAAGTACTTGTTGTATTAATCAAACCACCAAGAGGAGGTGTTTGAAATAAATTTTCTCTATAGACATAGTTTTCAAGTGAAGGATAATCCTCAATGGGAGTAAATTTAACATCAGTAACTAGTAAATAGTTGGATTTTTGGTATTTTACATCCAATAGCTTACAATATTATAAGGGTTGAGGACAAGGTAGATTTTAATGGCTATTATTCATTAATTCATGAATATTTTAGTTTTATAAATTGGCATTTGGCTATTTATAGAGGGTGGTGAACAATGTGGATCCACTTAAATTATCTGAGTATAAGTTAGTTTTCAAGATAGGTTTGCCTACTATTTAAAATAAATTTCATATATATAAATATAGTTTTCCACTATCAAAAGTAAATATGAGCTTATTCACCATTATATGTAAATAGATGTCTTCCCATATAATCATAATGGTAACTTTCAATAGCAAGAAAGGGATTAAGGAAGTGTTAGGTAATGGTGTCGAATGATAACATGATACCAAGTGACACCAAAGTTGTTAAATGATATTAATTTTGTCAAATGATAGAAATGATCTTGAATGACAATAATGCTATCTCTTGATAATAATGCTTCTCAATGGAAATAACACTATTGAATGACATCAATGCTACCAAACAATACAACATTGTTGAATGATAGAAATGTTGTCATTTAATAGTAATATCCATAATTCAACAATAATGATATCAAATGATAACATTTCTATTAAGTGATAACATCGCTATCATTTGGTAGCATTATTATGAAATGATAACATTGCTAACGTTCAATATAATTATTATTAAATAATAAAATTATTGTCATTTGATAGCATTATTTTCAAATGAGAACATAGATGTCATTCAACATCATTGATGTCAAATGAGAGCATATTTTTCATTTAGTACCATTGCTACTATTCACCATCAACTCTATCATTCAGTGGTGAAGAGGTGTGATCCATAGAAAAATAAGGCACAACCTATCTATAGGTTTTTTGTATAGTCACATGCCCATCTATATTTTATGCCCCATTATGATTTGCATGTCCACTATCCTTCTCACCTAAAAACCATTTAACTTTCACCAGAATTTAAAAACACATACATAGATATTCACCCAAAAAAACCCAATTTATTTATATATGAGCCACTAAAATTTACCCTAGTTGAGGATCACCTTGTATAGTTACTTCCATACCTTCATGGGAAAATTTTAAACATTGATGTAGGGTGGATGGGATGGAATTTATGGAATGTATCCATGGACATCCAAGAATTATGTTATATGGTATATCAAGATAAAATACATGGACTAGAATTAATTTAATAACAAACCCCACCATCAAAATAAGATAAGTTATACCCATAGATTACCACTCATGTATGCCTTTATAGTAATAATATTTGTTTTTAATGTTGTTATTAAATATCTTAAGTGTTTTATAAGCTATAATGTATATATTTTAATGATGAACCATTATCTATAAAACCCTTATTCACCTTGTGCCTAGAGATGATAACCTCTATGTACAATCTAAGATTATGATCTGACCGTAAAATAAAAATATCAAAATTATCAAATATTATTTGATTATTAGTTGACAAGCTGCCTATTAATGCTTGGAAGTTTGCAGGGTTAATGTCTTGAGGGATGATAGAATCTTGAAGGACTTTGTACAATATATATTTATATATAGGTGATGTCTTGAGAAGGTCTAATATGGAAATATTTTTTTGGTGTCTTCTCAAGATGGTCGATAATGTTGTACTTGCATTCAACATTAGAGGATAATACACTTGGAATAGTAAGCTTTTCATGCCTTGTAATAACAATGTAATTTTTGGGCTGTAAAGTAATGACATTAACATGGTTATTCAAAAAATCAATGTTATTGACTATAGAGTCAAAAATATAACTAACTTGATTGACATTATTAGATTCAAGTTATTCTTTTTTTGATTTGTTTTCCTTGCTCATGATTGGGGAATAGATCTTGGTATATCCCATGTTTTGGTTGTTAGATGTTTTGGATGTTTGATTTTCAATTTTTATGTCCCATTTTTTAATGAGGTATTGTACATAGTGTTAGAGGTGTATAAACCGATTAGTAGAATGTCATTTGATCCTAGTTATTCGAAGTATTCATCTTCTTTATACAAATTAGGTTTATGAACATTTTCTTCAAAAGTTTTGGTGTTAATCCAAGTAATCATGTAAATGTGGGCCAAATTTTGGAATTTTTTTCATAAGTGTCACCCAATTGAGTGAATTTATGCTTAGGTCTTCCTTGTCTAGGTTATCTACCAGGAATAGTTATGTTATTGATAGGTTGGGTATAAGTTTGTGTTTGATTTGGAGGATTTTGATTTTTTTAAAAATTAATCACACCATCTCTAATAATGTTCTTATTATTTTCAAATAATTTTGGATTTTATGTTGGTTTGGAGGAGTTATTATCAGATTTAAATATCTTGATCACACCTCTATTAACTAATCTTCTCTCAACTTGAACTCCTTTTTCAATGATTTTATCAAATGATCTTGGGTAAAGGAGTAACAAGTGATGTACAAAGTCTAAATTTAAGTTGTTCATTAATATGTCCACAAGTTTAATTTTTGGAAATGACCATGTGAAATGACTTGCCATTACTCACCACCTTTATAAGAATGAAGCAAAGGTTTTTCCATTGCATTGTTTGATATTGTGTAAATCTAAAGTGGTCAAATATTTTTTGAAGTTATAGAAAAAGTGGTGAACAAATTTATTATAAAGGTATTCAAATGTAAATATAGATCCTTTTGAAAGGCATGAAAACCATTCAAGGGATTGACCCCCAAGGCTTCATGGGAATAATTGTAACATGTATTTATTGTTAGGAGCAACATCCACACATGTATGATAGAATCTGGTTAAGTGTTCTTTGGAGTCTCCTTCACATTTGTATTTATCAAATTTTGGGAGTTTGAAGTATTTTGGAAAAGGTGTCATCATGGTACTTAAATCATAAAGATATGATCAAATGTCCTCAAACTTAAATTGTTTTTTCCTAGAGTAATATCCATATTGTAAGCCTTAAATGCCATATTTTATGTTTTGGAACTATTATATAAGATATGGAGGTATTGGTTCAATTGACTTGTTCAATTATATAAGTTGGAGGGTTGACCAATGAATTGGTTTGTACTAGTTTAGTTTTGTGGAAACTGGTTAGGTTGTTGGCTGAAATTATTTGGAGGTTGGTTGGTAAAGTTAACATTTTACACATTCAAAAAAGGGTTATGATTAGTGTTATAAGAAAAGTTTGTTGGGTTTAGATTATCAATCAAACAAAGTTTTGTTAGATTTGGATTAGTATTAAAACCAAATTTTATTTGATTTGGATTAGTAATAAAACCAACATTTGGATTATTTTTGAAGTGGGTCTTTGGATTTGGTTAATTTGGGTTTATGTTAAAGTTTGAATTTATTTATGGAGGATTAGAGTTAAGGTTCATGGGGTTTGGGTTAGTGTTGTAACCAAATTTAGACTGGTTAAACAAGTTGGGATTGAATTATTATGGATTCATGCTATAGTTTAGGTTGGATGGGTTAGATCCTAGGTTTATATTAAAATTAACTTGGTTTGGTGGAAGTGGAATCTGGTTTTGTTTGTATTGATTTTGGTTAAGGATGTAGTTAGGATTTGTGTTTAAATTGTTAGGGTTAAGTTTTTCATTAAATTTGGGATTGTTTGAATTAATTGAGTTTTGATTTTGGTTTGAATATGAGCTAAGATTTAGGTTAGAGTGAAATCAAGGGTTTGGATTAAAGTTAATATTAGTTTGAGTTGGATTTAGATTGGGTGGAACTAATCCAAGAGTATTGGGATGAGAACATTGATTTGGTAAACCACTATTTAAATTAGGATTGTTGAGCATGCATGAAACAATGCTCAAACTAGGATTAGATGGCTAGATTGGTGAGCTAGAATGAGGATTCAAGCTCTGATTTTGATTTTTATTGGTAATGATGGGTGATCCATGGAGACTCTGATTTAGTTTGATTTGTGAATTTGAATGAATATTAAAACTTGGATTGATTTGACTATGATATTTTGAACTTGGATGTACATTCAAATTATGTGTTGTCAAATTTGGATTGATTTGTTCTGTGATTGGTAAAATTGAATAAAGATTCAAGTTTTGGCTGGTTGGGTTGATGATTGGTGAGTTTGAAAGCATGTTCAAACTTAGATTGGTTGGATATGGGTTGATTTTTTATGATTGGTGAGTTTTAACTAATATTTTTCCAGTCAATAAGTGTTGTAATAATTGTGACAAGGTTCTTGTTACATTTTTTTTACATTTTTCCATGGATCTTCATTTCCATGTAGAATATAAAGAGTGTCCTT
Source organism: Torreya grandis (assembly GCA_037957365.1). Taxonomy (NCBI): domain Eukaryota; kingdom Viridiplantae; phylum Streptophyta; class Pinopsida; order Cupressales; family Taxaceae; genus Torreya; species Torreya grandis. The sequence continues at coordinate 1,804,411 of JARHVA010003016.1, forward strand.
GCACTATTTAGAGCATCCTACAGTCTCTTTTTAGAGATCATACTAATATTTATATCACTCCCTCCTCTTACTCCTATTTCTTATGTTAACATATAAATGTTGGATAATGATCTTACTTTTGTCAAGCACCTACTACAAGATAATATTATGTCAGACCTTAGTTGTCACATTGTAGATTATAATTCCTTCCCTATTGAGGATGTTTCTCTTCTAGATCCTTCATATTATTTTAATTAAATGGGGTCCATTATTTCTAATGTGATTACACCCATTGAGAGATATAATGACTCATATGTTTGTATTTTAGATATGTGTGCTTCATTTATAGTATATTCTTTAGTTTTGATGGTTGTTGAGTTTTGCTCTCCTCTTCACATGGACATTATTCTAGTGAATGTTATATTTCATTATTATAATATGTTCATTGGTATTAAATTTAGTTCTTATTCATGATCTTTCCATACCTATTGATGTAGAGCATCTAGAAAACAAAAACCATTTTCAGTTGTTGAGGACTCATATGCTAGTTAGGGGTCATAGATGATCTATTTTGGGATATAGGTGTGTGTGAAGGATCCTCTAGGATACATTTTTTTAATTTAGAGTCATAATGAGTCATAATGATTGTGTTTTGTATGTTCTTGGATTTTTCCCTCCAAAAGTGAAAGTTTGAAAATTCAAATCTTAGACCTAAGCATAGAAGGACCATGTGCATATTATGAAGTGAGTATGTGAGAAAATGTTTGTAAAATGGTCAAATAAGTCATTAAAAGAGTCTTTTAAGACACTTTATTCCTAAATACTTAAGGTATTGTAAATTTAAGAGTCATGTTCAAGTGTAAGAGAGTCTTGCATAAAATTTGCCATGATAATAGAAAGATGGCATGATGAAATAAAAAAATAAGTTAAAATGTAGGTAGAGAGTTTTTTTTAAGAGTGGGATGAAATAATGTGAGATTATAATATGAGATATATGTAACAATATAAGGAAATGTAACACTCTCCATGAAGGAAAAACATAGAAGTATGGATTGTGTATGTAAATGTCTATGATTTTGGTTAATAAAGAAGAATTATGTTGACTATCTACTATTCCTTGCAAGGTATATGAATTTTTATTATTTATATGTTGTATTTAATAGGCACTTGATCATATATATATTAGTCTATTGTATTGTTGCAAGTCTGAGTCAAGAAATGAGGTTACGATCAAGAAGAGGATGGTTAGGGTAACATTTCCAGATTACCAATGAAAGAACTACCATTGTAAATTAATCTTGAGTAAATTTGAATCATGGATACTTTATTGTTATTTAATATATATATTTATAGTGAAGTAAGTTATAAAAATATATCTCTATCTATAAACCCTATTGCACACATGAGACAGTCAAGAATGTTGTGTGAGTTGATGTTTCTTGAAGTATTCTTTATGAGAAAGATTATGGTTGTGATTGAGATGATCTAGATATAAATAATTTTCAAGATGTAAATATATATGACTAGTTTTTAAAGTAAAATAATTTTAAAATGTTCAATATATAGTTATTTTGAAGGTATAACCCTGTTTACACAGTCAAAACCCTTGTTTTGCTCAATTAGAATGTAAGGAAGCAGTGCATATTAAAGAAAGAATGTAGTTGTTAAGTTGTTAAATAATTATTATGAGTGGAAAGATAAAATATATTTATAATAGTTTCATTTTAATTCTATGATCTTCTTTTAACTATAAACATATCATTTAAACCCTTACATAGTCCTATAAGAGGACTCAGAGTTCTATGTTTTACTTGTTTTATGTTATAATAGGATTGAGTAAAGATAATTAGATATTTGGATAAGATTAAATTGTTATAAAAAACATTGTTATGGTATTATAATAGTTTTAAATGATCTTAATCTAAAAATATGTCATTTTAACCCCTCTCAGCCATGCATAGGCCTATATAGTACACTAGCTAGGGTTTTGAATGAAAATGCAAATATATTTCATTTTAACCCTAGGAAATCCATGAAATTTTTTAATTAGACATGTTTTGGTATTTATATAAGTATTAATTAGTTTTATAAATATTAAAATATCATATGGTACATATTTAGTGACTGAGTAAGTGCAAGAAGGGCTAGAAGGCCTAATTGGCAAGGTGGTTACAAGAGAAAGAGTATCTTCATAAATAGTTAGGTTATGAAACTTATTAGGAAATAGTATGAATATATATTGTGAAAATATATGGGCTTATATATTATATAATAATTACATAATGTTCTAACTAAGGATATTAGTGTTAAAAAGGCTATAAGGAAGTAGTCTCACCAATGAGTTTAAGGTGCCAAATGAATGTTGGAGAGTGAATTAGAGTTCAAAATGAGTTAAGGAAAGTATTTTATGATGAGGGGAATTCATCCATGATGAAATTTTCTATTCATGAAATCTAAAATAAGATTTGAGGTCTTTAAGCCTTAAAGAGCTAATATCTTAATGAAACTAGTGAGTGAGTAAAATGAAAGGAGACTAGAAAATGAATGGAATGATATGAGTGGATGAGTGTGAGGTTTATGTATGATTTAATGACATAGAGAAATGACTTAAATATTCTTATTAAATAGGTTCATTCAAGAGGATGCTATCAAACCTAGTGAAAGTTAAAAGACTATTGTTAAAGATTGAAAATTGAGAACAAAGTAAGGCATTTACAAGTTGATTCAAGCCAAGGTTAGAGATATGGATAATGGAATGTAGATAAATAGAGATTTGGGGAAAAAATTTAAGAAGATAGAGCTCATGGTGAAGTTAATGAAGGATTAAGAAAGCCAATGGTTTGGCTATAATGTGAGGAAGAGAGTGAAGTGTCTAATAGAACTACTCATGAGAGAGAAAAGGTATAAGATAAATACCTTAGGGAAAGAGAAGAATAAAGAGATAATAGCCCATAAAGGTATAAATGATGAAGTGTTTCCAAGAGAGAAACATGGAATAAAAGTGGTGAAAATATTTTTCATTGAGGAGAACATGGAGAGAGAAGTGCCAAGATAAATACTTGAGGGAGAAGACAAGAAAAAGAGGAGAATGTCTATGAAAAATATATTCATGTAGACAATGTCATCTCTTGTTTATCATTCTAAAATTACCTTTAAGTGTGTGTATGAAGGTGTAAATAAATGATGGATAAAGTTCAATAATGAAACCTTAAATCTTGTGAGAAATGGGTCAATTAAATCACCAATCAAGATGAATAAAGATGATAAGGGAAGAGGATAGGTTGTAGAAGATAACATGATGAAGACTATAGATTCTCAACATGTTAAAGATAAGATAGAAGAAGAGTCACATGATGATTTGAAAAGCATTATAGCTAAAGTAAGAGAGGAAGCTCACAAGAAATAAATGATGGCAAATCATGTAGATAGAGAGGTGAAATAACCATGCAACGGTCCTTAAATGATGTAAATGAATGTTTAAGAATTGAATTTGATTATGCATGTGAGATTAAAGATGATAATATACAAGTTGGAAAAGTGAATAAAAAATTACAACCCTAAATGATAATAAAATAACATATATATATAATGCCTAAGTGGCTCAAGAAATCATTTGATGAGATAAATAAGGTAAAGCTCAAACAAGAGGTCACTCAAGCTAAGAATTTAGGTGAAAGACAATAGAAAACAAGGAGAAAAGAAATAAAGGGTAGGTTAAATAAAATTAACATGATAGGTTATTAAAAAAATAAGCATGAATAAGGAGAGACAAGAAGTAAATCTCAACCTAAGAATGTGCAAGGAAAAAAATGGGAAATGAAAAGCATGAAAAGGGTAAAAAAGCTTGTATTGCAAGTACAATCCAATAAAAAATAAAGAAAGAAGAAAGATGCAATATCAAGAAGAAAGAAGACATATTGGAAGATAAAAAATATAAAGGAATGATGATGTAACTAATTAATCAAGATGAAGAGTGTGAAGAGAGCACAAGCAAGTGGAAAGGTAAGAAACTCATTAATGATGAGTTTGATGATAATCTCTTTGAATCAATGAATGAGTTCATGGAGAAAGAATACAAAGCATGTAAAAGAATGTTAATAAACACAAATGGGCAGCAAGGTGAGAGTTCCAATGTAAATAAAGATGAAGCATTGATGGATAAAGAAGAAACAATGACTGCAACTATTGATATAGAACAAAATTTTGAAGAAGATGAAGAACTATGGGGTCCTAAATTTGATGAAGATCATGGAGAGATAGATGTTGTAACTTTGAAAGAGGAATTGGAGATGTTATAAAAGCTCTTCAATCTATTAAAATGGATGATTTCAAGTAAATAACATCAAGATAAGCTCTTGAATGATCTCAAAAAAGATTCAAATGAGGAAATGTTTAATGGCCTAGGTGTTAATAGCTATCAAGGTACTAACAAAACTCTTGAATAAGGAATATCAAGAATGGATGATATAAATAGTGTAGGAATGGAGTAACAATAAAAAATTAAATCTCATAAGCAAGTGAAGAAGAAGAGGGATGAGCCACAAGATCTCATGAACAAGCATTACAAAGGTCAACAAATGAATCCAAGAAAAAGTGAAAATATGACTAGCTTATATGATGATATTGTAGAAAAGTTGGATGAACCAAGGAATGAGGAAGATAGTAGAACAAGTATCCAAGAAGCATGACCAAAAGGCAATTTGATTGAAGAGGATAAAAAAATGGATATGGAGACAAATACAACTAAGAGAATATTCAAACCAAACATACAAGATTAAGGAAGTAGTGAAAAGGCAATTTGGCCTTATGACAATCATAAAATGCACATGGAGGATGTTATTTTTATAGGTATAGTTGAAGATAAGGATGAAGAAGTGTATGAGAACCATGAATAGAATAAAAATGAAATAGAAGTATGGATGTTTGCAATAGAGAAGGAATTTAGTAGAAAAATTGGAAGAATAAAGCAAGGAATATAATAATGAAGAATAAGCAAGATAAAATTGAGAAAGATGGACCTAAGAAAAGAAAAAAAACAAGGCAGAAAACAAAGACAAATGAAGAACAATTAGAAGAAGAGAAATAAAAATGTTGTGTTGGCATTCAATTTTATCCCTCCTAGGGAGCATGATGTAGGAGCATCTAAAAGACAAACACCATTTTTAGTTGTTGAAACTAGTTAGGGTTCATAGATGATCCATTTTGGGATACAGGTGTGTGTGAAGGATCCTCTAGGTGTAGATAATATAAAACCTCACCAACATTTCTAGATATCATAGAATAATTTTTTGACCCCCTTGGCCCCCTTAGGTTAGGACATTTATTAAAACATCCTCTTGTGTGAATTCAAGATTTTTAATGAACCAAAAAACTAGTCCATAAATCAGGGAGTGCTTCATCACCTCAATACTAAGGATTCAAGAATCGTTACTCTGCCCATTTTGTTATAGGCTTCCAATAATCTCACACTCAACTTTAGGACATATCCAAGATATCAACTCCATAATAGCTATGTATCCTACACTTGTTATAAGTTCAATTATTTAGTTTTGTTAGTTTATTGATTTCACTCCCTTTTAGTCTCTCCCCACACTCTCTCTTATGTTAGAGTTCTACAATTCCAAATACCCTTTTTCCCACCAAATCCCCACTAAGCCTTTTCTAGCCATTAGAGTGTTAAATCTCTACATTCGACATTCTTGAGTTTTTGATCTATCTTTACGACCATAAACCAACCTCCAAATATCCCTCCAATCCATCTAAAACCAACCCAAAGTCCATTTTTTCTCAAAACCAAAATTGTGACAAATCCACAGTGACCAACATCGATTATCCTTAACCAACATCTATTATTCTTGACTACCATCGGTTACAATTAACTAGTATCAATTACACAGTGACCATAATCAAGCTCTATGTAATTCTTTTTCCCAAAAATAGAAAGTTAAAATCAGCCATCATAGTTAACCCAAAATCTTGTTTTTTGATCCATATCATAACACAAAGTCATAAATGATTTTTTGAATCACATTTTAACACTTTTAACATTTCTTTTAAATAATTTAATGTCATTTTATTAAAAATGCAATCATTTCTCTTTAAAAGCATTTATTACATTATGATTGGTTACTTTTCATTCCTTTATGCAAATATTTCTTATCAATAGTTTTTAGAACTTGATTTGTTAAACAAGTGGAGTGATAGCCCTCTAGTGGAATATTTTAATTCTTAGATCTAACACTTGTTAGGAAATCCACCCTCCAATATTATTAATCAATCTCATTTCTAGTCTCATTATTATTACAGGTCATTCCTCCCTAGATGAGATCTTCACATCATATGGATCATGGAACATGTAACTACATCTAGGTTCATCTATACCTTTCCCTTTTTTTTGAGTTTTACTTGTTTTCTAAAAGCAAAAGAAAATAATACAAAAACATAGTGAAACATTTTGGCACACCTAGTGGGACCCTAGATTTTTCTTGGGTTCTTAATGGTTTTAGGACATTGTAGTTGCATTAGTGAAAGAGTTATTCATTTCACTTCTTTATTTCTAAACCTAAAATATTATTTTCTTTATTTCTAGAATTTAAAATCGTAACTTTTAATTTATTCTATTCAAAATGAAAGGAAAGTAAGCAAATCATTCACTTTCCTTTATTTCTAAAAAGTGAAAAGGCATTCATCTTAGGATAGGAATTACATCCTCATTCTGCATTTAGGTGCATTTTAGTTTTTTTTTTACTCATTTAAAGAAATTATAATTTCCTTTTGGGATTAAAATAAACCTTTATCTATTGATTTCTTACATGGTTAAATCACATAGCTTACACTAAATAGTGAATCAATCATAGTAATCACTTATTTCACACACATACCAAACCACTCATACAATTAATTCATCAAACATTAACATAAGTCCCAACTAGGATTTCATCACCTAGCACTAAACCTTCATCATTTACTATCCTTCTTGGACTTCATTACGAAGGGGTGACTACATTGGTTGAGTATAAACTTTGGTAATTTGGTATATTTTGGATAGGCACTCGACACCTTTATCTCTGCAAAGTGTGAAGTGAGGGAGTAGGCCCTAATACCAAGCCATTTAATAATTCTTGTACAGATATATTGTGAGCCTAAATAAACCAAAAAACATCCATAGACTTATTATTATAGTACCCATTTCACAAGCCAAGTGGAGTCTCATAAACTTCTAAAATTGAGGTATAAGCATAAAAGTGAGATATAAATAACTCTAGGATCTAATGTACTCTAAGAGTGTGTGTGATTTACTTGAATTTTTTATCATTTGCTATCTTTGAATGTGTGAGTTCATTTCCACCATTTATCACATGGTCTTAAAAAGGAAACTAAGACTAACCTCCCCACCAACCATCTTCCTCTTCCTCATCCATGGAGCACACTCTGAATGTGAAATTTATCCTCACCATTTAAAGAGTCTTGACAAGCCTCAGTATTTTACCCAAATCCATATGGACTTCACAAACATCCTTGATAATAACTCTGTGGCCCTCCAATAATATATTTCCATAATTTTTAACTATGCCCTTGCTTTGGTTCCTTTTGTTGAACCACCTTATGGCATGCCCACTTAACATATGGGTGAGATTTCAAATGCCACCATCTCTACCACCCAATACATGGTGACCCAAGCTTCCTCTTCTATAAAAAATCATTCAACCACTATTGCCCAAAACCAATCTTCCCTTCCACTAACCAATTCTTAATTACCTTCCACTTTCACCAATCCCATCACTAACTCATAAAATGTAGGGACAACTCAATCCATGGAAACCTAAGCACCATTTACCATTGGGATGCCTTCTACTAGTATTGCTTCATTATCTCTTGCTATTAAAAATACAACATCCTCTGCCCCCTTCAAAAACTTAGTGGTTTCCATACCATCCACTCTCCTACTCATAAGTACTAAGGTGACTACAAATCTTCAACTAACCAATCCAACCATGCCCATCACCCAAAAAATAACTAATACACCTAACTTGAGTTATATCATAAACCCACAAGGATAGATGCCTCCTCTATCTTCCCAACCTTTCATGGCTATTTATCAATATGTGGCATCCACCTAACCTTATAGCATGTAATATATTACACCCTCACAACCCAAATAATAGGTAACTTATAATTATGGGGATTCACCGTAGACTTCCCTAATTAACATGTCAATAGATAAGATGATAAATCTAGAGACATCCATTTTTGGAGCCCATAATCATTTATCCTATGATTTGATTTGCAACAAATATATTCACCCTTTTATACTAATCCATCCTTAACCTATATAATGGGAACTTCCCAAATTTTCCAAATTCCAAAGGAGGATCCTCAATAGCACCTATGAGAATTTAGGCATGCATGCTATCTAATTACCTATGGTGATCTTATTCTACTCTAAACCTTCCTCATGTCCTTAGTGGGAACCACATTAGACTGGTATAGTTCCATCACTAGGCACTCCCTCTTTTATTTCAATAAATTTACTCAAACCTTCTTAGACCATTTCTCCTTCAACATCTCCAAAAATGTATCCATAATTTATTTATATTCTATTCATAAATTTGAGGATGAATCCATTATCAATTTCATTGCTCGATGGAGAGGGCTGATTAACTAAATCTCCTTCTCCTTACCCCAAATTGAATTAATTAAACATTTTTCTCATGCATGTGATAAACACATCTCATCCACCCTACAATTTCAAAATCTTTAAACCTTTGATGAGGCATTTACCATGGATATAAAGTTGGAAATTCAAGCAATTGATGAGGGTAAACTTAAGTTGAGGAATAAAAATGCTAATTTTAAATATGTTAAAGCTTCCTTTAAACCCTCAAACCATTCCAAAGCAAAAGGAATAGCCAATGTCATTATCCTTAAAATGGTTCCTCCTCTAATAGTCAACCAATCCAATCCATCCACCCATTTTAACTAAAATTTTAAATACCAAAACCACTTTGTGATAAATCAATATACTATACTAGGGGAGTCTTATGTTTCAATTTTGGAGATATTATTAAAGGCATTCATAATCCAACTTCCCCCAATCAAACCACCTCAAAAATTTAATTCCTCCCATCTTATACCAGGTTGGTATAAGTAAAATGAGATATGTAACTTCCACCATGTCATTGGTCATAATGTTGATAGATGTAAAACATTTAAAAACATAGTCCAAGACTTGATTGACAAGGTTGATCTTATAATGTATAACCTAAATACACCTCCCAATAAAGAACTTGACATCTTCTATAAACCCTTCCCAAACTGCCCACCTCTCAAAAATAATGAGCATACAAATGCAGAAACATCCCACAAACATGAGGTTCATATAGTAAACATTGTTATTAATGAACTTATAATTGATGAACCCATGACCAAAACCACCACTCCTTATCCACTTAATTCCATAGTGGAATTAACCATCTCTCCTTTGGAAAGAATAATGATGGAAGAAACCACCACTCCTTCTCCACTTAATTACATAGTGGAATTACCCATCTCTCCTTCAGAAATCATAAGGAGGAAACCATCACTCCTATTCCATTTTATTCCATATTAGAACTATTTATCCTTCTTTTCGAAGCATAATTAAGGAAGAGACCATCTTAAATACTCCTTCCATGGTAGAATCACCCACCATTTCATTAGAACCCTTGATAGAAGAAAAGGAAGACATAACCATCCCACTTTCACAACCACTTGGTTTATCCTTAGAAACTACCACTAGGGAAGCCAAGTCTACATATAAAACATTTTTAAGTTTGGTCCAAAATTTAGAATTTGTATCATAGCCAAACCTTAACCGGGTCATGTTTTGGAACAATATTGGGCTTACACACCCTACCAAGAAGGAGTCACCAACTAAACCATTATCCACCCAAACTTTAACCTCCATAAATGAAACCACCACTACCTCAACCAAACCAAAAAAAACATCCACATCAAAAACTTAAAATAAACCAAAAAAACTAAATCTTTCAAAAATAAATAAAGTAAACTCCACTCCCCCATTAAAACCTATCAAAACCTAGGTGTCCTTCCAAATCAAAATATCACCCATCCTCCCTTGAAATTAGAGTTGAATCCACCAATCCCACCTAAAATTTAACAAAGTAAACCTATAAGGAATAATTAACCACCTAGGATTCATAAACCTAAAACCATTTCACCTTTCATTTCAACTTTACCCTCCATCCTAGGGCCACACCCTTCATCCATTTTAGGACCTCACCCTTCTACATTGTTGAAAAAATCAATCCCTCAAAAAAATAAACCATAAATACAACCTATTCTTATATCAACACCTCTACCCATTCACACCAAACCCTCAATCTTAAAACCATATACTAAAAGCATTGTGCAAACCAAAGCTCCATTCATTAATCCTACCCCTAAAAAAGTACCAACCCCAATAATTAAAACCAAGACTTCCACCTCCTTACCACCATTACTAGAATCATATTATACTATCTTGAAAAGGTTTCTAGAAAATTACTACATAGTATTACCACCCATAAAACCATTCAACCAACTTAGCCCAAAACAATCTTGGTTCAATGAAGGATTAATTTGCACATACCATAGGACACCTGGACATGATATGGAGAATCACAAAGCTATTTAAGATATAATACAAAAACTATGTGATGCAGATGATCTATTGATAGAGTAAATTCCTCTTATCCCACCTCCAAGCCAACAATATAAAACTATTACCCCACATAAACCTATCCCTAAACTCTCATCTAAGAGTATGAAGGAACTAAAGAAACCTACTATCCCACATACCTTACAAATAGTTGTCATCCATGTATTCATTTGATCATAAATATAAATGAATAAAGGTAAATCCAAAGTATCCATCCCTTGGATGTACCCTTCATTTATGGAAGCACCCTAATCACCTTCACTAAATCCCAATGTTTTTATCTTGGTTACACCCCAATCCAACCCATCCAAACTAATACATAGGTTAGTTAATAAAACAACTTCACCAAACCCTAGTGAGGATGACCTTATATGAGTTGATAAAAACCTTGACCCAACACTGTCAAACTTTGATGGAAGCTTTGTAATTGATCAAGGTTCAACCCAAAAATCCTTGATCACTATCAGTCCTTATTGGATCCCTTCAACTAGCATCCCTCATCACATTCTAGGATTTGGAGATACCTCCTATCCATACAAATTATCCAGATCCTTCCCTCTTCATCATTTCCCATATCAATCAAATTCAGATGAAAAGAGTTATGATTAATGGGGAAGTTAGCATCAATATCATTTCATCACATGCCTATGATCAACTTAAGATCTTAAAGAATATCATGTCTGAAACCATTGTCATACTCTAATCTTTTAATGACACAATGGAAACTACCTTTGGAGATGGTTGTCATTCATATACATTTCAGGCCTTACACTTTTCCTAAGCTCTTCAACATTGATAAACAAGTTGGGAGTCATCAAAAATATTGATCAATTTTACTCCCAAGGACAAATCTATTTGGAGACCTCAAACTAAGGCCTCATACTTAGCCATATTGTTGGTGCAATCAAAATCAAGTTTTAAGGATAAGTGAGAAGGTTTGCCTTTAAGAGTGATAAGTATGATTCTATCACCCCCACCACATTGACATTTTGATCCATAACAGAACATGCTCATTTGTTAAGTAATGTCTACTTGAGAGAGAGTTGAAATTGACTCATTAGGAAACTCAAGGTTAAAAGGTTGGTTTTTGGATAAAGGGTATTTAACCAATTGATCAATAATTATTTTACATTTTAATAACTTTTGTTTAAGTAACTCAAGATCAAACTCATCTAAAATCATTAGCCATCTAGCCATACATTGATTTTGATATGGTTTAGAATACATGTACTTGAGGGGGTAAGTGTTGGTGATGAAAAAGGTTTTTTGGTTGAGGAGGTAGTGATGAATTTTTAAATCCATGAATGCCAAGGTGAGCTATAATTTATTGTTATGGGTATAATGAGTATCATACTCTACAAGTTTTGGACTTATATAGTATATTGTCTATTCCTTATGTTGATCATCAGATGTACAAGCATGGAACCTAAGGAATGGTCTCTCACAGAGATGTAGAGGTATAAGGGTTGGTCCTCTTTTGGAGGGATAAGAATATGTGGGGAAATAATATATACTTTGATTTATTTCAAGGTATATTGATATTCTTTGTTCCACATAAAGGAAATATCCTTCTTAAGGAGGTGATGAAAGGGTTGACATCTATCAAATAATTAAGAGATGAAATAATGAATGGACTAAATCTTCCCCTAAAAAATATAGAGTTGATTAATGTTAGTTAAAGGAGGCATGTCAAGGATTTCTTTAAATTTAGTGGGATCAACCTCTATTTCATGAAGAGAAAATATAAAATTGAGCTTACCTAATAAGACCCCAAAGATGCATTTATTTAGATTAAGGCAAACATAAAAGTCAATAAGGAATAAAAAATAACCTTAAGGATTGACAAATGGTATTTAAAACATTTATACTTACCAAAGAGGTCATCTACATAATCTTCCATGATTTTATAGATGAAGTCATTAAAGATGTAGGTCATGGCACACTGATTGGTTACACCAACATTCTTCAAGTCAAAAGGCATGACCCTATAGTAAAAGGTTCCCCATAGGGTGATGAAGGTGGTTTGTTGATCTTCTAGGGTGATCAAGATTTTATTATAGCCCAAAAATCCATCCATAAGAGATAACATCTCATGTCTGGTAGCTAGATCAATTAGCTGGTCAATGCTTGGCAAAGTAAAGTCATCTTTTAAATAAACAAGGTTAAGATCAAGAAAATAATTTTAAATACAAAGTCACTCTATTACTTTAGTGATAAGAATTACATTTGAGACCCATTGGGGATACTCAATGGGTTGGATGAAGTTGACGGATAAGAGACATTGAATCTCTTCTTTAACAAGAAGGGTATTCGAGGATGCATCCTTTAAAGCTTTTACCTAATAAGATTGGCATATAGGTTGGTGATGATGTTATGGATGAATAAAAAAGGGTTTATTCCTAAAATATCACTATAATACCAAGAAAATAGTATGCTAGGATCAATGTAGAAAAGAAGATAAATCTTGATGCTCTGAGGAATCTAAAGATTGGCCAATTTTGATTATTTGGGGGTTATCCTGAGTGCCTAAGTTGATGTCAATAGTAGCTTCATTAAACATGGTTAATGTCTTAAGAGGAAGGGATTTATTAAGGGATTAACTTCAATATCAAGGTAGGTGATAAGGTAATCATCATCTTGACACCAAATAGTATTAATGGTAGGAGAATCATCTTCAACCATTTTGGGATGAATTAGAAGAATGGTTTGATTTTCCCTATCAGTTTGATAGGTTAGGGGTCTAAAAATAATCATATTTATCAAAAAAAGTTATGAGTGATGGAATAATACCATAAAATTTCAAATAAGAAGGGGTTGGTGAGGATAGGATTTCTTCTTCAATGATTATGATGGAAGGTGGGTTGGTTGATTTTTTTGGTTGGATGAATCCAATACCATGTTATTAATGAGAATTTTGAGTTTTAAATTAGATAATATCATGTGGTCCATGTTCATAATGGCCTAAAATAAATCCTTTCCAAGCACAATGATGAAAGTATGTTTGGGAAAACTATGGTTTATTCAAGAAGGAGAAATCAGAGGTGAATGGTTTAATTGAAGATGAGGCATTGGAAGCTGAAAGTAATTGATCGAGTCCCCCATAGATAAAATTATTTGGAAATTTTTAAGACCAAAGAGGATGATGGTTCTAATTTTGGAATCATAGTTAGGATATCGATCAAGATATATGTACTCTTGGGAGTAGGAAGGGTATCCAGAGTCAAAAGGCAAAATTCCCCAAGTGAGAGATGTTTGAATGTGGATTGTAAGGGATTTTTCATAGGAATTTTGGAAGAACTTAAGGTCAAACTTGTAGAATATTGATTTATAAAGGATGAAATGGATGCATATTTTAATGGAATGATAACATCATTGGGGTGATAGGTCATATTTCATGACTTGGAAGGACTAGGGTTGATTAGGATGACATAAACTTGACCCTCATGTTCAAACATGAGTCACATATAAAAATTTGATGGTATGGATCCAAGGGCATACAAGAAATATGTTGAACTTTTCATAGTTGCAAAAGTTTGAAGATAAGGGTAAAGTTCATGTCAATCTAATCTTCATCATTGTGCTTGGAAAGGATTCAATTTAGGCCATTATGAACATGGACCACATGAGATTCTCCAAATGTAAAACTCAAAATCCTTATGAATGACATGATCCTAGATTCATATAACCAGAAGAATCAACCAACCCACCTTCCATCACATTCATTGAAGAAGAAATCACATCCTCATTAACCCCTTCTTCTTTGAAATTATATGATCTTGATTACATCCCTCCTAATTTTTTTATCAATATGATTAGTTTAGGACCCCTGACCTATCAAACTCATAAGGAAAACCAAACCATTCCATTGATTCATCCTAAAATGGTAAAAGATGATTCTCTTACCATTAATACTATTCAATGCCAAGATGGTGATTCCCTTATCACCTACCTTGTTGCTGAAAATTACTCCCTTTATAAATCCATTCCTCCTAAGACATCGATGAATTTGAATGAAGATACCATTGACATCAACTTGGGAACTTAGGATAACCCCCATATAATCAAAATTAGCCAATCCTTAGACTACTCAAACCATCAAGATTTCTCTTCTTTTCTACATGACTGTAGCATAGCATTTTCTTGGTATTATATTTATATTCTAAGAATTGACCCTTTTGTATTCATCCACCACATCATCACTAACATAGATGCCAAGCCTGTTAGGCAAAATCTTCAAAGGATACAGCCTTGAATTGTAATTATTTTTAAAGAAGAGCTTTAATGTCTCTTATCTGTTAACTTCATCTAGCCCATTGATTATCCCAAATGATTCTTGATTGTCACTCCTATCACTAAATAAATAAGGGGACTTCATATTTTCATTATCTTAACCTTGCATGTCCAAAAGATGACTTTATTTTCTTAAGCATTAACCAGATTGTTGATTTAACTACCAAACATGAGATACTATCTCTTAAGGATGGATTCTCAGGCTATAATAAAATCTTGATCACACTAGAAGATTAACATAAAACCACTTTCATAACCCCATGGGGAACATTTTACTATAGGGTCATGCCTTTCATCTTGAAAAATGTTGGTATAACCTATCAGTGTGTCATGACCTACATCTTTCATGACCTCATCCATAAAACCATGGAAGATTATGTAAATGACCTCCTTGGTAAGTCTAAATATTTTAAAGACCATTTTTAAATACATAAGGTTATTTTTGAATGCTTTATTAACTTTCATGTTTGCCTCAATCCAAATAAATACATTTTTAGGGTCTTATCAGATAAGCTTGATTTTATCTTTTCTCTTCATGGAATAGAGGTTGATCCCACTAAATTTAAAGAAATCCTTGACATGACTCCTCCAACTAACCTTAAGCAACTCTAAAATTTGTAGAGGAAGCTTTAGTCCATTCATCATTTCATCTCTAAATTATTTGATAGATGTTAGCCCTTTCATCACCTCCTTAAGAAGGATATTTCCTTTAAGTGGAATAAAGATTGTCAAAATTCCTTTGAATCACTCAAAGGATATCTTATTTCCCCACCTATTCTTTTCCCTCTAAAAGAGTACCAACCCTTATACCTCTAAATCTCTACCATAGACCATTCCTTGGGTTCCATGCATGTACATCTGACAAACAACATAAGGAGCAGGTAGTATACTATATAGGTCAAACACTTGTAGAGTATGAGACTAGCTATACCCATACTAATAAATTTTTCCTCGCCTTGGTATTCATGGATTCCAAACTCCATCACTACCTCCTCAACCATAAAACCTTTTTCATCACCAACACTAACCCCCTTAAGTAAATGTATTAAATGCCATATTAAAATTGGCATATGGATAGATGGATCATGATTTTAGATGAGTTAGATCTTGAGTTCCTTAAACAAAATTTATTAAAATGGAAAATCATTGCCGATAACTTGATTGAAGCCCCTTTATCCAATAACCAAACTTCTAGCCTTGAGTTTCCTGATGAGTCCATCATAACATTATCTCAAGTAGACATTGCTTAACAAATGATCATGTTCTTTGATGGATCAAAATTTCAATGTGGTGGGGGTGATAGAATTATCCTTATCCATCTTGATGGTGAACCTTTTACATTCTCCTTCAAACTTGATTTTGATTGCACCAACATGGATGAGTATGAGGTCTTATTTTTAGGTATCCAAATAGCTTTGTCCTTAAGAGTAAAATTGATCAATATTTTTGGTGACTCCCAACATGTGGTCAAATAAATAAATGGTTCCTACCAATGTAAAAATGATGTTCTACATAAATACAAATAATTGGTAGTTGTAATATTGACATCATTTGATCATTACCTTATCCAAGCCACTCCACATTAGACAAACAAGTTTGCTCATACCATGGATTTTCTTGCTTCTAAACTCCCATCAACACCATCAGATTCCAAAATATTTGTCACCATCCACCAATTTAACCAAACTTCTTACACAAAAATAAACCTACCTTATATCTATAATGGGGAGGAAACCCAGACTAATATTTAGTATAAGCAAATATTCGACTATCTTAGCTTAGCCATCATCCCATACAATCTCTCTAAGAATGGTAGATGAGATTTTATATAGAGTAATTTTCATTATACCATATTAAGGGGAATTATTTACAGGTACGGATTTGATGGTCTCCTTTTTATATGCCTACATAATCACAAAATCCCTCACACAATCAAAGAAACTCATGATGGGATTTGTGTACACATTAGTGGTTTAGTTATCACTAAATGCATCCTTCACCTTGGCTATTATTAACCTACCATTACCAAAGAATATTTTGATTATGTCAAAAAGTGTGTCAAGTGTCAACAACATGCTAACTTGCTTCATGTTCCTAGTCATGGCCTTCAATTTTCTAAGGATTTATATCCCTTCTCTTAGTGGGGATTAGATGTCATTGGTGAAATCAACCCTCATTATTAGTAGAGACATCAATCCATCATCACTAGGATAGAATAATTCAACAAATGGGTAGAGGATATTCCCCTCATCTCAACCAAAGCTGATAAAATTGTCAACTTCATCAATCACATCATATGCCACTTCAGTGTTCCTCACAAAATCATCACCAACAATGGCAAATCATTTAAAAATAAGAAATTAAGAAATATTTATGACACCTTTGGCATTAAGTTAAAATTTTAATCTCTATACCATCCATAAGATAATGTATAAGCTAAAGACTCTATGAAAACACTTAATAAAATGATAACCAAAATAGTCAATGAATCTAGTAGGGATTAACACTTACACATTCCCTTCACCTTATAGGCATATTGAACTACCATTCGAACCCCTATGGCTACCACCTCTTTCTCATTTGTATAGGGTATAGATGTTATCTTACCTCTCAAAGTGTATATTATATCCCTTTGTATACCCCTAAATGATATTGTATCGGAAGAATACTATCATCAAGAATGTCTATCCCAACTTGAGCTACTTGATGAGCATTATTTGGCTATTGTTGACCAATTTTGACTTTTAGGTTAAAATAAGGCACCCCTAGTAAAAAAATTAACTTTTAGGAATATAAAGGGGTATAATATATTTTCATAAGGCATTTCATAGGTAAATTAGTGTCAATTGATGTTTTACTATCGTTGGTTGAGTGTTCTCTAGGTCCATTTATCATTTTAAGTCTTTTTAAGGGGTCAAAATGGTGCATGTAATGCTTTGTACGGGTTTATTCAGAAATGTGAAAGTGTAAAAGAGTTTTATCATGTTCCATGTGTCCTATGAGGTCTATAATAACTGTCACTAACTAAAAATTGTAGGTTGTTCAGATAAAAGGTAGTTTTCTTGGCCAAAGAGAGAGAAATGGGCACTTTTACAACTTCCTTGAGAAGTGTGCCACTTATAAAATGTGAAAATGTGACTCTTCATCTCCCAAAAAATGTTTAAACGTTTGGTTTTATAGGTTAATTATAAAAAATCATATGCAACTTATTTTCCCCCATTTTCTCTTGGTAAGCAAAGAAGGGTCAACTTCAAGCACTTGATGTGGATGGTACAGGTGGAGTTAGGAGGAGTGAATCTTGGGGTGGATTTTATCTAAGTGAAATTAATTTTAATAATAATAACATTAAATTTTTTCCATCCTCCTTCATGAATAACGGCTAACACTCTAGGCAAGTTTTTATGGGCTTCCAATCATGAGGGGGTCACTGTTTGAGCTTGTCTCAATTTTTATTCATTTGGTATGATGGGATGGTGTGTTTTATGTGATTATAAATGTTTTTCAAGACATAACCATGATTATTATTGTATTTTAAATCTCAATTTCTTAATAAATCCTCTTTTAGGCTTATATATGCTCCCAAACTAGTCCTTCACACTTGTAGTCACCTTGGGGGTCTTAAATGGAGGTTTTCTATATTGGAGAGAGGGTTTTGAGCTGATTTAAAAACATTATTAGTGAGGTTATATAAAATGAAGTTTGGGAATTATTTTTTTATGTGTTTAGATAACCTTACCTTTATAAACTCATGCTCTTTTATGTCTCTATCTGCATATACAGTTCAAGAGACCCACTTACAATCTTGATGTCATCATGTTAATGCTTAAGGGGATGTCCTTATGCCAAAATTGATTATAATGGTTTAAGATTAATAAATACACCTAAGAGAGCTCCTCCTAGGTTTTTTTTAGTGATGAATCAACCTCATCGCCTCATATACAGTCAAATGTACACCTTCATATATCATTTGTACAGCTATAAGGGTGTGAATTGAGGTATTATACAAGGTTGAGCCCTCATGAGGTTATGAAGTGATTTGAAAGCCTAAATATCATGATTAATACCCCCTTAAGAGTCAATCATGGTGTTGGGAAGACCTTGCTAAGAGAAGTACTGATACATGGACCCTTTTCCCTAAATGGATAGAATAGAGGGTAGGGAACTTTTCCAAAATGGCATATTACTCATTTAACAAGGTTTTTAGGAACACAATTGGGTGAAATTTATTGCCTCTATCATAGAGAATCACTTTTAAAAGAATGGGGTCAAGGATATTAGTATTGGTTAGAGATTGAGCACCTTGAAAATGGTCAGAAAGCCACTGAGAGGTTTCAATGACATTTACATGAAACTTACTAAAAGAGACCTTCTTCAAGTAATTAGGCATAACCTGACTAGGCCTTATGCTCAAATGAATCCAATTAACCCAAACATAAATTCAATGACTAAATATCACCTTATCAAGGTTAGAACTTGGTTTTGACCTCTAAGCACTTCCCATGGTCCGTACACAGGCCTGGGAAGTGAAACACATTTTGGCTAAAGAGGTTGCTTTAAGGTTGAGGTATGAAATAAAGAGTTGAGTTTGATCTTTGTTTTCAAATTTTAAAGAGAATAGTATTTTTTGTGACTTAAAAATTTTTAATAACAATCAAAACATCCTCAAACAAGTTTCAAATAATCTCAAACACACCTACAAACCTGTATGGATTGAGACAAGCAGCGAGATGAAAATAAGTTTTCCTTGTGCCAAATGGGATTGTGTTAGTGAATTTTCACTTGGAAAAGAGGTATGATCTCAAAGGAAACTCAACCTGATTTAATACATTTTTCAAGAGTTTTTTTTTAGTGAACAACCTCCAAACATAGTCAAATAGGGTATGTGGGCAATGAGTGACATGTAGGATCTCCTTTGCATCAAAAGGACTATATGGGTGTATTTTGGCCTATATGACTGAAATATAACCTCAATTAATTTATTAAAAACATAATTACACCATCCATAAGCACAAATATTTCCAAATGCACTTACAGTAGGAGTCTCTAAATTAGAAACATAGTCAAACACCTAAAGGAGAGCTCATCTTGTAGGTTTAGGTTGTATGTTGGAAGGGTTATAGTGAGATAGGGTAATTAATGGTTGAAATTCATTCACACCATGATTTTTTCACAATATGATCACAATAAAGGGTCATTATTCCTAAGGAAGGAATCTATAATATGCAAGAAACACTATCATCATAACACCCCTACACATAGTCCTACACTAAAACGTTTTCCTTGGAAATGGTGTTAGATGGAGGTCTAAAAATTTGATTTGAAGGCTGATTTTTGGTACATAACACCCTTAGGATTTGGGGAAGCACCTACAGTTATTATTTTTGAATAAGAGGAAGGGGAAAACACCCCTATTTTCTCTTAGATTAGGGGCATTTTTTCTATGCCCAAGGAGATAGTTTGAAGAATAAATGGATCAAATCATGGACTAGAGATCAAGTGAGATCAAATAGAGGTTTTCATAGTTGTTACACATCCAATGGATCATGATAAACCAACCTAGAATCTTTTCAAGCAATTAGGATGCTCTAATCAAGAAGGGTTACATAGAGATGTTGAAGCCATCAGAAAAACTATGGACTCCATCAGTCTAGATTTAGACTCCTACAAATAAACTATGGATTCCATTAGTATAACTACAAACTCTATTAGTAGAGCTTGTTTAATTTCATAGGACTCAAAAAATTCAAATATTATAGTGCCAAGTGTCAAGGAATGCCTATTGGAGAGTGATCTTGATGATAGGTGATAATTGAGATTGTATAAGAGAATGTCATGATCAAGAAAACTTCCAATTTAGGTGAAGACTTCTTTGTAACTCCCTTTCCTGATCACACATGAGACACTTGTCCTAACTTTCTTTGGAATGCTCAAAAGGAAGCCTATGATGAAGGTATTTTGTAAGAGAGAATGATTGAGAATATTTGTTATGCCACACTTGGAGAAGAGGCTAATTTGGGATGAGATGATGTGTAAATGAGTTTCATGACTCATTTTCCATTGAATCCACATGTATTATAACTAATTCTCACCTTCAAAAACTTTTCCTTATGCTTCTTCAACTTCTCTCTTCTATCTTTTCTTCCAAGTTCTATAAGTATGACCCATTTTGGCTATTGAAGGGGACTCTAACTCTTGGTATAGCAAAGCCCTACAAAAATTGTACCTTGATTTGTAATTAAGATAATGAGAACCAAGTTGGTTATACTCTAAGTCCATTTTCACTACATGTTGAAGTGATCCATCTTGAATGTCAAGTATAGATTTATTTTATCTTATTTTCATGCAATCTTTGAATGTGCTACTACAAATGACTTATCTCCTAATAGGTTTCATGAAGTGTATGCTACTGTAATAGAATCTTGAAGTGGGTATGAGTTTGTTAGTGTCATATCTGACCTTCCCTTCACTTGCCTTTATTTCTTGAGTTGTTATCTACCTTCATGAGAAACAATAATGCTAGGGAGCTCCATTAATGGTTTTGAGGCTAGTTTGGTTGTCTTAGTTCATTATGTAAATTCTAAGTCTATGAATGGAAGAAAATCTTGGTGTATCACCACCTAGTGTAGTTTTCTTATGTATATTTCTCTCCATTTTTACCCATAATAGGTAGTTTTATTATCATAAGCACATCAAGTCATATCTAAAGAGATATCCCTTTCAATTCTAAAGGTCTACTTCAACTATAGGTGCCCCACACACCTAGAAGTATTCCCATACTGGCCAAATCTTGAAGAGGCTTGAAAAACCTCTTCTAGTGTGCAAGATTTAGAGACAATAGTTTTGGCACACCTAATGGGACAATTGAATTCAAGTGAAGGAATTATTTATGCTATCCTTTAACTCATCAACCTCTAAAGGCAATCAAAGCACTAATGGCGACTCTAAATGATTTCAACTGGTGTAAGAAATCTTAGTGCTTTAAAACATCAATTCTCATATGTACACTTCATCTTATAATCATCATGCACCTCCCTATCAATATAATCCTCCTTATGGTGTTCATGGCTTCTCCACAAGCTACCCTCAAGAAACTACACTTCATGAAGGTTCATATCAACCTTTCTACCCTCTTCCAACATCAACTCAGTCCTATTACCAACCTATTGTTCCTAATGATCAGTTTGAGCAAGATGAAAATGAGTTAAACCTAAATTTAGAGGGTTTAAAATTTGAATTGAATGAGCTAAAATAACTTTTGAAATAGCATCAAGTAATGCAACATCAATGTCATGTTCCTCAATAAGTCAAGGAAGTTTTTCCTTCTCCTTTCATTTACACCATGATCATTGATAATGTCTTGATTTATAATTATGCCTTTAGTACTGTTGTAAGTCATTATTTTATTCCTAAGGAAATAGATGATTAGTTGGACCTGTAGTATGAATTTGATCCTAGAGTTAAATTGTAATTAGAAGGAAAATATGTAAACACTCTTGGTATTGCAAGAAACATAATGGTGTCTTTTGATTTTCTTACTTATCCCAATGTTACAATCCCACAAAATATAATAGTTTTAGATGTGCAACCATACTTTTCTCTATTATTAGCTAGTGAATTCATGTCTAAGATTTAGGGAATAGTGTCTAATGATATGTCCCAATTTATCTTCAAGTTTAACCCTAGTTGGAAAGGTCAAATTGAGTCAAAGCCATGTAACATGTTTCATTTGCAGATCCTCCCTCTAAGAAAACCAAACATTGATCATTCTCATTCTTCTACTCCTAAGTCTCCTCTAAAGATTACTAAGCCTACTCAAAATCCTACCATAGATTCATATTGAAATATATATTTTACCAAAAGCCCAAACTATGTCATGCCTAACTTTGAGAGGACAGAAGGTCCTATTCCTAGGTAGATTATAAAAAAGGAAGATTGTGTTGGGAGAAATTCAAAAGGTCCTACAGGTTGTTACAATTATCCATCTAGCCTTCATGTTAGAGCTTCTCATAAATTGCAAGACATACCAAAGGTTGACAAGGTACTTGAAGAATTATCATTTAGTACTTCTTCTCTATTGCCTTCACAAATGGAGAATCAATTGATTGTTACTAAGAATCTTCAAGAGTTGGAGGATGATACTACCATAGATGAGTTCCTTGAACATATTGTAGATGATACCTCAAGAAGATATGATAAAAATATTATCATTGTCACACCTTTTCACCCTAGTAGATCAGTTTTTGAGCTTGAGGAAGGAGCTGATGACATGGAGTAGCAAACAAAGGTTTTGGAAGAAGAAGACACTTCCATTTTAAGACAAGAAGAAATAGACCTTGAATGGATTGATGAATTTCCATGCTCCATGGAAGATGATGATGATCAACTTGAAACACAAGATGAATAAGTGGCTCTTGAAGGTGGTATGGTTTAAGGAAAATACACAGGTCACACCTACATGTAAATGTTCTAAGAATATGAATATGAGATTGATAAACTTAACATGTCAACATTGGATGATAGATAATGCAAGCATGGTGAGTTCTCTTCCCCTTTATTTGATTAATTTTCCTCTTGCTTTGATGAAGATAGTGACCTAGACATGAGACATGAGTTGGATGAAGTTTAAGAACATGTTGTTGAGTAGCTAGAGACCCTTCTTTTTTAGAAAGGAGAGGGATTAGGTTGGTGTGATAGAGGCATTGAAGAGGGAGATTTGGAACAAGAGAGTGATGGTTTTTGGTATGAATTAGAGTAATTTTGTCTCAATTCAAACATCATACTAGCTACCCTTCCTCAAGAGGATCATGAAGAGGATAGGGATCTGTTTTTCA
This sequence comes from Torreya grandis, assembly GCA_037957365.1. Lineage (NCBI taxonomy): Eukaryota > Viridiplantae > Streptophyta > Pinopsida > Cupressales > Taxaceae > Torreya > Torreya grandis. The sequence goes on from JARHVA010003016.1 coordinate 1,828,210, forward strand.
AACTTATTGAATAAATAGAGATAGATGAGTTAGTCTAAGATAGATACCAAGAAGAATATGAACAAAATGAGCCTTATAATGATGATATTGAAACCTTTGATGCATTGATGGACTAAAATAGAATGAAGAAACATCATGAAACATGTTTCAAGGAGAAAGATGAGTACATGAATTTTGAAGACATGTTTGAATCTAATTAATTTGGACATATGCCAATCAAGGTGGCAAGTAAAAAGGATGACTCACCAAGCTCCTACTTCAACAAACTACTTGGTTACCACCATGAGGTTTCTTATCATAAAAGAGACATAAAAATCTTCCCCTTTGATCCAGGAGGGGAAAAACATATCAGGTTAGGTGTACATATTAGTTTGATTTTATTTGTGCCTTGCTTCTCCTAAGTGCTTAGTAGCATAAGTGTGTTTGCTTTGGTCTTTACATGTGTTTTTCTTTCCCTTTATGTGGTTGAGGTAGAAACTAGTTATCTTGTTGATCAAAGGTTTGATTCAATGGTCAAAGTCTCTTATTTATATTAGTCTTTAGATGACTCCATAATCCTAATATACTGATAAGGCTACTAGTCTAGTTAGTATAGTAGGTATATTACCCCTATGACTCACCAATTTGTTGACCAATTTTGACTTTTAGGTCAAAATTAGGCACCCGTAGTAAAAACATTCACTTTTAGGAATATAATGGGGTATAATATGTTCTCATAAGGTGTTTCATAAGTCAAATAGTGTCAATTGATGTTTTACTAGCTTTGGTTGAGTGTTATCTAGGTCTATTTATCATTCTAAGTCTTTTTAAAGGGTTAAAATGGTGCATTTAATGATTTTATGGGTTTCTTTGGAAATGTGCAAGTTTAAAATATTTTTATCACATTTCATGTGTCCTAGGAGGTCTATAGTAATTGTCACTAACTAAAAATTTTAGGTTGTTAAGATAAAAGGCAGTTTTCTTGGCTAAAGAGAGAGAAATGGGCACTTGTATAGCTGACTTGGGAAGTGTGCCACTTGGAGAAAATGAAAATATTAATATTAATCTCCCCACACCCATTTTAACACTTGGTTTTCAAGGATAATGAAAAAAGATTTATTTGTAACTTATTTTCCCCCATTTTCTCTTGGCGAGCAAAGAAGGGTCAACTTCAAGCACTTGGCATGGATGGTATAGGTGGAGTTAGGAGGAGTGATTATAGGGTGGATTTTAATTTGAGTGTACATAATTTTCATAACAATAACTTTAATTTTTTTTCCTCCTCATTTATGAACAATGGCTAACACTCTAAGCAGCTTTGTATGGGCTTACAACCATGAGTGGGTCACTATTTGAGCTTGTCTCAGTTCCACTTGATTTGGTCTAATGGGTTGGTGTGTTTCAGGTATTTATACATGTTTTTCAAGAAATATCCATGATTATTATTTTTTTAAGCTCAATTTCTTTGTAAATCCTCTTCTATGCTTATATATGCTTGTAAACTAGTCCTTCACACTTACAATCACCTCAGGGGTCTTGAATGGAGCTTTTCTACATTATAGAGAAGGTATTGAGTTGATTTAAAAATACTCTTGATGATTTTATCTAAAATAAAGGTTGGGAATTTAATTTTAAGGTGTTTATATAACCTTACCTTTACACACTCATGTTATTTTATGTCTCTATCTGCATATACAGTTCAAGAGACCCACTTACAGTCCTAATGATGTCATGTTAATGCTTAAGGGGGTGTCCTTGTGCCCAAATTGATTATAATGGTTTAAGATAGATAAATAAACCTAAGATATCTTCTCCTAGGTTTGTTTTAGTGATGAATCAACCTCATTACCTCACATACTATCAAATGTACATCTTCAGATGTCATTTATAGAGCTACATGGGTGTGAATGGAGGTATTCTTTAGGATTGATCCCTCATGAGGTTATAAAGTGAGTTGATAGCATAAATTTCATGAACAATACCCATTAATATTCAATCATGGTGTTGGGAATACATTTCTAATAGACTTATTGATACAAGGACCCTTTTCCCTAAATCGACAGAACAGAGGGTATGGAGCTTTTCCAAAATGGCATATTGCTCATTTGAAAAGGTTTTTAAGCACACAATTGGGTGAAATTTATTTCTTATATAATATAAATGAAATTTTAAAATCATGTATTCAAGGATAATAGTATAGGTTGGAGCTTGAGAACCTTTAAAATTGTCAAAAAGCCATTGAGAAGCTTCAATGACATCTACAAGAAACTTACTAAAAGAGACCTTCAAGTAATTAGGCATAACCTGACTAGGCCTTATGCTCAAATTGATCCAAGTAATCCAAACATACATTCAATGACTAAATATCACCTTAGAAAATTTATAACATGGTTTTGACCTCTAAGCACTTCCCCTGGTCTATACACAACCCTGGGAAGTGAAACACAATCTAGCTAAGGAGGTTGTTTGAAGGTTGAGGTATGAAATAAAGAGTTGAGTTTGATATATTTTTTTAAATTTAAAATATAATAGGATTTTTGGTTACTTAAAAATATTAAATAATAATCAAAACATCCTCAAACAAGTTTTAAATAATCCCAAACACACCTACAGGCCTATACAGACTGAGACAAGTAGTCAGTTGAAAACATGTTTTCCTTGTGCCAAATGGGACTATGTTAGTGAATTTTGACTTGTAAAAAGTGATGGATGATCTCAAATTGACCTCAACATGATTAAATACATTTTTCAAGCCTTTTTTTGTAGTGAATAACCTTCAAACATAGTCAAATAGGGTATGTGGGAAACAAGTGACATGTAAGGTCTCCTTTGCATCAAAAGGACTGTATGGGTGGAGTTTGGCCTAGATGAATGAAATATGACCTCAAGGAATTAATTAAAAACCTAAGTACATAATCCATAGGCCAAAATATTTCCAAATTCACCTAAAATAGGGGTCTCTAAATGAGAAACATAGGCAAACACCTAAAGGAGAGCTCATCTTGCAGGTTTAGGTTCTATGTTCAAAGGGTTATAGTGAGATAGGGTAATGAATGGTTGAAATTCATTCACGCCATGATTTTTTCATAATAATATCACAATAAATTGTCATTCTCACCAAGGAAAGAATCTAGAACATGCAAGAAACACTGTCATCATAACACCCTTGCACACAGTAATACACTCCAAAGTTTGCCTTGGAAATGGTGTTAGATGGAGGTATAAAACTTGGAGTTGAAGAATTATTTTTGGTACAAAACACCCTTGGTATTTAGGGAAGCACCTTAGATGATTTATTTTGAAGAAGAGGAAGGGGATCACACCCCTATTTTATCTTAGAGTAGGGGTAGTTTTAACATGCCCAAGAAGATAGTTTAGGAATCTAGGGTTTTGGGTTAGAATTTTTGAAATTAAGGCTATAATTTAAATTCTAAAATTAATTTGAACAAGATAATTACACAAAAATTGATACAAAAATTATCATTTTGAAATTGATTTTTTTCACAAAATAACTACTAATTTAGAAATTTTTAAAATATTTTTGGCACACAACAATTTTAAAAAAAAAAATTGAAATTAATTTTTAAAAATTTTAAGTGAGGGAAACTTGGGATTTGAGTACCTATATTGGAAATCTAGGGTTTTGAGCTAGGTTTTAAAGTTTTTTCTTTTTAATTATACAATAATTTTAAATTATAAAAATTATTTAAAATAGGATAAATGCACAAAAAATTATACAAAAATTAGAATTTTGGAAATTAAATTTTTGCACAAGAAACTACTAATTTTGAAAATTTAAATTTATTTTTGACAAAGTAATCAATATGCAAAAATTCCAAAATAGTTTTCTAAAATTTGTGAGGAAAGGCTTGGTGTGTGATGACCTACTTTTGAAATATAGGGTTTTAAACTGAGGTTTTAGATTTTTTTTATTATGAAATAATTTTCAATTCTAAAAAATATTTTGAATAGGAAAAATGCATAAAAATTAATATGAAAATCAATATTTTGGAAATTAATTTTTTTCACAAAATAAGGAAGGAAGAACCCTAAGAGTAGCTTGGGTTTTAGGATTGTTTGAATTAAGTCAGGTTCACCAATGTTTTATTATCTTTGGGAATCTAGTGTTTAGATCCTAAATAATAAGGGTCTAGAATGATAGGAAAAATATACTTTGAAAGGGAAAAATATTGATTTTAACTGATAATTATACAATAAAAATAAAAATTAACTTATCTAGATTTGTACTAAAACAAAAGATTTTGAGGTTGGAAATTGAAGAGTAAGACTAAGACACTATCAAGAACCTAAATCTAACTTCTATTTTTATGATTGGATAAAAGCACTAGAAATAGGACACCCTAGTGTCTAGCATTGTATTCCTTCCTAGCATTGTTATCTTGAGGATCTAAGCTATCTAGGTTTTGTTCACCTAGTCAATATGAGCCTATGTACTAAATTTCAAGGGTTGAAAGTCATCAGAGCTCGCTATATGTCCATTTTAATCTGTGATACCTATATTCATCTACACACACGTAAAAAATGAATACATCAAAATAAAAAGGGAGGTAAAATTGGCTAGGGGAAGAATGATTGTATGATCTAGGACCCCTATTCTTCTAATCACTGCCTACATTAACCCTCACGTTAGGGTCTCAAATCAAATGTAGTTCTCCCTTAAGGAACATGCATAATCAATGTGCACGCTAGATTCAAGAATGAATTTTACCTATGTGCTTCCTTGATCCATCATGCAAGTATATTTGTGATGCAAAAAAGCTGAGCTATACTATTTACTAATTTTTATTATGTCTAATGTGCTAAATAATAAGTGCTAGATATAAAATACCTTGTGTATTCCTTTATATAGGAGACTCATTATTTAAAATTTGGGATCTTTATTCATATTTGGCTGACATTGGAAAACTTAGGAATGAAGAAAATAAAAGGGATAAGACTCATCTTATGTGAAAAACTAACCGTTGGAATCAAATTTGCACTTAGACAATAATGTTGAAAACTGGACACCCTAGGTTTCATCATTGTAGTCCTATTTGGGTGCTATTGTTCAAAGGGTCTGAGACTTGGGGGAATGGAATGAGCTTGGAAATATTGACCTAGGTTAGTAAGGGTTAATTTTGAAAGGTTATGAATGACTAGGTATGGTCAAAGAGGTGTCTAGGATATGAAACAAGACCAAGGCAAATCAGATAAAAAGACATGGCTAGATGTGAATAAGACTCATATTCTCTAGTTAGAGTCTCCTATGAAAGGATTTTTAAAATACATGATATGTGTGGTTTATTGACCAATTTAGGGTATATATAGTTATGAAAACATATGGCTATAAATTTGACTAGATGGTTGAACACTAAGTCTTTTGATGAATCTAAATCTAAACCAGATTGGTATAAGATAACGAGTATTATGAATATCATATAATTAAATGGCATGGAATTCATAGGTGTGTGAAACTTAATCATATTATATAAGACATTATTGATATAGGAGAAATAAAAGTGAATAATACATCACCATTTAACACTGGTCAGGATATGAGAATCTACAAAAAACTATTCCCTTAGCATAATACTAATTAGCATGAGCAACAAATAAATAATGGTCATAATAAGAATCAAGGAGCTAGGGAAAATAATTTTGACTACCATGCCATTACCTATGATTATGATATATTGGTTCATCTCATAGAATATTATGTTGCAACCATTGCCATCAATCCCCATTCTCACTCCAATAATTATCAACAAATAAATCCCTCTATTATAGGATAAGGTCCATCTATCTTAGGAGTTCCTTTGTCTCATAATCCCCATCTTGGAGTGATTATTTTAGGACCTATCTATTCTGATTCACATTATGTAATTTATCTCCCCACTCAATATTCTACTATCACAAGTCAACGTTCAAAGATTACTATTCAAGGCCTTGGTTAGAATCCACTTTCTAGTTTTCCTCCTATTAAAAATTAATCTAAATCCAAGTATGTACCTCCTATAAAAAATAAATATAATCTTGTGGATCAATTGAATAAAACACCATCATATAATTCCATTTTAGATATATTTTTTACTTCTTAGTTTTACAAGGATGTATTGTATGAACTTTTGGTCCAGTCTCAAGTGCCTAGCAATATTGCATTGGACAAATTTCAAGCTTTAGTGGGACATTTATCTCCTAGTCTACAATTCACATTTGATCAAATTGATATATCTTACCTTTGGTATTTTCACACAAATTATTTATACATTAAGGATACAATTACCCATCATAAAATCAAGAGAATACTAATAGATAATGGGTCAGGTGTTTCTCTCAATTTTTGCTCATTTCTTAATTAAGGAAGAAGGTAAGAAACTAGTAATAAGGGTATGGTAGAAGAACCTAGTTGTTGTGCACAAGTGATCTAGATTAGTGTGTATATATCATTTTTATCTTATAAGGATGACCTTTAGATAAGAAAACACCAACAAAAGGGTTTTTTAGAAAGATAGTAAGGTGGATTGCCTACTGTGAGCTAGATATAATAAGAGTGAGCTTGATAAGAGGCTATCAATCCAATCTTTGATAAAAATTAAGTTGAAAGAGATAAAAGTAAACTACTTACATCAAATAATAGAAAGTAATTGAAATTAAATATAAGAATAAATATATTCTTGTTAGAGGAAATATCTAAATATAGTAATAATGAGTCAATACTAGTGCTAAAATAGATCAGGTCATGTTTAAAAAATTAGGCAAGGGTCTATGAATAGGCAAGGACACAAAAATTTATATCTAGTTAAGGGTAAGGGGTTAGAAATAAATTATTTTTATTTATTACCAAAGTGATCATCGATAGTCAGGGTGATTGTCAGCAATTAAGTTGAGCATCAATGGTTGAAAGTGACCATCGATGGTTGCCTGTGAATTTTGAAGGTACTCATAAAAGAGTTACATAATGGGTCAATGATCAGGGAATGGTTTGTTAAAGATCTAGTTAGGGATATGGAAGTTGGAATATAGGTGTAGGAGGTATGATTCAGGCTTGGAAGTCAAAAACCAAACAAATAAAGCTAAACATACAAAATATAATTATTTCTTGCTAAATGGTTGATGGCTAATTGCTGGAGCAATTTTGGTAGAGTAATAGTGCTTTACCTCAAGATAAATTTTGGTAGATTTTCAGATCTCTTTTATAGTTTCTAAATTATTGGAAGGAATATTGTTTGGATAGAAACTTGAATACCTATATGTTAGAATTCTTGTGATTATCGATCCTATTTCCCTTAATTTTTTCTCATTTCTTAATTTTAGAGGAAGATATGAATCTATTAGTAAGGGTGTCATATAAATATGTGGTTGTTGATGCATGTGTAATCAAAATTAATATTGAAAACTACTCTTTTGATTGGAAGGAATAACTTATAGATTAAAAAAACACTAAAAAAAAGGGTTGTTAACAAGATAGTTGGGTGGACTGCCTAGCGTGAGCTAGATCTAAGAAGCATAATCTTGATAGGATGTTGTCAATCCACTCTTAATAATAATTAAGTTTAAAATGATAAAAGTAAGGAACTTGTAAAAATTAAATGAAATGCAATATAAGAAGAAAGTAAAATGTTTGTTAAAGAAAATGATTAAATATAGAAAAAGAGGGTCAATACTCATGCTAAAGTGGGCTAAGTCAGGTTTATAAAATCAAAAAAGTGTCTATGAATAGGTAGGAACACAAAAAGTTAGGTTTGGCTTAGGTTAAGGTGTTGAAATTAACTTGATATTATTTTATGTCATATTGACCATTGGTGGTTGGGTGAACCATCGATGGTTAAGCTAACCATTAATGGTTGGGTAACTATTGATGACTGGGGGTAACCATTAGTGGTTTTACTAATCATCAATGGTTTCTTGTGGATTATTTAAGGTACTCAGAAGATTTGGTTGAAAGATAATTCAAAAAATAAGAACAACATAATTATAATAATGCTATCTCTGAGAAGAGATGTTATATTGATCAAATTTGTAGACCCAAACATATGCCTATCTCTGAAAAGAGTTGTCTAATTTCCATTTTAGGTTATATATTCATTTATAGACATTTTTAAGGTAGAAGGAGGATGTGTAAGGTCGCTAATCTCAAAGTAGATTAAGTGGTTTGACTTCCATGATTTACAACAATATAAAATTCAAGGAATTACAATTTTTAAAAACATATTATTTTTAGACTGCACTACTAAAATTGAAATTTTGGGCACTTCCATTTGATTTTTAAGGGTCAAAACCCACTAAGTGGATCTTTGTGCCATCTCACAGTGTTTCCCTCATTCTTATCTTTCCAATGGTTTAAATGGGGAGTCAAACAGAGCTATGGTGTAAAAGTTATGGCTCCTAAAAGTTTGGCCACCAATTGGGGTGGAACCATTACCTAAATTGTCACCTTAAATATTGCTCGGATCATTATAAATACAATGAAAAAAGGATAAGTAGAGTATATCTAAGCCTTATAAGTTGATTTATGGTTGAAGGTTGGAAAAATTTCATCAAAGTAACAATACTTTGGCCTCAAAAGCAAATTTGTCAAAGGTTCAAATCTCTTTTACTATTGTTGAGTTACTAAAGGAAAATTGGATGCTGGAGAGCTTAAATACCTATATTCAAGAATATTCGATAGCTTGAACCTCTATCTTGTAAATTCCTACTCTCCTTATTTCATAGGCAAAGAGAGATGGAGTATGGAAGGTCCCTTAGAGGGTGATGTTGTTGATCACGATGCTTGGAAGTTCATTATCACAGCATAAGGCAAATATATTAAATTATGCCTCATTAACTTACACACAACTGGTGATGTGTTAATAAAGTGAGGACCTAACCATCAAAATTTAGGATAACCATAATGATTAAGATAAAAAATATTGGTTAAGTATCTGAAGGTAAAGGGTTCAAAAAAAGGGTTATAGGGTTTGGTTAAAGGTTAAGTTAGTAGGCTGGTGAATTTAGTTCACTAGGTAGTCAACTAGACTCAGGGTCCTAAGGCATTTTTACACCTATTATAGTTTTATAGTGTCTACCTTTTACCCCTTTTTTTCATTTAGATTTTAATTGACAAACTATAAAATAAAAATGGATTGCTTTGTCAAAGGTATGTTTGCCCTGAGTATGGAAGGATCTGTTCCCCCTCAAACTGGGAGTCAATGAGGTGAAACCAAAATTGAGTCAGGGTTTGATAAGTGGCATATGTTGAGTCATGAGGTTGGTGATAGAAATGTGGGATTGAGAATTTGAGACACATGCATGTGCACAAAATAAAACTAAGTGTGATAGTCAAGATCACACAAAGACTAAGATTGCCAATGTTGGTAAAAATAAGGTTGGTTTTAGAAGGATAAGTGATAGGGTAACTAGTCCACAACATTGGTCATAGCTAATTAGGTGACTCTACAAGTCTCCTAGGTAGGTTCAATGTTTTCATAGGTATCTAAGGTAAAAAGTGTTCCTTTTAAAAATATAAATGATTTGGTCATACACAAGGTGGTACAAATCAAATGGTCAACATGTCAAGGTTGGTTGGTGTGTTCAAAAAGACCAATGCAAGATCGTCATAAAATATGTGAGTATTTAGGTCAAAAATGGCTAATGTCAAGGTGGATGTGGTCAAATTATTGGTTAGAGAAGGGTATTCTCCAAAAGTTCAATTTGTGTTTTGGGGGAGAGTAGGTGATCTCCAAAAATTAGGCACTTAGGTTAGGTTCTTAAAAAAAATAAAAATGTGATACCCTGACCGTCGATGATTAGGATGAAACCATAAAACTGTGGAATATAAAAAGTGAAAATGAAATTTTATTTTCACTTTTAACATTTTGACCTATGTACTTCTATACATTCTAGTGATTTAGTGTTTGTCATTTAGTGGTGAGAATTGATTAATAATTTAAGTAAGGTGTCGATTGTGGATTGGTTGAATGTGTGTTTGAGGAGATCAACTAGGACCATATATGCAAGGTGGATATGGACATGGCCAACTAGTAAGATGTAGGTTTTGACCTTGATATCGATCGAGGAATGAGGTAGGTGATGTTTTGAAATTGTTAGTTGATTTGGTTTTTTTTAAAGTTAAATTTGGGCAATTTATGATTGATTTAGTAGGTTTTTGTGAGGTTTTACCTAAGTTTAGGTTTTATTTAAAATCAAGAAAATTAGCATGTGAAAGTTAAATTTTAGTGAAAATTTAGGTTGGGGATAGGTAATAAGTTATATTTAGATGAAATAGTTTTTGAAGTTGTTTGTTTAGATGTTTTTTTGGGAATATAGGTTAAGGGTTTTAACACTAGAAATCACACATAGTGACCATTGATGGTTAGACCTAACCATCGATAGTCAGACATGACCATCGGTGATTGACTATCAAGGGAGGAAACACACTTGATCATTGATAGTTTTAAGGACCATCAATGGTTAAAGATTTATGGAAGGTGAGGTTCAAATATAAAGAGATAAAAAATATTTTGAAATGTGAAAAAGGGGTTAGGGGTAGTTTAAAATATCTAGGTAAGATAAGGTAAGTTCTATTAGGAGTGATAGGTTGAAATGGGTAGTTCTAGGTAGTATGAGGTAAAAAGTTTGATAAGTTTAGGGAAACTTGTTGAATATTTTTTGGGGTAGGGTAGATTTATGTGAAATAAGTGATAAGTATCAGTGTGTTAGGTTAGGGTAGATGTTCTAAAAATGTTTGTGGTTGAGTGTAATTTTAGGTGCTAGAGATAATGTTGTAAATATAATAGTTGGAATAGGTTGATGCAAGTGAGTTTAAGTTGACAAAGAGGTTGGTTCAAGTAAACTAAGTAATGGAAATGGAAAACTAAGCATGCATGTTAACTTGGTTTATTTTTCAGGCACTAAACTAGATCTAGATGAGGGATTGGGTCCTAAGTTTCTTTAAAGAGATCTATGGAGGGATGACTGGTGACGAGTGGACACACATAGAGGAGGTCAGGCTTGGATCCATGAGATATTATTAGTGGTTTCCATGAGATGTGGTGATTATTGTGGCCATCATCAATAGATGAAAAATAGCCATTAAAACCTTCTTATTACTGATAAGAGAGATTACCATCCTATTGGAGGATGTTCATAGGATTACATAGCTACCTATTCAGGGGGAGATAATTTACCACATTAAGAGCGAGGAGAGGGAGTACTATATGGAGCTATTATATGGTTAATATTGGGTTCATGCTAGGTGTCATTCTAGTGGCTTTAACTATAGACCATTATACACTCCATAGGACTGATGTTTGATGACTATGATGATGATCTTAGTGACTTGTTTTGCATTACATAATTCAAGTAGTGGATGATTTCCCTATCTACTACTGGGAGTGTTAGTAGAGATGATGCTAGGTAGGATAGTGTTCAAGTGGGCTCCTATTTTATTGGTCCAAATTTATAGGGAGTTATGGGGATTTTGAGCTCACTAGAGATATGGGATCAATGTTGGGTTTGTGATTTATTATTGGGAATATGATCACATTAGGGTGTTAAGGCCACTAGGGATACCATGGGAGGGATACACCTAGGTACACTTCATAGTGGGATTTGTCTAGTGGAGGGGAGATTATCCATTGACTAGATCAGGTGGAGGTGTGAGGGACATTGACTTGTTCTAAGATGCGTTAAAGGGTTTGGTTATAGGTGATGTGGTGTGGAGGCCATATATGGGTTGACATAGGTGGGCCCAGTATAGTTATCACACTCTATCTTTATAGAACTGGAGGTGGGTTTATGGGAGGCAAGATGGTAAGATCAATCTCATTCCATTTGATAGATATTGGAGGCAATATGGCCTTGTTTAAGCTATTTTGGCTCCTTTCTTGAGGTATAAGAGGGAGAATGCAGAGTTTCTACTTTTAGAGCCATAGCTAGTGGATGTAGTATTAGACCATGAGGAGTTACCCATGAGATTAAGGGTAGATGATGCTAATATTGTTCAAGGCTATGAAGCACAGTACTAGGCCATTTGTGTAATGACTAATTTTAGATGGGATGATAAGGGTCAGTAAGCCATGGATGTGGATCTATCTAGGGCACAAGTGTAAGGTGGTGGTCAAGATGGACAAGCAACAGTAGCACTGGTAGTTTCATAGGCTCAAATTATAGGTTTACAAGGATAGTTGGCCCTATTTTAGGGTCAAGTTTCCACCTTGACTAGCGAGAGAGATCAGGTGAAGACCTCCCTTGGTTTGATGATCTAAGAGAGGGATACACTAAGGTAGAGGGTAGGAGAAGTGATATAACTATTAGGAGGGCCACCAGAATGATCTGTATGACATGATATTTCACCACAATTGAGGAGGTGAGATATTATGAGGCCATAGTGCTAGCATAGTATCCTAAGCAGCTGAGATGGGGAGAGTAGAGGGCTATTTTAGTAGGTGGACCAGCTATGGTGACTCTAGGGTAGTGATCCTTTATAGTGAGTGGACATATAAGTATCTTAGGAGGATTGACACCATATGGTAGTGTAAGTGTAGGAGTAGGAGGGGCGAGTGGTAGTGGTGCCCTAAGGGAATGATATTATGATGTTTTGATATGTTGTATGTACATGATTTTGATACCATCTTGTGTGTCGATGATGTAAGATGTACATGAGGGAGAGTGATTTATACATTGTTACATGTATTATTGATTTTATGGACATGATGTATAAGATGATTATGTTTTATGATGTTCACATTTATAGATGTGATGTATAGAGTTATTATTGTGATCATGGTTTGTGTTTATACTTTACACTTATGATATGTGGACTCTTTTGGTGTAGGTATGTGATGATTTAGATGATGTTTTTGTTTTGTTCATGGATATGATGATTAATGGTTCAATTATGGTTATGTTGATGTGGTTTTATGATTTGATGTTATATGATGAATTGTTATGATGTTATGGTAAATATAAAGGATGATACTATAGATAGATAAATGATGTATGATATGGTTCATGATGTTGTGTTCATCATTGATATTTTTTGTTCATGATCATGGAGATGTAATGTGACTATGGTTAAGGATGTAATGAAAATACATAAAGTAAGTTAAATAACAAACTAAATGTAGGAAAAAGAAATGAAAATCATGAGACGTATGTCTACATGAACCAATGATAGGAAGGTAAGAAAAAAAAATAATGTATTTTCATTGGTAATGACCTAACAAAACCAAATTTATATTGTCGTAAAGAACTTTAAGCCTTTTGAATGCTTTGCATTAGCATGCTTTGGTTGATAAAATGGTGTCGTGATCACAATGTGTCAAGTAATCTCATAATCCCTTGATTAAAATATGTTATAAAGGGGTGATAGGTGGTAGGTGAAAATGTAGATGGGTTGATAGGTAAGGTAACATTATGTGGGTTAGTTTTCCCCTTCTATAGGTGACCTAAGAACCAAAGTAGACAAGTCCATGTCTTCATGCTAGGTGTAGACTGATCGATGTGGGAAGTTTACTAATGTTATATATGAAAGTTGATTGTAGCTTTCCTGGGATAGTTTATTTTATTTTTGATATAGGGTCTTTTGTTTTGATAGGTTATGAATTTGATCAATGAAAGAAGCTTAAAATTATTGATTTTTACCCATTTGACTTAGCCATACTTCAAGAGAGTGGTCTAAGTTTGGGTGTGTATGTTTGGTAGCTATTCTTCAAAGAAATAGTCTATCTTTTAAGCAGTTTAGTTTTTTGAAGTTGTCCTTCAAGGGATCATTCTTCTATGCTAGAGATATGTGACCCAAGTAATATTTTGGTATCCCAATTTATTTTGATATGAGGTTTTAGAAATGGGCAAGTTTAATTAGGCCTACAGGTTTACCTTTATGAGGGAAAAAATTTTAACACAAGAAGGTAAATAATAGGTACAAGGGTTGGTTTTGAGAGACAAAAGATCATGGTATTCCATCTAATTAGAGATCAAAATTATCCATGAGAACCATTCCATGAGTATAACCATGCCATGGTACCCATATTTATGATTAAGATATGACTTTGATGGTAAATCACATGGTTCTATGTTGTAATTAGTTGTCCTCAAAGGGAGAGGGAGAGAAGAGTGAAGCTGAAGAATATTATAAATCAAGGGATTAGCTTAAATTAGATAAGAAGGTGAGTTTGATCCTTTTTTAACAAAATAAAGGATGTATATGTGAAGCATTAAGAGGCTTAGGTTCTAGTTTGCCTTTTAAAGAGAACAAACGGTAAGCTCTTGATCCATACTTATGGGTTATGATGTAGGTTCTAAGCTAATTAAAAGTAAACTTCCCTCTTCTACTTTTCTCCATATTGGTTACATGTTAGTTTTCCTTTACGATGAGGTCTTCGATATTGAATTCTCGCTCTTTTAGGTGTTTTTTATAGGCATGATTGATTCATTCTTGGTAGACATGAAGATAATTAAGCACTATGAGATGATGTTCATCACTTATTTCAAGTTGTGCTAGAAATTTATGATGATAGTCACTCTTAGAAATGATCTCCTATAAAGATATAAAAAGAGAGGGAATATGGACTTCAAGATGCAAGAATGCCTCTACTTTGAATACTAGAGAGAAATGGGTAGCACCCATAGAGGTTTGAATTCTACTATGATAGGCCCATAAAGTGAAGGGAATGAATAGGTACCAATATTGACCTAAAGCACTAACTGCTTTGGTCAACATTTTGTTAATATTTTTATTAGTGGCTTATGCATGTCCATTTTCTTATGGATGGTAAGGCTTAACTTGATTCTAAATGCATTGCAAAGACCTTAGACTTACTTGTTCTTAAAATATTTACCATTATAGATGATGATATTATGGGGAACACCAAAATAATATATGATATGGTGGTTGATGAATGTGATAATATTGTTGGCTTTGGTTGAGATGAGAGGAATTACTTTCACCCACTTGGTGAAATACTTGGTGGTAGTAATGATGGATTGGTGTCATTGTGAAGAATGAGGATTGATTTACCCAATGAGATCGAGTCCCCATTGTGAGAAGGGTCAATAGTGTTTGTATATTTATAGGTCATGGGTAGGTACATGATGTAAATTAGCATGTTTTTAACATTTAAACACTTATTTACATAATCATAGGAGTCCTATTTTAGGGTGGTCTAATAGTAGCCAAGGCAAAGGATACGTTTAGCAACATTTAGGTCACTAAAGTATCCCCCAAAGATTTTATCATGCATTTATCTGATAGCATGGGAAGCTTCATGATTATGTAGACAATGGAGGAGGCCATCGAATCCATGTTTGTAAAGGATTCCCCCTAGTATGGTGTAATGAGAGGTACTCTAAAAAGAGGCTCTTTAGGCATTCCTAGAGAGGTTGGGAGGAATGATACCAAGGTTGAGGTAGTTAAAGGTTTGTTTGTACCATATATTCGATGGAGATGTTTCCACATTAAAAATGGTAAGAAGGGAAGAATGGATATAAGAAGGTGTGAAAAAAAGGTGGATGTTAATAAAGAGTTTAGACTTGGTAGGTTGAGATGGGATTTGGGAAGTAAGAGAAGCTATTGTATCCATGAACTTGTTGGTAGATCATGGAATAGACTGGATGAGGTAATGATCAAATGATACTAAGAGTACATCTACAAGTTGTTTGTACTTTTTTAAGACATCATTATTACATTATTAAGATCTATTGGCCTAGTTAAAACAAGTTAGGAATTGCTAAAGACACTAATAGTCTTAATTCCCAAGGCTAAAGTAGTTTGGAAACATATGATGAGGCATTCATACTCAACCACATTATTGGTGCATTCAAAGTCAATTTTGAGGGAAAGAGGAAGAGGTTCAACATCAAGGGGATTCAGATAATGTTAGAACCCCCACCATACTAACATTTGTATCCATCGAATAACATGGTCATTTGGTAGGTGGGATCCTCTTGAGAGAGAGTTATGATAAACTAGTTAGGAAATGCAAGAGGAAGTGATCGCTTGTCTAGTAGAGGATATTCAGCTGATTGGTCAATAATGACTTGATATTTAATTAAATTATACTAAAGATCAAACTTATCTAAAATTGTGAGCCACTTAGCCATACATTGGTTTTGGTATGGTTTAGAATACATGTACTTGAGTGTGTCAATGTTAGTGATGTTGTAGGTTTTGTGGTTAAAAAGGTAATGATGAGGTTTAGAAGCCATAAATACTAAAATGAGGCAAGTTTTCTTAGGATGGGTGTACCAAGTCTCATACTCTATAAATTTTCAACTTATATAGTAGACAACTTGCTCTTTATGTTGTTCATCATGATGAGTGAGCATTGCCCCTAAGGAATGGTCAATGGTAGATATGTAAAGATAAAAAGGTTGGTAATATTTAGGTGGGGTAAGAATAAGTGAAGAAATAAGTTATTCTTTAAGTGAATCAAAGACTTGTTGGCATTCCTTGGTCCACTTAAAAGAGGTATCTTTCTTAAGAAGATAGTGAAAAGGTTGACATCTATTCGATAATTTAGAGATGAAGCCATGGATGGATTGGATATTCCCTTGCAATATATGGAGTTGTTTAAGGTTAGTTGGAAGAGACATATCCAAAATTATTCTAACTTTGGTAGGGTCTACTTCAATTCTTTGAAGAGAGATGATAAAGCCAAGAATCTTTCCAAAAAGGACCCAAAAAATACATTTATTGGGGTTGAGTCTAACATGGAAATGGGCTAGGCATTCAAATATTATGGTGAGAATGGCTAGGTGATCCTTGTGATGTTTAGATTTTCCAAGGAGATCACCCACATATTCCTCTACAATTTTATGGATTATATCATGGAAGATGTAGGTCATCACACATAGGTAGGTTTCTCTAGCATTGTTCAGATCAAATGACATGACCCTATAGAAAAAAATTCCCCATGGGGTGATGAAAGAGGTTTTATGTTGATCTTTGGGGGAAATCAAGATTTTATTATATCTCAAGAAATCATCTATGAGAGATAACATCTCATGGCCAGTTATAAGATCAATAAGTTGGTCAATGCTAGGCAAAGGAAAATCATCCTTTGGGCAAGTAAGATTGAGGTCATGAAATTTTAGGAAAATGTGAAGTCCCCTTGTGTGTTTGGTAATGGTAATGATGTTATAAACCCATTAAGGATAGTTAATGGCTTTAATGAATTCAATAGATAAGAGGTGTTTAATCTCCTCTTTGACTAGAAGGGTGATGTGAGGGTGCATCCTATAAAGCTTTTTATGAACAAGCTTAGCATCAATATGGGTGACAATGTTATGAGTGCTATGTAAGGGTTAATTCTAGGCATATCTTGATATGACCAAGAACATTCTATGCTTTAGTCATGAAGGAAAGAAGGGTAATCTTTTTTCTCTATGGAATTCAAGGATTTTCTAATCTTGACAATGTGAGGGTTATCCTAAGTACCCAAGTCCACATCAATAGTTGATTCATTCAACATGATTTAGTTCTTAATAATAAATTATTTATTGATAAAAGAATCCCCTACACCAAGGTAGGTGAGAATGGCATCATCATCTTGATGTTGGATGGTGTTGATGGTAGGAGAATCATTTTCTACCATTTTAGGATGGATGAGAGGAAGAATTTTAGTTCAACCATCCTTTTGATAAGTCAGGGGGCCTAAACTAATAGTATCTATCAATGGTGGCAATAGGTTTAGGTGAAGTGATTTTTTCTACTGGTATGAACCCAACACCAAATAATTCATGAGGTTTTTGAGTTTTGATGTTAGGTAACTTGTGAGGTCCATGTTCATATTGGCCAAGGCCAAATCCCTTCCAATCATGCCTTTGAAATTATAGCTTAAAAAATGCCAATTTGACAAAATAGGAAAAGTTAGAGGTGAATGGTTAGATGGTAGAGGTATCAGTGGAAGCAAGAAGTGGATGATCAAGTCCCCCATAGATTAAGGTGGTTTGATGGTTGGGAGGCCTGAAAAGGATGATGGTTTTGATGTTGGGGTCATAACTAAGATCATGGGTGAGGTTTCCATACTCTTGAGGAGTAGGGAAAACATCCAAAACAAGAAGATGATATTCCCCTAATGAGAGATGTTAGAACATGGGTTATAATGGGTCCTCTATAAGGATCTAAGAAGAAGGATAGGTGAGCTATTTGAAGCTTCATCAATGGTAGGGGTGGAGGTGTTGTTGGTTTTGGTTGATGAGGTGGTGGTGTTTTTGGTTAGGAGTGAGGTGGATGAAGGAGAAAAAAGAATGTCATTGGGTTGATATGTCATATTTCCTAAGGCAAAAGGACTAGGGTCAAATTTTATGGTAACAACTTGACCTTCGTGTTCAAATTTGATACATCAGTGTAAGGTAGAAGGGACACAACTCATGGTATGGATCTAAAGGTGTCCAAGTAGAATATTGTATTAGAAATTTCCTTCTACAACATACAAGACTTTTTGAATGGTGAAAGGTCCCAAGAGGATGTGGAGGACAATTTTCCCCAAGGTAGTGGTCATAGTGTCATTAAAAAAGTGAAGGACCATAGCAATTTTTGACATGATATTATTAGGTAATTTAAGTTGGTCATAAGCGTGAGAGGAGATAATGTTGATACTATATCCTCCATCAATCATCACCCTTATTATGTGGGTTTGATTGATGTATGTAGTAATGAAGAGGGGAGGATCAGGATCTTTAGAATGGATAGAAGGTATTTTTAAATCTTAGAAGGTGATGAAGGTAGAAAGTTATACGTCTCTAACAAAGGATACTAAGAGGTTGAGGATCTTTTAGTTGAACCTTTATAGATTACAAGGCCTCTATCAATGCTTGGCAGTAATGAGGTGAGGTGTTAATTAATTCATAAAGGTTCATCTTCACTAGTGTTTGGTGAAGTTGTTTTAACACTACTCATTGGATGGTATTATAAGGGTTTGAAGGAGAGGTACCAAAAATGGATATTTTGTGTTTTAGAGAAGGTGAAGGTAAAGGTGAGGCTACATGGTTTTTGTTGGAAGGTTGAGGGGTAGAAGGGTAGGTCCATGATATGGACACTTTTTCTTTTTTCCTTATCCTTTTTTTAGGCCCTAGATCTGGTCACCATATGGATAGTGTAGATTAAAGGAGGTATTAGGCTAGGTGATTGATATGGTTCCTCCTCACTTTCAAATGAGAGTAGAGGAGTAGGTGAATGTTAGATAGGTTGAGTTGGATTTTGGGTTGGTAATGGGCTAAAGGGAGGTTCATTTGATAATAGATCATCCTCATCCCATAAGCTATGGACAAGGGTTTGGAGATATTTTCAATTCTTTGTATTGTGTCCAGGGGTCCTATGGTATGAGAAAATCAAATTGACATTGAACCATGATGGTTTGAGATGTGAAGGGTTGAAAGGTTCGATGGGTGGTAAGGTTAAATAAGAGGTTTGCAACAATCTTTTTAGAATGGTTGAATAAGATTCAATAAAAGGCATTAAAGGTGTTTGGTAGTTTGTTTTAGGAGTGGGAGCCTTCCTAGGATTAGGCTTCACCATGGAGATTGGAGGTGGTAGAATGGTTTTGGTAGGTGGTTTCAGTTGGGATTGTTTGGTTATGGTTGGTTTGAAGGTGAAATATTTAAAGGTGGAGGGTGAAGGCTTGGTGATAGATGAGAACATAGGGGTAGCTATGTCAATTAATAATGATGTGGATTTTGGTGTTTTAGAGTTAGGTATGGGTAGAGTAAAAAGAGAAGGTTTTCTAGATGAGGAATAGGTAATGGGGATAGTATAGGGATGGCGTCCTAAGATAGAATGTAGGTGAGAAAGAGGTGGTATAATTCTATTTTGAGGTGGGAGTTTAGGTGGTTCCACCTTCCTAGTGGGTTTGGATGGGGTTTTCTTTGGTGGACTAGAAGGGGTTAATTCTAACTTCAAAGATGGGTGAGCAAGGCTAGGCATATGAAGTATTCCTAGATTCTTGATGGGTTTGGTTAAGAAGGTGTAAGGTGATTTGGAAAATTTAGGTGGAGGTGGGTTGGATGGTTTTCCTATGGTTTTGGAGGAAGAAGTGTTTGAGGATGGGGTTGAGGTAATGATAGGTTATATAGTAGATGCAAGTGAAGTTGAAGGTTCAAGTTTTTTCTATTAAGGGAGGCCAAAATGTGGCTCTATCTAGCTTGGGTTGAGAAGTAAACTCTAGATTTTGGACCAGTCTAGAAAAAAGCTTGGAAATAGGTTTGATTTTTTGGTCATTGGTTCCAAAAGTTAAAACCATGGGAGGAGGTGTGGGGATAGTTTGTTCATATATATTCTTGATGGAAGGTTCCAAGGCTTGGGAGGATGTTTCCTTCATGGAAAGTGTAGGTAAGGTGATCTCTTCATTTGGAGTGGTTTATAATGGGGGAATGATTGGTTTCATAATAGGTAAGGAAGGTGTGATAGACTCAAGTGAAGGAATGGAGATGGTTACTTCCTTTGTTTAGATGTCCAAATCAATGGTAGGTAATTCAACCACTTCAATAAGTGGAGTGGGTGAGGAGGTGGTTGAATCAATAGTTGGCTCCTTTGGTATGTCTATTAAAGGAGATGTGGATATGTCCATGGTTTCAATAAGTAAATAAAGAGGGGTGGTTGCTACATTTGGTTGGATGTCCAAAGGAATAGAAGGTGAATCCATCACTTCAATGAGTATAATGGAGGAAGAGGTAGTTGAGGGAATGCTCTCCTCAATGATAGGTTCACTAATTATGACATAAATCATATGGACCTCATGAGAATGAGATGATTCTAGTTTATTATCATCATAGTTGGTAGAAGGTGCATGGTTGGGAAAAGGTTTACAAAAGATGTCAAGGGACTGATTTGGGGGTGCATTGGGATTATAAAACACAAGTTATCCCTTATCAATCATATTTTGTATAATAGTTTTCAAGGTATTGCACCTACTAACATCATGTCCAATGATGCAGTGGAAAGAACAAAGATCATTCTCATTGTACCAACTAGGTGTAGGGTGAGAGGCATCAAATTGTTGGGGAGGTTTTATTAGAGGAAGTTGAATGATGTTTGATTTGAGTATTTTATATAAAAATAAAGAATAATACTCCCTTATTAGAGTATATTATATTTGGGAAACTTGGTTTTGGTTTCAGTTTGGTTGGTTGGAAGAGTTATAAGAATTAGTTGTATTAGGTTGGTTGATAGTTGGTGGTGGAGTGGTTTTAAGTACAACTGAGTTGGACGATGACTTTTATTTGGTGTTGGGATGGTTAGGTTAATTTGTGGTTTTGGTGGAGTAAGGCTCATTATATTTAAATCTAGAATTTATGTTCTATAGTTTTAGTTTTCCCTTATCAATGGCTCAGATTTCTAATTTGTGTGCCATGGTGAAATCCTCGTCGAAAGTCTTGAAAGTTTGAACTTGAAGAGTAGGGGAAATATGTTTAGCACAACCTTGAGAGAAGAGTTAAATAAATTTGTTTTGGGGTAAGGATAAAAAAATTTGGTTGATGAGACCTCTCCATCTAAATGCAAAATTGGCAATTGATTCGTCATCAAGCTACCTAATGGAGTAGAGGTTGGTAATATAAACCTTTTTAGATATATTGACTGATAAATGATCTAAAAAGACTTGGGCAAGTTGAGAAGGTGAAAATATGGAGTTCTTGGTGAGAGCACTACACCAATCCAAGGTTGGTCCTGATAAAGACATGGGGAAGGTATAATGGAAAAGAGCATCATCATATGCAATCAAATAGAAAGAATGGCAAATGCTGTCAAGTGTTGTTGGGGGTCCTCCTTGATTTGAAACTCAAAGGTTATGAGCCCCAAAAATAGATGATTCAAGATTGGACATTTTATCCATCAACATCTTAACCAAATCTATTTGAGGTTGGGAATCTCCATAATTGGATGGTATGTTTGGTTGAGGTTGGGAGGTTTAAATGTATAGATAAGAGGTGGAAGGTTTAGAAGACACCACAAATTGGAATGTTTTCATTGGAGGTTGTGATGGTGTCACATAAGGGTTAATGGGCACAAAAGGTTAGGTATAAGGTGTTATGTATCCTTATGGATTAGGAACATATTGGTAAGATGTCATGGGTATTTTTTGTGGGATGGAGATGCATTTCTTTTGAGGTATGGATGGGTTGGTAGATGGTTGGGGTTGATTAGTAACTATTTTACTAATAGGTGGAAGGGTAGGAGGTACAAAAATAACCAAATTTTAAAAAGGGGTAGAAATTGGTGGGTTAGTGGTGATAAGAGGAATGATAGAATTAGGGGTAGAAGATAGCCCCATGGTAGATTGGTATAGGTAACAATAGGTAAGGTTACCCCTACATTGAAGGTGTTTTTTGGTATAAGAGGTGTTTGGTTATTGGCTAAAATGTTGGATTGGGTTTCAATGGTGGTAGTGGATGGGATATTGCTAGAAGAAGATGCTTGGGTAATCAAAGCCTAGGTAGAGGTAACTCCAACCATAAAAGGGGGAGACATACCATAAGGTGGATTAATAGGAGGAACTAAAGCAATAGGGATATGGTGAGCTAAGGAGTTAAGGTAATGTTTAAGGGCCATGAGGTTGTTATCAAGGAAGGTAGAGAAATCTAAATCACTCTCAACAACTATCTGAAGCATGGTAAGAGGAGGAGAAAAATGAGGAGAACTCTCATCATCTAAAGTATACTCCATATAATAAGAGGAGGAAGATGGTGGTTCTTGGTTAGTTTGATTCCCCAATTATTGTCTAGTAAAGACCATGAGAGGAATGGAAAATAAATGATGAAAACTTACACCTCAAACAAAAATCAAGCAAAAATGAAAAGAATCTCAAGTTAATCCAAACATACACTAGAAGTGCATTTAAATTTAGGATTATTTTCAGATCAATTTTGGCTTATACCTTAGAAAATGTGAATAAGAAATTTTTTATTGTAGATTAGGTACTAAAGAGGAAATCTAAGGTTGGTTTTAGGTTGTGTTTAGGTTCTCAAAAAGACGAAATTTGTATTGAACTTTAGTACATGGCTTGATAGTGGGGACTTACCCCTCACTTCACACATCAAAATGATAAGGGTGTCGAGTGCTTAGCTAAGATCTACTAAATTTCAGAGTTTATACTTAACCATAGAGATGAGTTGGTTTTCCCTTTGGTAAATACCTCCAAGTAGGATTGTCGAGAAAGGGTGAGGTTTACTGCTAGGTGATGAGATCCTAGTCAGGCCTTGTCTCAAGTTTATTTTGATGTGTTGATTTATTATGTGGTTTGGTAAAGTTTGTGATAATAAGAGTGAAAATTATGATTGATTACTTTTTCCTTTAAGTTAATTAGATGGACTAAAAGCAATCAAGAAAACAATGTATGCAAGGTATTTATTTTAAGCCCAAAAGAAATTTTAGATTTCATTAGATGAGCACAGATTAAAGAAATAAAGGGGCACCTAGATGATGTTAGGGTCCCACTGAGTGTGCCAAAATGTTTCTCTTAATTTTTTCTCATTTATAAATTTTGGAAGAAGATAATAAACTAGTAATAAGGGTATGGTAGAAATACTTGGTTGGTGATACATGCATAATCCTGACAAAGATGGAGAACTCCTTTTGTCTTGGAAGGAATAATCTAAAAATAATAAAATGCTAATAATGGAGTTGTTAGAAAGATAGTTAGGTGGACTACCTAGCTTGAGCTAGATCCAAAAAGCATAAGCTTGCTAGGAGGTTGTCAATCCACTCTTAATAATAATTAAGTTGAAAATTATAAAAGGTACTTGCATAAAGTAAATGAAATGCAATACAAAAAGAAAGAATAATTCTTGTTAAATAAAATGACTAAGTATAGAAAAAGTGAGTGAATACTCATTCTAAAGTGGGTGAAGTCAGGTTCAAAAAATCAAAAAAGGGTTTGTGAGTAGGCAAGAACATAGAAAATTAGGTTTGGATGGGGTTAAGGATTGAAAATAACTTGTTATTATTTTCTACCATAGTGACCATCAAAGGTTGGGTGAATCATTGATGATTAAGCTGACATTCAATGATAGGGTAATCATCACTGGTTTGGGGTGATCATTGGTGGTTGTGTTAACTGTCGATAGTTACCTATGGATTTTTGAAGGTACTCAAAAAAGAGTTGTAGAATGGTGAATGGTCTAAAAATGGTTTTGTTTAGGATCTAAAATTTGGGAAACAAGGTGTAAATAGGTATACTTAGGTTAGGGGGTTTAGAAATCTAATGAAACAAAGAATAAGTAGAGTATACTTGTAACTTACTAGTTGGATTATGGTTGAAGACTGGATAAATTTTTCTAGAGTAATATTACTTTGGCCTCAAAATCAAATTTGGTAGACGTGCAAGTATTTTTTTGATATTATTGAATTGTTGAAGGAAGACTAGATGTTGGAGAGCTTGAATACCTATATGTAAGAAGATTTGATAGCTTTAACCTCTATCCTAGCACCTCCTACTCCCATCTTTTTATAGGCAAAGAGATATGGAGGATGGAAGGTTCCCTAGAGGGTGAGGCTGCTAATCATGATGCTTGGGAGTTCATTAGCACTGCATAATCCAAACATATTGAATTATGCCTCATTATCTCACACATAGCTGGTGATGTGTTAAAAAGGTAAGGACCTAACTATCAATGGTCAGGATAACCATCGATGGTTAATTTGATAGTCAATGATTGAGTGTTTGAAGGTAAAGGGGTTTTAAAAAGGGTTAAGAGGGTTTAGTGAATTTATTTAACTAGGTAGTCAACTAGACTTAGGGTCCTAATAGGTTGGTCAGGAAGGGTCCTAAGGCATTTTGACACCAAGTAAAAAAAGTTAATGTCTATAGATCCTTTCACCTCCTACTCCCCTCCTTTTATAGGAAAAGAGAGATGGAGGATATAAGGTTACCTAGGAGGTTGGCTTGTTGATTTTGATGTTTAAGAGTTCATTATCAATAGGTAAGGTGGTCATATTAAATTGTGTCATGGTAGCTTGTATACAGCTGGTGTTGTGTAAGAATGAGGAAGACCTAACCATTGATGGTCAACCTAATCATTGACACTCAAGCTAACCATCAATGGTCAAGTATTCAAAGGTAAAGGGGTCAAGGTGAGTTAAAAAGGGTTGGTTAATGGTTAGGTTAGAAAGTTAATGAGTTAAGTTAGCTAAGTCGTTAACTTGACTCAGGGTCTAATGGGTTGATTAGTGGGTCAATAAGGGTTAGGTGGTCCCTAGGGGGTCCTAAAGAATTTTTACATCTAGAATCATTGAGTGTAGTTTTCTAGTGTCTACATTTTCCCCCTTTTTGTTAAGTAGTTTGTATTAACAAGCTATAAAAAAACTAGACTATTGGGTCAAAGGTCTAGTTGCCCCAAGTATGGGATGAGGTGTTCTCCCTTAAACTGGGAGTCGATGAGATGAAACCAAAATCAAGTCAAGGTTTTACAAATATTTTATGATGAGTCACAAGGTTGGTGACAAGGAATTTGAAGTGCAAACATGTGCACAAAATGTGACTAAGTACAATAGCTAAGATCACACAAAGACTAAGGTTGTCATAGTTGGTAAAAATAAGATTGGTTCTAAAAGGACTAGTGATGGGGTAACTAGGCCACATCATTAGGCATAGTTGATTGGGTCATCCCTATCAAGGTCTCTTAGATAGGGTTAGTGTTTTCATAGGTACCTGGGGTAGGAAGTCCTCCTTTCAAAAACACAAATGGTCTGGTATACACTAAGCGGTGAAAATTTCAAATGTTCAACATGGAAAGGTTGGTCAGTGCAATCAAAAAAGGACCAAGGAAAGGTCATCACAAAAATATGTGATAATTCAAGCCAAAATGGCCAATGTCAAGGTAGACATGGTATAATTCATCAAAGAAAGGTAATCTTCAATAGGTTGGTTTTGGTTTGGTGGAGAATGTCATCTCTAAAAATGAGGCACTAAGGTGTTAGTTCCTAAAATTGTAAAATGTGGGTTTCCTGACTGTTGATGGTCAGGAGTCCTAAACTCAACCATCGATGGTCACCTTGACCATTAATGTTTAGGGGGAAACCCTAAAATTATGGAACATAAAAAGTGAAAATGAAAATTCATTTTCACTTTTTGCTATTTAACTCTCATACTTTCTGTGCTCTTGGTGATTTTGTGGTTTGTGAGCTATAGTACTGATAAGGTGGGGTCAAGGTGTTGACTAGGTGATTGTTGATTAGATGTTGGATTGATTAGATAGTTTAGTGGACTTGACTACTAGATCGATGATGTAGGGTTGATGAGGATGTGGCCAGGCAGTGGGACTCGATAGTGGTTAAGGAATGGGTTAGGTGATGTTTTAAATTATTAGATTAATGGATTAGATAAGTTGAATTTAGTAATTTTTTGTTAGTTTTGGTATGGTTTTTAGGTGTTTGTAAAACTCAAAATTGAAGGAATAGTTGGCTTGAGGGTAGGGTAGAGGATAGAATTAGGGTGTTTATTTGTTGAATTTATTATTTTGGGTGATTTTTTAGCTATGAATTGTTAGGTAATTTACTACCAATGGTCACACATAGAGATCATCAATGGTTCTATCTAACCTTCAATGGTCAAACTTGACCATCAATAGCTGACTACTGAAGCCAAAAGATCACATGACTAGTGGTGATCATAGTGACCAATAGCATTCAAGTGATTGATGAAGGTGGGTTGATATAAGATTTAGAAGATTAGGTTTTAAAATATTGTAGTAGTTAAAGTGCTAATTATATGTTAGGATAGGATGTGTTGAAATGGTTACAGGTTAGAATAGGTGTTTTCTGAAAAAAAAGAGAGTTAGGTGTTGGTTTGAACTATTACGGTAGGTGTTAAAATGTTTTTGGGCGAGGGTCACTTTCAAATTCTATAGGTAATGTTGTATAGGTAATGGTTGTGGATTAGTATATGAATTTGTTTATGTAGGTGGGTTTAGGTTGATAAAGAGGTTGATTTAGGTAGAATGAATGAATATGAGCAATGGTAATGGAAAAATAAGTTTGTGTGCTAAATTTGAATTTTACAAGCATGAGATCAGATCCAAATGAGGGATTGAGTTCCTTGGATATTTTTAGAGATCCATGAAGGAATAATGAGGATGATTGGACACTATCAGACACTATGAGACACTATCATCACTTGTCATGAGATGTAGTGATGATCATGGCCCTCATCGAGAGATGGGATTTGGGCATGAACACCTTCCTCTTGTTGATAGGAGAGATGGCAATCATACTAGAGGATGTTCATAGGATTACATGATTGCCCATTTAGGGGGAGCCAATATACCATTTTGAGAGTGAGGAGAGGGATGAATATATGGAGCTTTTATATGGTGAGGATCATGACCTTGTTAGTTATCATGCCAATGGCTTTAGCTATAGGTGATTATACTAGAGGGCTTGATATGAGAGGTATATGATGATGATGATGATGATGATGATGATGATGATGATGATGATGGTAGTATCCTATTTTACATTGATAGATTTGAGTAGTGGGTGGTTTCCTTATCTACTATTGGAAGTGTTGGTGGAGTTGTTGCTTAGTAGGATAGTGTTTACATGGGCACCAATGGATTAAATCTAGATATATTGAGAGCTATGGGGATTCTTCACTCACTAAAAATATGGGATCAACTTGGGGTTTGTGATTCATTATTGGGACTATGAGCATATTAGGGTTCTAAGACTATTGGCACTACCATAGGAGGGTTATGCGCAGATGGAATTTAAAGTGGGCTTCATGTGGTGGAGGGGTGACTATGCACTCACAAGAGTAGGAAGAGGTGCAAGAAATATTGACTAGTTCAGGGATGCATTGGATGGCTTGGTTGTGGGGGATGTGGTTTGGAGGCTATATGTTGGATTTCTTAGGTGGGCTCACTATACTTAGCATACATTATCATTACAAAGTTAGAGATGGATCTATGGGAGGAGTTACCTATTAGATCAGGGGTTCATGATGCTAGTTTTGTTGATGGTTATGTAGTATGGTATAAGGCCCTTTATGCAATAGTTGATTTTGGGTGGGATGATGGGGACTGATAGGCCATAGATGTGGATCCAACTAGTGGAGGTCCACATGTACATGTATAGGGTGGTAGCCCAAATGGATAGGTAAGAGCAGCATTAACTACTACACAAGTATATATTATAGAATTATAGGGGTAGGTGACCACATTATAGGGCCATATTATGACATTACAAGGTCAGGTTGCCACTATGACAAGGGAGAGGGATCAAGCTAGGACCTAACTAGGCTTGGTGACCCAAGAGAGGGACACCTTGAGATAGAGGGGAGTGGAAACAACACTAATAGGACTACTAGGTACCATCCCTATGACATGGTACTTGGCCACAATGGAGGATTTAAGGTATTATGAGGCCATAGTTTTGACACAAGTTTTGAACAACCTCAATGGGGTCACTAGCTTAATAGGTTGGGTAGTCATGGCAAATCCAAGTTAGTGGGATGCTTTAGTGAGTGGAAAAGTAGGCATCCCAAGAGGATACACACTATATGTTAGTGTTAGGGTAGGAGGGGTCAGTGGTAGTGGTTCCCCAAGGTCATAATATATGATATGATAAGATGTATTTATAGATGTACATGATTTTGATATTATCCTACGTGTCAATGTAGTGAGATGTACATGTTTTTGAGATATATATATATATACATTATTAAATATATTATTTATTTTGATGACATGATGTTTATGATGTTCCTTGTGATATATAGATGTGATTTATGTTTCATGGTTCATGGTTAAATGTTTTGATGTTTTATACTTATAATTTATGAGATGTGGACTTAGTAGCTTAGGCATGTGATGATTATGGATGATGTTTTATTATAGATGATTATGATGTTTATGATTACGTGTGGTTTGATTATGGTTATTTATGTTTTGATGGAAACACATAAAGTAAATTAGATAAAAAAACTAAACATGAGAAAAGAGATAAGAATCATGAGACATATGTCTACATAAACCAATGATGAGAAGATAAAGAAAAGTCATGATTTTTTTCATTGCTAAGGACAAAACAAAACTCAATTCAAATTAGCTATGGAACATAAGCCTTTTTAATGCTTTGCATTAGCATGCTTTGGTTGATAAAAAGGTGTCTTGATCACATTGTGTCAAGTAAGCTCATAATCCCTTGATCTATAAATGGTATAAGGGGGAGATAGGTGGTAGGTGGAGGGTAAATGGGTGATAGGTAAGGTAACCTTATGTGGGTTAGTTTTCCCCTCCTATACATGACCTAAGAACCATATTAGACAAATCCATATCTTCATGCAAGGTATAGATTGATCAATGTGGGAAGTCTACTAATCTTATATATGAAAAGCTGATTACAGCTTCCTTGGGATAGCTTGTTCTGATTTTATATAGGCTCTTTTGTTATTGTTGATGTTTTGATAAGTTTATGAAGCTAATCAATGTAGGATGCTTCCAATGATTTATTTTAACAAATTTGACCTAGCCATCCTTCAAGGGAGTGGTCTAAGTTTGGGTTTGTCTATTTGGTAGTTGTCCTTGAAGGGAGCAGTCTATCCTTTTAATAAATTTAGTTTTATGGGTAGCTATCCTTGAAGGGAGTAGTTTGCAATGCTAAAGATATGTGACTCAAGTGATATTTTTGTATCCCAAATTGTTTTGATGTTAGGTTTTAGATTAAGGTAAAAATAGGTTTTGAAGGGGCCCCAAAACCCTGTAAAGATCAAGAAAGATAAAACATTACAAACCACCAAGGAAGGCAAACCCACTAAAAAATAGTTACTAAACTAGGTTTTACAAGGACCTGAAACCTCAACAAGACCAAGTTTAACAACCTAAAGCCATGCTAAAAATATATAACATTAGCAGCAAGCATTAACCATGATAAAAAAACCCCAGAATACCTTATGTTCTTTGTCACCAAGAAAAAAGAAAAGAAAACACCGTCAGATCCAGCAATAGTGACGACCAAAATTGGGTTTGATCCATCAAACCCTAAAAATGTGCTACCCACAAAAATAGCTACACAAACAAAGAACTAATCCCCAACACCAGTGCCACCAATGCCCAATCCATCCACCTGATCAACTACCCAAACTCCCTCTCAGTAGAGGATACGCCACCATGGCAATCAAATTGTCAAAGAAGTCCTCAACATCTGGAAGCACCTCAAAATGAGCAACAACCCTAGTAGATAGGATGTGATAGTGAATAAGGAGGCCGCATAGGTTAGGGCTTAGTTTAGTATAATGGCCATAAAATAACACTTTGTGCAGCTCTCCCACAGGGGTTTCCCCCCATAAAACCAGCCCCCAGACCCGTCGCCACCACCACCCAACCCATCCACCCTAATGTTTACAAAGATCACCTCCTTGCCACCATGGCATATCAAATATCTCTAATAAACAAACATCAATCCACTCAGAATAGGGTAATGGTCATCACAGGAGCCACAAAATGGAAATCCGAGGCTAAAAAATAGATCTATGCAATAAAAGATAGAGCTTTCTGTGCCGCACCCCAACACCATGGAACCCACTGTCCTTAGGCTAAGAACTGGTCTCCATCAATTAAGGAAGTAGCCGCAGAGGTTAGGGATACAACAGGGCCACATCCACATCTACTTTTGCGCTCCCCTTCCCCTTCCCCTTCCCCATTTTGATGTTAGGTTTATGTTGAATGCAGAACCCATTTCAACACCCCTAAGTTAAAAATATAATTAGAAAGATAATTTTAACATGTAATTTTTACTTTCAAAAATGGTGGGACATATTTTTTAAGTATGCTAACCACTTCCCACATTTGTAGCATGTTTTATGGAGAAGTGGGTAAGGTGTTGAGAGAATCAAGGGATTACGTTTATCCTGGGTGGTTGTAACCTCCCTTATTTGGTGTGGATATGGTTATCTCCATGATATGGCACATTTCTCAAGGAATTTTGTAAATTATAAATAGGGGTGATTTGGAACACATTAATCATTACATTTTTCATCTCATTTTTGAGTTTTGTATTCTCTCTTCAGTCAGTGTGATTAGGTTTGAGGTGTAACTTAACATCTTGATAATTCTAGTATAAATTTAGGTTGGAGAAAATTATCTCTATGAGAGGTTTCTTATTGAGATTTGTCTTGTACTCTTTTTTATAATATTATAGAGAGATTCTTGGTGGGCATATCCCACATTGGGTGAACCATGTTATATCGATGTTATGTGTGTATTTGCTTGGATCTAAATTTTGTTCCATATGTCTTTGTTGTTGTGATTTTGAGGAATGAATTCAATGTTACGTTTTATTTCATAATTAATTAATCACTTATTCCTAACAATTGGTATCATAGCTACCTTTAGTGGTTTTGCTAAAGTGGTGAATAATAGGGAAATATATTAGCTTGAGTGGGACTTATGGCAGATAATGGCAGATCTAGAGTTGAAAAATTCAATGGGTATAATTTTATATTATGGGAGATGTAGACAGAGGATTACTTGTTTCATAAGTACCTTCATCACCCTTTGATGGGCAAATCAGACTAACCTTCATGTATGGAATAGGTAGATTGGGATTTACTCAATAGGAAAGCACTGGGAGCCATACAGTTATGCCTTGCATCTTTGATTGCCTTCAATATTTCAGAAGAAATGACCACATTTGGTTTGATGAATAAATTAGAGGAGTTATATGATAAACCTTTTACCTCTAATAAAATATTTTTGATGAAAAGCTTATTTAATATGAAAATGTCTAAAAATGGTTCTATACATGATCATTTGAATGATTTTAATAAGGTTTTGAGTATGCTAATTTCTATTGGTATTAAATTTAAAGATGAAGTTAAGGATTTATTGATTTTATGTTCCTTACATGATAGTTGGGATAGCTTGGTTATGGTTGTGAGTAATATATTACCTGCTAATGGAAGTTAAAAGTTTGAGGATGTTATAGATGTGATTCTTAGAGAGCAAATGCAAAGGAAGTACACCATGGACTCATCTTTAGGGAATGCTTTGATTGTGGAGACTAAAGGGAGACAAAAGAACATAAGCAAAGGAAACCATGGAAATTCAAAGGGTCAGGGAAGATATAAATCTAGAGCCAAGATGAGGTGTTGGCACTGTGGGAAAAGTGGACACACAAAGAAGGAATGTTGGGAACTCTGGGACAAGAATACTAAACATGAGGAGACCAAGTGGGTAAATATGAAAATAGGTACTATTATTCAGGATGATTTAATTCTTTCCTTGGATAATGTTTTTGAATCTTGGGTATTAGATTTAGGGGATTTTTTTCATGCCACCCCACATATGCTTCATTTTACTAATTATGTTCAAGGAGATTTTGGATATATTTATCTTGGTGATGATGAACCATGTAGTATAGTAGAGAAAGGTTATGTTTAGGTGAATATGTAGAATAGGAAAACATGGATACTAAAGGATGTTAGACATGTCCCATAGTTAAGGAAAAATTTAATATCAATGGGGTAGTTAGATAGTGAAGTCTATTCAGTGATGTTTACAACAAACCAATGGAAACTTACCAAGGGTGCTCTTATGGTTGTGAGAGGTAAGAAATTTGGAACTTTATATTTGACTAGTAGTGTTTATCATTTTAATTTAGTTGTTGCAGATGGAAATGCAACTTTGTGGCATTACATGCTCGGTCATATGAGCTAGAAGGGCATGGAGATCTTGAAAGACAAGTTTTTTAGATTAAAATAGATTTATTTAGACTTTTGTGATGATTGTGTGTATGGGAATCATAAGTGAGTTAAGTTCCTGAGGGTTGGACCTAAGAAGTAGAATAAGTTGGAGTTGGTTCACTCAAATGTATGAGGGATAGCTCAAGTATCTTTTATTATTGGTTTAAATTATTATGTTACATTTATTGATGATGCAACTAAGAAAGTTTAGTTTTATTAGATTAAGAAGAAATTTGATGTGTTTGAAAAATTCAAGAGATGGAAAGCATTGGTTGAGATGAAACAGGTCTCAAGTTAAAATGTTTTAAGTTGGATGATGGAGGTGAGTATTGTAGAAAAGCATTTGATGATTATTGTTCATAGAATGGAATTTATAGGTAAAGGATAGTTCTAGAGACACCAAAGGAGAATGGACTATCAGAGAGGATGAACAAGACAATCATGGATCATATTAGGAGCATGAGGTTACATGCAGGGTTGCCCCTAATGTTTTGGGTGGAAGCAATTATCATAGTGGTATATCTGATTAATAAAGGACCTTTAGTGCCTTTGGATGGAGGCATACCTGAGAAGGCTTAGTTTGGTAAGAAAGTTAATTATTTTTTTCTTAGGGTCTTTAGATGTGAGGCATTTGTTTATGTTGCTAATAAAGATAGGACAAAGTTAGAGGCTAAGTCTGAGAGATGCACCTTTATTGGTTATGGTGAGGATGACTTTAGTTTCTGGTTTGGAGTCTTAGAGACAAGAAAATATTCTAGTCTAGGGATGTTGTTTTTAAATAAAAAAGTCATGTATAAGGATCTGTTGTAGGAATAGGAAAAAAAAGAGTACACAATATTGGATGATATTATGAACAATAATGTCTCCAAGGAGATAGTTCAGGAACCTCCTACATAGGAACCCCAAAATCCTATAGTAAGAAGGTCTTCTATGGTAAAACAATCTACTAAAAAAATTTCCCCATCTTTGAGTTATTTGCTACTTACTAATAGTGAATAACTAGAATGTTTTGATGAAGAAATGTAGGCAAATGCTAGGAAAAAGTGGGAGCAAGCCATGGAAGAGGAACATAGTTCTCTCATGGAGAACCAGACATGGGATTTGGTGAAGCTACCTAAGGGTAAGATAACATTGTAGAACAAGTGGGTATGCAAAATCAAAGAAGAGGATAGATGAAGGAAAAGGTTCAAGACCTGATTGGTGGTCAAGGGGTTTACACATAAGAAAAGTATTGATTTTGATGAGATTTTTTATCTTGTTGTTAAGATGACTTTTATTAGAACTGTGATTGGTATAGTTGTAATAGAGGATTTTCACTTAGAATAATTAGATGTGAATATTGAATTCCTCCATGGTGATTTGGAGGAGGAATTATATATGGAGTAGCCATAGGGTTATGAGGTTGAAGGAAAGGATAAATTAGTGTGTAGACTAAATAATAGCTTGTATGGCCTGAAACAAGCTCCACAACAATGGTATAATAAGTTTGACAATTTTATGTTGGAGCAAGGTTACCCCAAGTGTCATTCTGACCATTACATGTATATCAAGAGATGTGAGGATGGTAATTATATTATCATATGATTATGTATGTGACATGTTGGTTGTAGGAAAGAACATGCAATAGATTCAAGTACTCAAGAGCGATTTGTTGATTCCTTTTCTATAAAGGATTTGGGTGTAGTGAATCAAATCCTTGGTATGAGGAAAACTCAATATAGGAAGGAGAGGAAGCTAATCTTATCCCAAGAAGAGTATGTGAAGAAATATTTGGAGAGGTTTAGTATGCAAGATACTAAGCTAGTTGGGACTCCTTTGGTAAGCTATTTTAGATTATCAAAGGAGTAGTGTCTTGAAATAGAATAATAAAAGATAAAGATGTCAAAGGTACCTTACTCATCAATGATTGGTATCTTGATATATGTTATGGTTTGTATTAGGCCAGATATTGCCCATGCAATGGGAGTAGTAAGTAACTACATGACTAATCTAGGTTATGAGCACTGGTAAGTAGTGAAGTGGATTCTTTAATATCTAAGAGGAACCATGGGTACAACATTGTGTTTTGGTGGATCGAACACCACTTTGCATGGTTATGTGGACTTGGATATGGCTGGGGATGTTGATAGTAGGAGGAGTATGATAGGTTATGTATTTACTATCAAGGATACAATGGTTAGTTATATTTCTTGGATATAGAAGGTTGTGGCTTTATCAACCATAGAGGATAAATATATTGCTACTACAAAAGCTAACAAGGAGATGATTTGGTTACAATAGTTACTTAATGAGTTGGGGCATAAGTAATAATTTGGGGGACTACATAGTGATAGTCAGAGTGTTATACATTTATCCAAGAACTCTGCTTTCCACTTGAGGATGAAGCACATATAGTTACAGTATCATTTCATCAAGACAACTTTGGAGGAAAACATGGTGAAGCTAGAGAAGATACATATGAGCTAGAATCCTATGGACATGATGACCAAGGTAGTCACATTAGATAAGTTGAGGTTATTTTCAATTTTTGTTTGTATTTATAAAGATCATGGAGGAGTGTTAAATTTTATTCAAGGAGAAAAAACTCCAAGTGGGAGATTTTTGAATATGAAGCCCATTTCAACACCCCTAAGGTAAAAATTAAATTACCAAGATAATTTTAAAATGTAATTTTTACTTTCACAAATGGTCGGGCATATTATTTAAGTATGATAACCACTTCCCACATTTGTGGCATGTTTTATGGAGAATTGGGTAAGGTGTTGAGAGAATCAAGGGATTATGTTTATCTTAAGTGGTTGCAACCTCCCTTATTTGGTGGGGATATGGTTATCTACATGGTATGGCACATTTTTCAAGGGATTTTGAAAAGCATAAATAAGTTTGATAAGAAACACATTAAGCATAGTGTTTTGCATCTCATTTTTTAGTTTTGTATTCTCTTCAATCGGTGTGATTGGGTTTGAGGTGTAGCTTTGTATCTCAAGAATTCTAGTGTGAATTTAGGTTGGAGAAAGTTATCTCTATGAGAGGTTTCTTATTGAGAGTTGTGTTGTACTCTTGTTTATAATATTATAGATAGCTTCTTGGTATACATAGCCCATATTGGGTGAACCACATTATATCAAGGGATGTGCAAGTCCCAATCCTAACCTACAACACTGACTACTTTGGTTAACATTTTATTGAGGATTTTGTAAGAGGCTTTTGCCTATCTATTTTTTCATGTATGGTAAAGTGAATAAAAGCTTAACTTGATTTAAAATACATTACAAAGACATTAGAATTGATTATTTTTGAAATATTTACCATTATTAGTGATGATTTTATGAGGAACACCAAAACAATAGATGATATGATGATTGATAAAGTCAACAATCTTGTCATCTTTGGTCAAGATAAGGGGAATAACCTCCACCCATTTGGTGAAATAATAAATGGCAATGATGATGGATTGGTGTCACTATGAATAATGAGGATTGATTTCCCTAATGAGATCGAGTCCCCATTATGAGAAGGGTCAATAGTCTTTGGATACTTGAATGCCATAGGTAGGTGCATGATGTAAATTAACATATTATTGACATTTAACACACTTCTTGACATAATAATAGCAGTCTTAGTTAAGGGTAGGCTAATAGTAGCCAAGGTGAAGGATACATTTAGTGATAACTAAACCACTAAAATGTCCCCCATATATTATGTCATGCATTTCCTTGATAGCATGGGAATCTTAATGAATTTGTAGATAATGGAGAAGGAGGTCATCAAAACCATGTTTGTAAAGGATTCCCCCTAGTATGGTATAATGAAAGGTGCTCTGAATAAAGATAGAGAGGTTGGGAGGAATGATTTTGAGGTTGAGGTAGTTCAAGGTTTGTTTATACCAAGTGTCTGATGGAAATTCCTTCACACTACAAATGGTAGGGAGGCCAGATTGGATATAAGAGGGTGTGATAAAATGATGAATGGTGATAAATATTTTAGAATTGGATGGTTGAGATGGGATCTGGGAAGTAAGTGAAGCCATTGTATCTATGAACTTATTAGTATATCATGGAATAGATTAGATGAGGTAATGGTTAAATGATGTTAAGAGTACATCTATTAGGTGTTTATAGTTTTGTAAGACATCATTATTACATAGGTAGGATACATTGACCTGGTTGAAGCTAAGTTATGAATCACCAAAGATAATGATCATCTTAATTACTAATGCTAGAGTAGTTTAGAGACCTATTACTAGGGCTTCATACTCAACCATATTCTTGGTGCACTCAAAATCAAGTTTGAAAGAAAGGTGAAGAGGTTCGCCATTAAGGGGAATGAGAATAACTCTAGAAACCCCACTATACTAGCATTTTAAACCATCAAAAAACATGTTCATTTGGTAGATGGGGTCCTCCTAAGAAAGAGTTACAATGGAATCTTTAGGAAATGCAATAAGAAGCAGTTGGTTGTCTAGAAAAGGAGCTTTAGACAATTGATTGGCAATGACTTTCCCTTTAATTGACTTCTACTAAAATAACTCAAGGTCAAACTCAACTAGGAGCATGAGCCACTTAGCCATACATTGGTTTGGTATGGTTTAGAGTGCATGTACTTGAGTGAGTCAGTGTTAGTGATAACAAATTTTTTGTGATTGAGAAGGTAATGATGAAGTTTGGAAGCCATAAATACTAAGGTGAGATAAATATTTTTGAAATGGGTGTACCAAGTCTCATACTCTATAAGTGTTTTACTTATATAGTAGATAACTTTATGTTTGTTTTGTTCATCTCAGTGAGTGAGAATTACCCCTAAGGAATGGTCATTGGTGGATTTATAAAGGTAGAAGGGTTGATCCTCTTTAGGAGAGATAAGAGAAGGTGGAGAAAGGAGGTATTATTTGATTGAATCAAAGGCTTTTTGGTAGTCCTTCATCTACTTAAAAGATGTATCTTTCTTGAGAAGATGGTGAAAGGGTTAACATTTATTTGATAACTAAAAGATGAAGTGATGAATGGATTGGAGCTTCCCTTGAAGATTATAGAGTTTATTAAGGTGGGTTGGAGGTGGCATCTCCAAAATTACTTTGAATTTGGTAGGATCTACTTTGATTCCTCAAAGAGAGATAATAAATCCAAGAAGCTTTCTAGATAGGACCCCAAATATACATTTCTTGGGGTTGAGTCTAACATAGAAATAGATTAGGCATTCGAAGATAATTTTGAGAATGTCTAAATGATCCTTGTGTATTTATATTTCCCAAGGAGATCATCTACTTAGTCCTCAATGATTTTTTGGATGAGATCATGGAATATGTAGGTCATTGCACATTAGTAGGTTTCCCCAGCATTCTTCAAACCAAATGGCATGACCCTATAATAGAAGATTCCCCATAGAGTGATGAAATAAGTTTAAGTTGATATTTGGGGGAAAGTAAGATTTGATTATATCTCAATAAACTATCCATGAGAGATAATGTACCATGGCCAAATGTAAGATCAACAAGTTGGTCAATGCTAGGAAAAATAAATTCATCTTTTGAACAATTAAGGTTGAGGTCATGAAAGTTAATATAAATGTGAAGTCCCCCTATGGGTTTGGTAATGAGAATGATGTTATAAACCCATTTTAGGTAGTCAATAGGTTGAATGAAGTCAACAAATAAGAGACATTGAAGCTCTTCTTTGACTAGAAGTGTGATGCAAGGGTGCATCCTACGAAGCTTTTATCTGACAGGTTTAACATCGAGACATGTGATAATATTATGGAGAGCTATGAAAGGGTAAATTCTTATTATATCCTGATAAGACCAAGTAAATTATATTATTTTCTCTCAAAGGAAAGAAGGGTAATATTTTTACTCTATAAAATCTAAAGATTGACCAATCTTTACACTGTGAGGGTTTTCTTGAGTACCCAAGTTGGCATCGATAGTGGATTCATTCAACATGGTTTGGTTCTCAGGAGGAAGGGATTTATAGATAGAATAATCCCTCACATCAAGGTAGGTGAGAATGGAATCATCATCTGGATGTTAGATGGTCTTGATGGTAAGATAATAATTTTCTACCATTTCAAGATGAATGAGAGGAAGGGTTTTAGTTTGAACATCCTTTTGATAGTTTAGGGTGCCTAAACTAATGGTGTTGACTAAAAAAAGTTAGAAGGATTGATTTTGAAATATTAAAATTTTGAATGAGATGGTGTTGCTGAGGATGGGATGTCCTCATCAATGGTGGTGATAAGTTTGGATGAATTAATGGGCTCTTTTGATGGGATGAACCCAAGGCCAAATAGCTCACAAGGTTTCTAGGTTTTGATCAAAGATAACTCATGAGGTCCATGTTCATAACTATCAAGGCCAAATACCTTCTAGGCATACTTATGAAGGTAA
Source organism: Torreya grandis (assembly GCA_037957365.1). NCBI lineage: Eukaryota > Viridiplantae > Streptophyta > Pinopsida > Cupressales > Taxaceae > Torreya > Torreya grandis. The sequence goes on from JARHVA010003016.1 coordinate 1,867,222, forward strand.
AAATTATTAAATGTAGGTTTATCTAAATAGGAAAATTCAAAGGTGAATGGTTAGATGGAAGAGGTGGTGGTGGAAATAAGGAGGGGATAATGAAGTCTTGCATAGATGAAGTTGGTTTGATGGTTTGGAGGCCTAAAAGGAATTATGGTTATGATGTTAGGGTCATAACTAGGATCATTTTCAAGGTCCCCATACTCTTGAGGAGTAAGAAGAACATCTAAGGATAGAAGATGATACTCCCTTAGTGAGAGACATTGGAACATGGATTGCAAGGGGTCCTTTATAGGGATTTGAGAAGAAGGGATAGAGGATATAGTTGAAGATTCATTGATGATAGGGGTAGAGTTGTTGTTGGTTGGTGGTAAAGTGGATGAGGGAGGAAGAAGAATGTCATTGTGTTGATATGTCATGTTTCAAGATGCAAAAGGATTATGGTTAGCTTTTATAGTAATGACTTGACCCTCATGATCAAAATTGACACATCAGTAAAAGGTGGATAGGACACAAATCATGGCATGGATCCAAGGGTGTCCAAGTAAGCTATATTATAACTCACCTTATATAACATAAAATAGTTATATAATTGTATAGGTTCCCAACTGAATGTAGAGGATGACTATCCCCAAGGTAGTGGCCATAGTATCATTAAAAGAGTAGAGGAACACTGTAATTTCTAACATGATATTCTTAGGTAGTTAGAATTGGTCATAAACATGAGAGGAGATAATGTTAATACTAGCTCCTCCATCAATCATCACCCTTTTGATGTAGGTTTGATTGATATGTGCAATGATGAAGAGGGGAGGATCAACATCCTCAGAATGAAGAAAAAGTATTTTTGAATCTTAAAATATGACAAAGGTAGAAAATTGAAGGGCTATGACAAAGGATAAAAGAGGTTGAGGGTCTTTTGGTTGAACCTATATTAATTACAAGGCCTCTATCAATGCTTAATGGTGATGGTGTGAGGTGTTGATTAGTTCATAAAGGCTCATATTCATTCATTTTTGGTGAAGTTCTTTCAACACTACACATTGAATAGATTCAAAAGGATTGGAGGGAGAGGGCCCCAAAATGGATATTTTGGGTTTTGGTGAAGTTGAAGGTGAGGATGATGGTGTTTAGATTTAGTTGGAAGTTAGAGGGGTGTAATGGTATGTCTATGGAATAGACACTTTGGCCTTTCCCTTATCTTTTTGTTGGGCTTGAGATCAGGTAACAATATGGATAGTGTGGATGAGGGGAAGTGTTGGGCTATATGGTTTCTTTGGTTCCTCCTCACTTTCAACTGGGAGTGGAGGTGTAGGTAGGTGTTGGATGGGTTCATTTAGTTTTTGGGTTAGTAATGGGCTTAAGGGAGGTTCATCTGATAACATATCATCTTCATCCCATAAGTTATGGAAAAGTGCTTGGAGAGATTCACATTTCTCTATCATGTTTAGGTGTTCTATGGTATGAGCAAATTAGATTATCATTGAATCAAGATGATTTAGGACTTGAAGGGTTAAAAGGTTTGATAGGTGGTAGGCTTAAGGAAGATGTTTTTAACAACCTTTGTAGAATGGTTGAATAAGATTCAATAAAAGGTGTTGGGGTGTTGGATTTCTAGTTTGAGGAGTGGGAGCCTTCATAGAAGTGGGCTTTACCACAAAGTTTTTAAGTGATGGAATGGTTTTAGAAGGTGGTTTTGGTTGGGATTTACTAGTTATGTTTGTTTTTAGAGGTGAATGATTGAGATCATGAAGGTTTAGATATAGGTGGGAAGGTAGTGGTAAATAGGTTAGTTAAGAATGATGGGGAGTTTGATGATTTAGAGGGTGTAGGTAAAGGTATAATGAAAGGAGAAGATTTAGTTTGGATAGTTGTGAGAGAGTTCACCTTCTTGGTATAAAGATGAGCTCCTAATATAGAAGGTAAGTGGGAAGGGGGTGCTATGGCTCTAGTTTGAGGTGGGATTTTAGGTGGTTCCACATTCTTAGTGGGTTTGGTTAGGGTTTTCTTTGGTGGACTAGATGGGGTTAAGTCCAACTCAAAGATTGGTGAGAAAGGCTAGGTGTAGGAAGTATTCCTAGATTCTTTATAAGTTTGGTTAGAGAGGCATAAGGTGATTTGAAAATTTTGGATGGAAGTAGGTTGGATGGTTCCCCTATGGTTTTGGAAGAAGGAGTATTTGATGAAGGTATTGTGGTGATGATAGGTTTGATGGTGGATGAAAGTGAGGTTGAAGGTTTAAGTTTGTTTTGATAGGGGAGCCCAAGATGATGCCAAAAGGTGGCTCTATCTAGATTGGGTTGAGAAATGAACTCTAGAATTTGGACCAATCTAGATAAGGGTTTATAAAATATTTTAATCCTTTGGTAACTGGTTTCAAAGATTAGGCTCATAGGTTGTGGTAAGGGAAGGTTTTACTCACCTTTTTCCTTGATGGGAGGTTCCAAGATTTGGGAGGATGTTTCCTTCATGAAATCAGTAGACCATGTAATCTCTTCTTTTGGGATGATTTCTAAAGAGAGTGTGGGTGGTTCTATGATAGGGGAGGAAGGTGTGATGTCTTCAAGTGAAGGAATGGAAATGGTTTCTTCCTTTGTTTGGGTGTATAAAGGAATGGTGGGTAATTCCACCACTTTAATAAGTGGAGTGGGGGAAGAGGTAGTTGAATCAATGGTTTCCTCATTTAGTATTTCTATCAAAGGAGATGTAGATAAGTCCATGGTCTTATTAAGTAAAGAAAGAGTGGTGGTTGCTTCCTCTATTTGGGTGTCCAAAGGAATAGATGGTGATATTACCATTTAAATGAGTGGAATGGAGGAAGATGTAGTTGAGGTAATGGTCTCCTCAATGATAGGTTCATTTATAATAACATTGACCATATGGATCTCATGAGTGTGAGATGATTATGGTTTATTAACATCATGGTAGAAGGGGCATGAGTGGGGAAAGGTTTATAAAATATGTCAAGGGAATGATTTAAGGGTGCATTGGGATTATCAAATACAAGTTCTCCCTTATCAATCATGTTTTGGATAATAGTTTTGAAGGTGTTACACCTACTAACATCATGTCCCATGACATGGTGGAAAGCACACAGATCATTCTCATTATACCATCTAGGTGTAGGGTGAGAAGTATCAAATTGTTGGGGAGGTTTTATAGGAGGAAGTTGTATGATGTTGGATTTTAACAATTTGTTCAAAACTGAAGCATAAGACTCCCTTATTAGAGTGTATTGTTTTGGGGTAGCTTAGTTTTGATTTTGGTTTTGTTGGTTGGAAGAGTTAGAAGAGTTAGTTTGGTTGGGTTGGTTGAAAGTTGGTGGTGGATTGGTTTTAAGGACAATTGATTTTGTGGATGTATTTGTTTTAGTTTAGGATGGTTAGATTTATTTGTGGTTTTAGATGAGGAAGGGTCATTAGATTTGAAGCTAGAATTTTTACTTTTTAGTTTCGATTTCCCCTCGTCAATGGATTTGATTTTTAATTTGTGTGTCATGGTAAAAGCCTCATCAAAGGTTTTTAAAGTTTGAACCTAAAGAGTAGGAGCAATGTGTTTGGCACAAAAATGATAAAATTTCAATCAACTTAGTTTACGGTAAAGAGAAAAAGAGTTAGTTGATAATACCTTTCCATCTAGTTACAAAATCAGCAATTGATTGATCATCAAATTGCCTAATGGAGTAGAGGTCAGTAATAGAGACATTTTTAGATATATTAACTGGGAAATGATCTAAAAATATTTGGGCAATCTAGGAAAAGGAAAAGATGGAGCACTTGGTGAGAGCACTATACCAATCCAAGGCTGGTCTAGATAAAGACATGGGAAAAGTGTGAAGGAGGAAAACATCATCATATGTAATCAAATAGCAAGAATGGTGAAATGCTCTTAAGTGTTATTGGGGGTGATCCTTGCTTTATAACTTAGAAAACTTGGGTAGTTCCTGTTGAGGAGGATAAGATTGGATAGGGATAGATGGGTGTATAGGTTCATATAGATTTGATCATAAGACAAGAGGTTATGAGCCCCAAGGATAGATGACTCTAGGTAAGTCATTTTATCCATTAACATTTTGACTAAATATATTTGGGGTTGGGAAGATCCATAATTATGTGGTAAGTTTGGTTGAATTTGGGTGGTAGAAATATATGGATAAGTGGTAAAAATTTGAGAATATATCACATATTAGTATGTGGTCATTGAAGGTTGGGATGATGCCACATAAGGGTTAATGGGCACAAAAGGTTGGATAGAAGGTGCCATGTATCCTTGTAGATTAGGAACATATTGGTAGGATGTGATGGGTATTTGTTGAGGGATTGATATGGGTTGGTTTGGAGGTATGAATGGGTTAGTCATTGGTCTGGGTTGAGTGGTAACTCTTATGCTAATAGGTGGAAGGGTAGGGGGTATGGAAAACACCAAATTTTGAAGTGGGGTGGAAATTTGTGGGTTGGTAATGATAAGGGGAATGGTTTAAATATGGGTAGAATATATCCCCATGATGGATTAAGTATGGGTAAGAAGAGGTGAGTTTACCCCTATGTTGGAGGTGTTGGTAGGTGTAGTGGGTGTTTGGCTATTAGTTGGGATGTTGGATTGAGTTTGGGTGGTGGTAGTGGATGGGATATTATTGGAAGAAGATGATTGGGTGATCATAGGTTGGGTAGAGGTGGTTTCAATCATAAGATGGGGAGGTATACTATAAGGTGTATCTGTAGGAAGAACCAAAGCAATAGGGTATGATGATATAAAGTGTTGAGGTAATTTTGGAGGGCCACATGGTTGTTATCAAAGAAGTAGAGAAATTTCCATCACCCTCAACAACTATCTGATGTAGGTAAGAGGGGGAGAAAGATGAAGAAAACTCTCAACATCAGAAGTATACTCCATGGAAGAAGAGGAAGAGCAAGGTGGTTCTTGGTTGGTTTGATTCCTCAATTGTTATCTAGTAAAGATAATGTGAGAAATAGAAAAGAAATGATAAAAATCTCATAAATCAAACACAAATCAGGTAAAGAGAAAAAGATCTCAAGGAAATCAAAATATACACTAAAGTGCATTTAAAAACTTATGACATTTTTTAAAATCACTTTTGGCTTATGCCTTAGAAAGTGTGAAGAAAAAACTTGGTTTTTAGATCAGGTACTAAAAAGGAAGTCTAAGGTTAGTTTTAGGTGTTAAAGGCTCTCAAAAATTTATATTTAAAGTCATTACATGGCTTGATATTGGGTCCTACCCCCTCACTTCACACACCATAATGATAAGGGTGTTGGGTGCTTAGCCAAGATATATTAATTTTTAGAGTTTAGACTCAACCAGAGAGATGAGTTTTGGTTTCTCTTCTTGGTAATAACCTCCAAGTAAGATAGCCAAAGGATAATGTTTACCTCTAGGTGATGAAATCATATTTGGGTCTTATGAAAATTATTTTTATGTGTTGATTGATTATATGGTTTGGTAAAGTGTGTGATAACAAGAGTGAAACTACGATTGATTACTTTGCTTTTAAGTTATTAAGCGAGCTAAAAACAAGCAAGAAATCAATGTATGCAAGGTTTATTTTATACCCAAAAGAAATTTTATATTTAATTGTATGAGCATAGAATAAAGGAATAAAAGGGCACCTAGATGATGTTAGGGTCCCACTAGGTGTGCCAAAATGTTTCTCTCAATTTTTTCTCATTTCTTAATTAAGGAAGAAGGTAAGAAACTAGTAATAAGGGTGTGGTAAAAGAACCTAGTTGGTGTGTACACATGATCTAGATGAGTGTGTGGAGCTCTTTTTTTCATTTTAAGGATGACATGTAGATAATAAATCACTAACAAAAGGGGTTGTTATAAAGATAGTAATGTGGATTTCCTAGCATGAGCTTTATAGGAAGCTGTCAATCCACTCTTTGATAACTATTAAGTTGAAAGATATAAAATTAAACTACTTGCATCAAATAATAGAAAGTAATTGAAATGAAATACAAGAAGAAATAGATAACTTTAGAGAAAATAACTAAATAAATCAATAATAGGTCAATACTAGTGCTAAAATAGATCAGGTCAGGTTCAAAAAATTAGGAAACAGTTTGTGAATAGGTAGGGACTTAAAAAGGTAGATTTTATTAGGGGTAAAGGGTTGGAAATAACTTGTTATTTCTTACCATAGTGACTATAAGAAGTTAGGGTGATCATTGGTAGTTAAGTTTACCATCAATAGTTAGGTAACTATTGATAGTTAAAGGTGACCATTAATGGTTATGCTGGCCATCGCTGGTTGCCTGTGGATTGTTAAGGTACTCAAAAAATAGTTGTAGAATGGGTCAATGATTAGGTAAGGGTTTTTTAAGGATATGGTTATGGATAAGTAAGTTATAAGATAGGTTTAGGAGGTCTTATTTAGGCTTGGAAGTTAGAAACTAAACAAACAAAGATAAAAATACAAAATGTACCTATTGCTTGCTAAATGGTTGATGGCTAATTGTTGGAGTAATTTTGGTAGAGTAATAATACTTTATCTCAAGAGTAATTTTGGTAGAGGTTTCAATCTCTATTTTAGTTACTAAATTTTTGAAATTAATAATAGTTGGCTTGAACCTTGAATACATGTATGCTAGAATGCTTGTGATTATGGATCTTTTCACCTCCTACTCCCCTCCTTTTATAAGCAAAGAGAGATGGAGGATAAAAGGTTCCCTAGGAGGTTGGCTTGTTGATTTTTATGTTTAGGAGTTCGATCATATTAAATTATGACATGCTATCTTGTACATAGTTGGTATTATGTAAAAATAGGGAGGACCTGATCGTCGATGGTTAGCCTAATCATTGATGGTCAAGCTGATCATTGGTGGTTGAGTGTCTGAAGGTAAAGGGGTCAAGGTGAGTTAAAAAGGGCTAGGTAATGGTTAAGTTAGTGAGTTTAGTTAGCTAAGTAACTAATTTAACTTAGGGTTTGATGGGTTAGTTAATAGGTTAAGAAGGGTTTGGTGGTCCCTAGGGGGTCCTGAAGAATTTTGACATCTAGAACCATTGTGTGTAGTTTTCTAGTGTATACACCAGGTCTTAGAATTATTCCATTGAATCTAGTTATATGACTATGTTATACTTTATTATACTTAAATAATGATACTATTAACATCAATGGGTATGATAACATAGAGCGACAATCTATAGAATCATTTACTTGCCTATCTAAGTGGATCCATTATTCATAACACCCTTTATCATGTTAACTTACCATATAATCTTCTTCTTAGTCATTTATGGATTCATGAGATGCATGCACTACCTTTCATGCTTCATTAATGTATTAAGTTTATACATGCTAGCATAGAGGTGACTATTCTAGGATATTTACAATGATATCAATATTACAAACATTTAGAAGGAAAATGGCATTAGTATACTTACTATATTATTATTACTAAGCCTATTAAAATGGATAAGCAAGTCATGTCTGATACACCCAAGTATAATTATCTAAATTTTGACTCTTTCATTGCTTCTTCCTCCAACTCACTATTCCTCTCATTAAATTCATCTCATTCTAATATTCATGAAAAGGGTATTGGTACATATAAGTTCAATGATGCATTTCATATTTCTAAATTACCTAGATCGCCTAAGTCTTATGGTTAACCTAAAATGGAGTGGCATAAGAAAGGTATTGTTCCAAGAAAGGGTTTTAATCAAGAGGATTTAAATATAGAAGATGAGTTATGGTTATACAATGAGGATATGGATCCTTGTTTCTAGAGTAAATAATACCCTCTTCCTAGCAAGATCATAACCCATAATGCTTACAAAGTCAAAGGATTAGTAGAAAGAGATCAAGGTAGAATATATACTATTATACTTCTCAAACATAAAAATAATCAAGGTCTTAGATACAATCATAAAGTTGTACCCACATATCACCCAAAGGATCTATCTTGTGCATTAAAAGATGATGTTACCAATAATGACACATAGTCCTTTTATAGTATTTATGTTGAGCTTTCCAGCACTAACTTATTCAACACTCTTGGTGTCCTTACCATTTCTATTATTCCTAATATTCTCCCCACTCTCTAATATCCTAACTTTATTTATTGGGATCAAAAAGACTAGGATCTCATTCTTAATACATTTGAAAAATGAAGAATCTATTGCTAAATTCATGGGTTTTAGGGAGGGCATCCCTCTAGGTGATCATAAGTAAGGATTTGTATACACTTTGAACCCTATGACCTAATTTATGGAGTAATTGAATTCATTTAGTCAAAATAAAAATGAAACATTGAGATTCATCGATGAAAACATTTCAAAGGCACCTTAAGATCAGGGTAAAAGAAAAGAAACATACATGTTCTTTGGTGAAAACATGTCTTAGGCACCATTAAATGGGAAAATTTTATCCCCTTTATAAGAAGCCTAGGTGTCCATAAGTCCAAACCTATCATTTAATAAATAAATCAAGCCTAAAGATCATGATGATTTTGAGTGTATGGTTCTAGAGGATCCACACTTAGTAGCTCATTGGCCTTCACTTGAAGGCAATGATTATGATTCCTTATATATGGGTTCATTTGAAAGTTCACATTCTAAGTGTGATAATAAACTATCTTATTTTCATCCTATTAAAGATTATGTTTTGACACTTCTTATGGAACATACAATAGAGGTCAACATTATTAATGTTGATGATCCAAAGATAATAAATCCTAGTGCATCCCTCACTATAGAGGAATGCAAATTGCTCATTTCTCTTCTCATAGAATCCATCAAGATATTTGCCTAGGCTTATTCAGATATGATAGTCTAGATCCAACATTAGTTATACATTACTTGGTCATGCATCCAGATGCAAACCAATCAAATAAAATTTTAGAAAGATGCATCCATAGATTGATGTATTAGTCAAAGTCAAACTAGAAAAATTATTGGAAATAGGATTTATCAAACCTATTCCATATGTATATTGGATTTCCAATGTGGTACCAGTCAGCAAGAAGCCAATAAGCATTCACATATGAGTATATTTTTGAGACTTGAATAAGGCTTGTCTAAAATATTATCTCCCATTTCCAAATATAGACATGATTGTGGGCTCAATAATGGGTTAATAAATGTTATCTCTTATGGATGGTTTTTAAGGGTATAACCAGATAAAAATTGCCCTTGAAGATCAACATAAAATAACATTCACTACTCCATGGGGAAAATTTTGTTACCAAATCATGTCATTTATGTTGAATAATACTAGTGACACTTATAAATTAGAAATAATGATCATATTTCATGATCTTATTCACAACATTGTGCAATATTATGTTGATGGCATTCTAGGCAAATCAAAGACTTGTGTAGAAAACCTAATAGTATTATAGAAAATATTTGAAAGGATCTATGAATGCCATGTGCATCTAAACCCTAATAAGTGTGTCTTCAGGGTTACATATAAAAATTGTTAGGTTTCATTATGTCTCGTATATGCATTAAATTTTATCCAACCAAAGTGTAATTTATTACTGAAATTATACCTCCTACTAACTTGAAACAACTTTATAGTCTACAACGTAAGATCTAAGCCATTTGGTGTTTCATTTCTTAGCTAACTAATTAGTGTCACACTTTTAACCATATTATAAAAAAGGGGACTAATTTTTAATGGAATGAATAATGCTAGGAAGCTTTTGATCATCTCAAGTAATATTTTGATGATTCTCTTATACTTATTCCTCCCATGCCAGGAAAGCCCTTTTTATTAAACATTTTTGTAACTGACAATGCCTTGGGGGAACTCTTATCTAAACACAATGATTAATAAAATGAAAGATTCATGTATTATCTAAGATAAAAATTGATATCCTATGAAAAAAACTATAGCCAGATGTAAAAATCTTGTCTTGCATTAGTATTTGCTACATAAAAGCTAAGACATTACACAGTGAATAATAAAATAATGTTGATTGCTAAAATAGACCCTCTAAAATATTTATTTGAAAAATCATATTTAATCAATCATATGGATAAATAGGTGATGCTTTCTAGTGATTTTTATATAGATTACACACATGAGAAAGCTATAAAATGGCAAGTGATAGTAGATCAATTGGTAGACTCTCCTCTTCAAGATTCATCTCTTATGATGATGTATTTTATAGATAAGTCTATAATGAGATTAATTTAATAATAGGAATGGAATATTTAATTTGATGGATCTTTCACATTACATAGATTAGGCACATAATACTTTTTATCATGCCACTCCTAAGGATTTTTGAATTAGTTTCCCATACACAAATAACATTGTCGAATATGAAGCTTTGATTGCTGGACTTCATCTTGTATAATAGAATATTAAAAATTTACAATTATATTGATATTCTTAGCTTATTATCAACTAAGTCACTGATTAGTATCAGATTAAAGATGAGAAATGATTACCTTATAAGAATTTGGTGGATGATCTCAAAATCAAATTTCAAATCATCCAGTTTGAATAGGTTCCAACAACTAACAATAGATTGGCATATGTTATGGATATTATTGGTTCCATGATTGAAATTACTTCAAATATCAAAGAATATCAATTTCTAACTGAGAAATTTTTTGTTATAACACATACTTGTTAAGATACTAAAATTATTTGTGTCATTATTGGTCTCAATTCCCCTTGGTATTCTAATATCTATTCATACCTTCAAGATCAAAGCATTCCCCTTAACTTATCCTGGAACCAAACAAAATATTTACTTAAAAGTAATTCTATCTATACTATCCTTAGAAACACACTCTATAATATAAGCTATGAGGGAACTTTTCTTTATTATCTAAATACAGGAGAATTTAAATTAGCACTTATGGAGGTTCACGATGGGACTTGTGGAGTACACACTAGTCATTTTATATTTGCCAAAACACTTCTTCATACCAAATAATACTAGCTTACTATGGATGTATATGAATGTGCATATGTTAATAAATTAATGCCATGTCAAAAACATGGAGATATTATGCATGCTCTAACTTAATCACTTTGACCAATTATGACCCCTTGGCTATTTTCCACATGGAGACTTGATCTCATTGGCAAGATCAACCCTACTTGTTATGATGGTCATAAGCACATTCTTACTGTAATAGAGTATTTTTAAAAATGGGTAGAGGTAATCCATCTTCATCATATTACTATAAACTAGATTTCAAGTTTCATTATGAACCATATCATCTATCACTATAAAATTCCATCCACCATTATATTATCAAATGGTAGATCATTTAAAAATAAATATTTTGTTCCCTCTATTCTTAGTTTTACATCAATCATAAATTCTATATGCCATATTACCCTCAAGGCAACATCTAAGATGAATCTTCCAATAAGACATTGGTCAAAATTATGAAGAAGCTTATCACTACTATTACCTATGATTATCATTTTAAAATTTTCCCAGCCTTATGGGCATATTGCACTAATATCCATACCCCTATAAGTGTCACACCCTGTTCATTGGTATATGATTATCAAGCTATCCTACCTATTGAATTAGAGCTACCTTATTTATACATTTCCTTATAAGATATTTTGGATGAAGAGGACTATAGACTAGGCAGATTAATAGAGCTAGATATTTTGGATGAAAAATGATTAGCCTCCCTTAATCACCCAAAATCTTATAAAAATTGACTATGCCAAGGATATAACAATAGGATTATTTTATAATAATTTGATTTTAGTGATCTCATGCTCAAGGAGAATCAAAGGAATATTAATGTTGAGTGGGAAAAGAAAGGAAAATTTGAACCAAATTGGTTAGGTCCCTTTATTACTATAGCTAAATATGGGTTTGGTGCTTATAGAGTGGCTATCAAATATGGTGATGAATTTGATGAGACAATGAATATCATGTGTCTTATGTGATTTCATGCTTAAGTTTGTCATACTCAAGTCTCTAAATGTTCCTTCTTGGGGTCATTTTTGTTTCATTATGTCTTTCCCTATTCATGTTCACCCATGCTTAGGGGTATTCTCACACGCTTCCTCACATTATGTCCTATTACCACCTTGATCTAATTACAAGTGAATTTCGACAAATGAATCATAATAATATTCAGAATTAATTAAGATCATAAGTGTAGAATGTTTTTATGTTAAAACCTCTTTAGTAAAATAATATTCTAAATATAAAAAAATCTGATATACCAACTTATAAGATTGGTATTATTCCATTTAAGTCTATAGAAATTTGTTTTTCACATTCCACCATACAAATAATTCATTGCTATGTTCATTATTGTAAGGAAGAATCTATATCCTATTATCCATTATTTTTGAGTGGTAAAGGCATAATTATTTGTATCCGATCACTCCCCTTGTTCATGTCTCATGTCCAAACTAAGAAATTAAAACCCATGATTACATTTCCCTTAGATAGGTGTTTCTATATTTTTTGTTCCCTTTCTTATAAATTATTTGGTCAAAATACTCTTGTTCATACCCTATTCCAAAAATCCCTAAAAAGTTCACATATTCCAAAAATCCCTAAAAATTCCTAATATCTCATAAATCCTAAACATTCAAAAGTGTATAAAATCTTAAGCTATGGTGTTTTTTACCATAAGGTACCCATCTCTAGTATGTCATAATTGATTAGTTACCCTCATGTTGTTCAACTTGGGTTTATAGTTTCTAGTATTTAAGTGGCACATCTTGCAATATTTTATTAGTTAATTGCACACTTTTGCCATTTTATAAGTTAATTCCATGTTTTTTTATCATTTTTCAAGATAGTTTCATGCTCTTCCCATTTTATAAGCTCATATTTCATGCTCTTGTCATTTTTTGAGTTTTACCATTCTATCTTAGATTGATTCATGTTCTTGTCCCTAATCATACTTATCTATTTATATGTTAAATTTTAGGTCAAAATACAATGGCTTGAGGTTTAATTGGACTATGTAAGCAATGCTTAATTTTCTAAGTTCAGCTTGGCCATCCCTTATCCCATGATCTCAACATTTTTTGAGCATATTTATTATTATTTTATTAATCCCGTTACTTGTACGCTCTCACCATTTTACAAGTCATTGTTCCTTTGTCATTTATATAATCATTTCTCCTTACTTATCTTCAATTTTATTCAATACTAAAATCCTTTAGAGAACTAAATTTGGCCTGATGTTCATGTTGGATCCAATGTCCATGGGGACTATGTAGGTAACATCTAATTCTTGGGGCATTTGGATTTATCTTGTCCATTTCATTCTTATTATTTTATTCCCCATTAAATCATGATTTTGCTTCCATAAGCTTGATCTTAAAGAGTAACACCTTATTATCACACACACTAATTTTCTACATTATATGTTTACTTGCTTTTTTTATTTATTTTTGAATAGAATGTTTACTAATTTCTTGGGTGCCTTAGCTTGTTAAATTTTACTTCCCACATGGCTCTTGGTTTCTTAATAAAGATGTTTTTATGCGAGTAAATGTATTCAAGATTCATTTCACTAATTATTTGTTTGCTTATTGATATGGTTATTTGTTACTTAGGTGCCTTAATTTATAACCTTATGTTTTCAACTAAAGTCTTGATCATTCATATCATGATTTTGAATTGTGAATATTTTTATCTAAATTAGAATTGATTCAAATTCATTATGATGTAAATGTAAAACTATATTTTTTATATATTGTTTTTAGTTACATGTATTTGCATTTTGAATTCAAATTGTTACGCATTTTAAAAAATGAATGTTATCATGATCCTTCCTATAATATGATTCATATTTTCATGTGCAATATAAAATCAAGATTCAAAATTCTAACCAAGTCAATGCCATAAATCATATACATCTCTTTCTATCTGATCTAATCATCAAAACTAACAAAAGTCATGATCATTCTTCCATTTCAATAAAATCAATTCTACCCTACTTGGGTAAAATTAGTTTAACATCATTATAAATCAAAGCATGAAAGCATTACCTCAAGCAACATAATCTTGTCCATGGGTTACTATTCTATTATATTCTAGATTATTTCTCTTTTTTGAGATCTCATCCATGTCTTTCATCCATGAATGCCCTCTTGAGGGGTATCATCCCTAACTAATTTCATTCAAATCATATATTTATATTTTCATTCATTCTCTCACACCTGTTGGTTGGGAATAGTAAAATTAAAGCATTCATTTTTCATCATCTATTTTTCATCCACCCTTTTTAGATATTCATTATTTGAGAACATATTACTTCATTTACATCTCACAATGCCTTCTCAAATAGGGGAAAATGTACGCACTCTATTTTTATCACTTACATTTCAAGTTTCAAAATGGAATGACTTCTCATAAATTTACATTATATTTTATGAAATCATCTATTCATCTAATATACATGTTCAAATTCACCTTGGGGAATCTCTAGATGAGCCAATTTTATGTGTTAGATCTATTTAATTATCATTCTCTAGCCAATTTATGTATTTAATCATCATTCTATGGTCAATTTTTCTATTTAATTATCATTCTCTGATCAATTTCTCTATTCAATTATCTATTTGGTCAATTTATCTATTCAATTACTTTGTTCTGGTCAATTCACTAATTCCTCCTACTGTGATCAATTAATTATATTAATTCCCTATTCTCTAAATCATTCTTCTAATTAAATTTTCTATATTATATTAATTAAATTGATCTTTGATCAATTTAATTAAACATTCTTCTAATTAATTTCTCCATGTTGTATTAATTAAATTGATCTTTGATTAATTTAATTAAGCATTCTTCTAATTAGATTTATATTACAAATAGAATTATAGTTTCCTTTCAATTAGTTAATTCTTATTTTCCATTTAAGTGGGCATCTTCATGAAAAGAAGAATCTTGAGATCCTATGAATATACCATTGAGATCACACCAATTATGAAAATAATTATCAATAAAATGGGATTATTCTCTACCCTTCTTCTTGAAAACAAGATGAAGGGCCCACCTTTAAGATCCACGTACTTTCTTGGAGAGGATGCTCCACCCTCCATCTTGGAAACAAGATTAAGGTCCCACATTCATTCATCTATGTTAGTTATAAATTGGCATCCTCTACCTCTCATCTTGGAAAGAATATGAAGGGATTATATTCATCCATTATTAATATTTTCAAAGTTCATCCTCCACCCTTCTTCTTGATTGAGATGAATAGATTACATAATTGATATATGTGCTTGATCCATGTGCACATTTGATGACTCTTTGGCAACTATTCATCTTGATTTCAAGATGAAGGGTCCTCCTTGATCTATTTTTTTTTAAATACACATCTTTGTAATGTAATTCAATATGTTGAAGATCTATAATGAAGTGTTGACTAGTTCTCAAATCACTTTGTACATCAAGCTTCTACTCTTTAATCAAATCCAAATGATCCATAAGTTTAATCGAGGTGTATAACAATGATTGGCATTGATAAAGTCCATATAAATATACACCCAAGATACATCCCAATAAAGAGAAGTTACAATTAAGGTTTGCATCATACTTTATTTCAAGCTTTGTAAGCTTTGTAATTCTTTTTATATTTGTTGAGCTCATGAGGTCATAGAGGTGTGTTTTCCATATTTTTTTATCACTTTGAATGTTTTGAAACTTTTTGAAAATATAGAATATCTGCATTCTATCGAGACATGAAGCACTAAAGGAGCATCCCAAGAATTTGATTTGCCAAGTTAAAGATAGGTCATTATTTTAATTGCTTTACACATATTACATGATTCACACATAATACAAAACGTAGGGGATAAATACATGAGTATGAAACACTATTATGTATTATTTACTATATAGATAACACAATATAATTATGGGGTCATTGGGGCCATATCAACATTGTGTTCTCACTGAACCATTTTCCCCCAATGTCATATTGAACATGGAAAGATAAGGTTTTATCATTTCACATGGAGTGACTATCCATGACCCAGATATGAATACACAAGAGTTAAGGTAAATCTAAACCCAAAAGCATCTAGGTGATTTAATCCTATTTTAATAGATATTAAATATAGGACAATATAATTATACTTAGATATTAATATGGATATAACCATCTAGGGATGACACAACTATCTAGATAGTCAGAGGCACCAAATCTATAATATGACAACTATTATGGAACTATCTTCCCACCCAATTTCAACCTATTCTAGATCCAAAATTATATTTGCATCAAAAAAAATTAAGTGCTTCTCTTCTTTTTCATTTCTATATCTATCCTAGTTTTACTTTCCATATTTAGACTATCTCAACATAATAAATTCAGTATATTCTTATATCTGAGTTTAGAATTTAAATGGCTTGTTATATATTTGATTATCACCCTTGTGCCATTTAATTTATATATTATTAACCTTAATATTGAATTGAAAACATAAACCATATTTCATTCTAAGGTTAAACAATATCTATGTTGTTTTGTATCAAATAAATAAGAAAGATGGGTTCATTGGTTATTACTAGCAAAATAGTGGTATAATACTTCCTTTCGTGCCTCTTCCAAAATGTCTTCATTTGAATAAAATTATGTTTATCAATGCCCATCCATAAACTAATTATCTAAGATGCATCCAAATATTATATTTGTTAGATAGCACATTCAACATAAGTAAGATGTACTAGCTACTTTGAGAGAGAAACTAGTAATGGCAAAAAAGCAAATGAAGCAATAAATAGATCTACAATTTATTTAGAGGCATTTTGACATAGTTGATTGGGTCTTGTTTGTTTTCATAAATATAAGCATATATATATATATCAACATAAAAATTATAACAAACTTTCTCCTAAGTATTATGGCCCTTATCAAATCCTACAAAAAATTGGCAATGTGGTATAGAAACTATAACTTCCCTAATCCACTTGCATATATCATGTATTCCATGTATCTTTATTAAATAAGGTAATTGGAAATATATTATATCCTAGATTGAGTTACCATAATTATACTAGGAAGGAAAAGTCATTCTAGAACTTGAGGAAATCCTTCAAATGTCTGAGATCCCTATTTTCATAGTGCTTACCTTTAGACACTAGGTGTTTTACACACATCATATTGAGACGTCACACATCATATTGAGACGTACCTTATGCATTATTGAAATATGAGATATTATTAGTCCCTTATGATTATATTTATAGTAGTACATAATTAATACAAATCATAATGGACAATTTAAACAGCATAAGTAAATGACATCATAATGAATATAATAATAAACTAATCTAAATATATAACTGTTCCTGCATAATCAAAACAAAAACATCTAGATTAAATTATGTAGGAAAGTTATATGTTTAGATTAAATTATTATTTTATTCATTATGATGTCATTTAATTATGATATTTCAGTTGTCCATTATGATTAGTATTAATTATGTACTACTAGATATAGTATTATTAAGCATGTATTTGATTATAAATATTTTTATATGATTGGTATGAGTTTATTACCATTAATATTTGAAGTTTTGTATGTTGTGTGAATTTTGTGCTGATTGAGACAACTTGTATTTTTACATACTATGGCTTTCACTATCTATGGTAAGGAAAATTATGTGTGCAATTTATGTACCTGATAGGGGAGACTGATGAGTGAACTAGTACTATGTATGGAATGATTACATCATTGGTATGTTGATGACATGTCTAGTTGGCCCTTCCATGATCCAAACCATTCCTTGTATTTTTTTTCAACCTATTCATAAGTGTAGACTTATTTAACCCTACCATCACTATTCACCTTCCCCTAGATACTATTTGTACATTTTATTCTAAATAGTAGGATTTTTAATTAAGTTATATTTCATTATTTAAGTCTTTTTTAAGCCACTTAAGTGGGCCCATTTGACCCATAATTCATATGATCCAACTTTTTAGGGTGACATAAAGAGATTTTTTAGATATTTTGTGTTGATCTTTAAGTCCTTGGATTAATATGGATGTTAAATATTATTTCTAGGAGACAAAGAGGACTTTTGAGGCATCCCATATGCCTATTTATGTCATGACATATTCATTTCATTAATTAGGTATGGACTTGATTACCCACATGGGCTTATAAGTTAAGTTATGGTTAGGAGATACATTTTTTATCTTAATCCAATGGATGGGAAGGGACACATGCCACCTTCCCATTGGATTTTAATAGAAAGTTTAGCCTATTTGAGGAAGCAAAAAAATTATTTGGATAACTTTTCTCATTTTAAAATTTGGAAAATTGGAAGTGTAGTAGATAATGAAAGAAGAGGAGGAACTTAGAGGAAGATCTTAGAGGAAGAACTTAGAGAATGAGGATAACTATTTCCCAAGGCTTGTAGGTGGTGTTCTTGAGTAGATCCAAGAAGGGAGAAAAGGTAGGATTTGATTCCCCAATTGCTTTAAATTTTATTTATGTTAATATTATATTTCTCCATTACTCTAATTGTAGTTTTAAAGAGGTGTAAGGCCAATTGGCTCACCCTCTTTATTTTCTTGTATTTCCATGGTTGTGGAAATGGGTACCATGTGGTTTTTTAATACCCATTTTTTTTGTGTATGTAACATCCCTCCTAAATTTTTGGTTTTTTTAATACCTTTTTCTTGACATAAATGGAAAAATTATGCTGCCAAAATTTGTTTGAATTTTCATGATTATTTTTTAATCTTATGCAGTGGTAGTGGTTGGTGGAACTAGGTTCCTATGCCATCCTATGTTATTTTATTATATTTATTAGTAGTGGTTGGTGGAACTAGGTTCCTATGTCATCCTAAGTTAGTTTATTATATTTATTGGTAGTTTTTGGTGGGACCAAAATCTATATGCCCTCCTACATGTTATTTTTGATGGTTGGTTATGTATGTTATCCCATGACTAAGAGATGGTAGAAAAAGGGTGAGGTATCCCCACATTATTATTCTCCTTAGATGAGTTTTTTAGTATTAGAAATACATTATGGATTAATTTTGATCATGTGGTTTTTTTATTGTGTTTTGATTTCATTGTATGTTGGTTTTGGGGTATGGAAGCCTCTTTTATGTAATGAATTTGTAGCCTCCTAGATACATTTCCTAATGAGCATTCCTCATCAAGCCTAGTTACCATCCAAACCTCATATTTTCATATTATCCACCTTAACCCATGATTTTATGATGCTAAAATTTGGTATTCTTAGGCTTAGGGGTGCTTAGGGTAGCCAACTAATTATGGAAAAAGTATGGGAGGCAAACCCTCCTTCGACTGGCCTTTAGGTTATTTGTGGAGTTAATGTGAGGACAAACATATTTAACACTCTTTTAAAATTTTGTAAATAAATTATATTGGTTATTTGAGAGCCATTTTATTTATTATTATAATAATAATAATAATAATTATTATTATTATTATTATTATTATTATTATTATTATTATTATTATTATTATTATTATTATTATTATTAAGTTTAAAATATGTATATAATGAAATTAAATTACAATAGTTGTTGGAAAATAGTTAATGTTTCTCTATCCCTTGCATAACCTTCCTATTGAGTGTATCAGACTATAAAAGTAATGAAATGATTTATTTTTGTTAAAAATAAAATTATATATTCTATTTGGACATATATTTATCTATATTTTGATATTTATCTAAAAATAAAAATTCTTTCTTTCCAAAAAGAAATTAAATTCATTGATTTGTGTGAAGCCAATTAAGGCTAGAAACATTTGTGTAATTTTTACAAAATTAAATCATTCCACTTTTGTTAATTTTTTATATAATTTAAATTAAATTTAATCATGGAATTATTAAATTCTATGGTACATTTTAGGACTCACTAGTGAATTTATATGATTTTTTAAAGTTTCACTACTAAAACCCCATATACCTCATTTGTAATATGCACCCACTTTGTCTAATTTATTCACACATAAAAAATGTTTTGAAGAACTTAAAATAATTTAGTATGAAATTATGGTTTTTTAAAACTTGAAACCTTTGTTTCATAATTTTTATATATCTGGATTATTCGTTATCATTTTTTTTAAATTAGCACTATGTAGGGTAATTTTTAATTGCATAGAGTCCCTTATGAAGGCACATGCCACTTCACATAGGGTAGGCTTATAGGTTAAGTATATTAAGTCCCAATGGGTGGTCAGATATGTTTTTATATAAGTGAGATGCATTATTAGGCTAACCATCCATGTGACTAGTTAGTGGCTAAGTGATTACATGACTTATAACTGAGTGGCTAATAAGCCATCAACATTTTTGTATAACTAGTTGTCAAGATTTTCATATAATTAAAAAAAAAATTATAAGATTAAAATTAATAGAATTTTTAGGTATATTTTTTTCTAGAAGCACACTAGTCCTCCTATGATAACCCTCTAGGATAATAAAACTTAACCCACTTGTGTTGGTATATCATGCAAGGGGGCCTTACACGCTCACCCAAGGCATAACGAGGGAAACCAATTTAGGTTATGGGTAGTTTCATGTAGTTATGGTGAGGTATCCATCTCACACACCTAATATAATGTGTGTTAGTAATTTAGGATTATATTATATTTTTCCAAAGGTGCATGGAAGTGATTATGCACTTGTGAAAACAAATCCCAAACACATCATTCAATATAAGTAAATCAACTAGCCAATAAGGGTAGAATATGGCATAGTTTTATGGTCATAAAAAGGATAAAAAAATAATTTAATTACTTATCATCTCAATATTACATGTATTAAAATGTGCTCAAAGGCAATTTAATTAATTTTAACCTAGCGACCCCATATAGGACTCCTAAAAATTAATCAACACTTATTTATCACTTGCAAACCCTCTCTTTTCTTAATGTGTATCTACCTTTTATAGTTATATTAGTCTAGTTATGAACTTATGTAGATCATATACATTTAATTCTCACCATTATTATGATATTTAATGTGGTATTTTATTCAATGTCAACTACTATATTGTTTACACCACTTCCCAATCATCTATCAAAGTCAACTTGTTAGTCATAACTTCTATCATTTTCCTCCCATAAATAAAATTGACTTTGAATATTTTGTCACTATTAGTTTGTAATTTCCACTAAATTTCTAACTTTCTTATTAGGTTCTCACTTTCCTTATTGGTATACTCTATTGGGGTGTGTGAATTGATGGTTTGGTTAGTGCACACCATGCTCTTTTGTTTTCCCTGTTAGGTGTGTTAAGTAATGAAATAGTCTTGGTTACAATTATCTTGTGTGTGAATTTATGTATTTGTATTTCATGCACCCTGGTCATCCACATAGATCAACATTATGCCACACTAAATTTTCTATCTATCATGGGATAATTTCTAGTTTCTTTTTTCATTGTGTTTAGCTTATTTTACTTATTCTAAGTGAATTTGAGTGTTAGACACTCTTTCATTGGTCTTAATGACATCATGAATGCTAGACTCCATTATTTCTTTCCTTTAAAATTCTATTTTTTTCACTTATCTTGCCTTAGGTTCATCTAGGTGATGATTTTCACTTCAGCTCCTAGAGCTGAAAATTCTTTGAAATTGATGACAATATTGTAGGCTATTCTAGCCACATGAGTACCTAGAACATCTACTTATTTTGGGAGATTATTTTTTTCAAAAAATCAAGATAGTTACTTTCCTTATATGTAACTCAAGATGGCTAATTGTGTTCCAAAATAGATATGCTTGAGTCCTATACTTATAACTACCTTGATGGATTCTTTTGGTCTTTGTCATGATTCATGGCTAGTGTCTAGTCTCTAGGTTATCACTCAATGCATAGTTTGGGTCCTTAAGCCTTATTTGAGTCTTGTTTCATCTTATTAGGTCTCATTATAGGCTTAAATTCATTCATATTAAGGTGATACATTCCTTGATCAAGATTAAAATTATGACATTGCATAAATAATAATAAGGTTGTCCTAGAAGGTGAAGCTCATGAAAGAAAATAAGGTAAAAAGAGACTTTACAAGGCATAATAAAATCATGAACATATTTAAAATAGTCTCCAAAATGCATACAAAGTCATAAAAGAGTCATAATGTCATATCATTTGAGTCACTTAAGTCCTTTTGGAAAAATAAACACCTCCCAATGTCTTATAAGGCCACATAACACCCTACCATCTCCACTAATCCATATAATAAGGATTCAATGGTGTTGAATGACTTATTTTCCCTCTCTTTTGGTTGTTGTGGCCTTAATTCCCCCCTTTAATTTGGAAAGGTGTCTTATTATCCAAAAATCATTTCATTTTAATCTTGATCATGTAGGTTTCAATGAATTTAAATATTTTATAGGGATTTTCAATGTTTTGGAGAGTCTTTCATGGTTGAGTATCACTAATCTCAAAAAAAAAGGAAGAAAGACCCTCAAAAATGGAGATTTGACATGAAAAAATAAATTTTTGGGAGTTTTATTCAAGGAGATGAAACTTTATAGACACTTGTAGGTTAGGGGAGAGTCATGGAAGTCAAGTAAACCATATCCAATCCATCATAGGTCTCAAATGGAGTATTTATTCTCAGAAGAGCTCAAACAAGGTCAAAACCAATTTAAAACTCCTTCATAGGTCTAAACATGCTATTTTTAGGGACGTGCTATTTTTTATAAGCTAATGCATGACAGTGTATGACCATTGAATGAGTAGGTGAGGGTCTTAAATAAAATTTTATAGGTTTTGGGAGTTAGAGATAAGGATACAGGGCTATAAATAATCAAGCTGGCTCAAGTTGGAGACATAGTTTGTAGTATGGTCTTCTTTCTCTTATTGCATGGCTCAAGTTGTCTATTAGAGAAGGTGAAGAGGGTAATTAAGCATTTATTATATGTGTTTTGAGAGATAATGAAGGTAAGGGATCTATAAATCATCCTTAAGAATGTAGATTACTCCTAACCCTTGTAAAACCCTAAAGAACCATAATTCACTTTTTGATGCTTGGAGTTTGTCATGATGAAATGAATGTAGAAAGAGGGTTGTTAAGGTATGGTGAATTCCTCTTGAGATACATTCAATTTCTTTCAGACCATGAGAACCAATCAAGGGTTTCACAAGTTATCTAGGACCAAATGACGACTTACAGGTCTACCGATTAAGAGAGGAAGTTGTAAATGTATTTTAAATGGTCATCATTAGGGTGTGAATCTATTAAGGAAGACAAATGATTAACATTACCTTTGAATTATCCTTCATAAATGTTTTAGCTTCCTTATATCTCAAGATTATAGGGGGTTTGATAAGCTTCTATCCTTAAAGTCAACTCACAGGCTTACATATCTAAGAACATGTTTTACAAAAAATTATGAGGTGTTATTCACTTAAAAAAGGGTATTTATTATTTATAATGCTTCTTCCCCAACTCCTCAATTCCTTAAATCAAATGGGATATACTTGTTATTTATAAGGTTTCATCTACATGGTATTAAGAAGATTAGAATTTTGAACACATTTGTATAAATCTATAGGGTATTAATAGAGATTACAATAGTGAAGAGGTTTTTTCTTGGTGATAGCTCCTCAAATAAAGTCTAAACCCATTATTTATTTACCTTAATATTGTATGGGTAGAGGATTAGTCTCATGGAGGTTGGTTATAAAATAGGGAAATGGTATTCCAATCTAAGGAGAAGACTATAATTAAACAATGAAAAGTGAATTCTCTAAGTATCTAAAGATGTTGGTCTCTAAGAAGGAGGACATGAGCAGGTCTAATAACCTATCCCTCACCCATCATGAATCCTAATAAATATTTAAATTCTTAAGGGATAAATCATAGTGGTGTTGAATGTTTCATCTTGAGGAGGAGTATACAGTCCTATAAGCATATATGTGAAGTTTAACAACTTTCCAAACACTCTTTTGTTAGACAAAGCCAACATGAACCTATGAATAATGTTGCAAGGATCCTAAGATTGATGAAGAGGCCTTGTATACTTCATGAAATAATGCAAGGTCATCAATAAAATAATGATCTTAAGGATGATTCGTAATTTTTAAGAACTACAGTCTCATCCTTAATAAGATGTAAAATTTATTTAAGGAAAGTATACGGTAGATTGAGGTGAGTTTAAAAGGTCCCTCAAGAAATGTGGTAATAAGACAAGGTTCCTAAACCTTAATCATAATCATAACCTTACATCCACTCATTCTGATATGGTTTAAATTTTCCAAGACCCTTAATGTTCTCTCCTAACTAGCCATGTTTAATGCAAGCCCAAAAAGAGATTTGGGTTGGTGTCAATGTCTCAAGGGTCAAGATAGAGGTCTTCAAGTTATTTTAGGACCCTATAGGACTATAAATTGATCTAGGAGAGTTTTATCAAGTTTTCAATCCTCTTTGGAAACTCCAAATATGATACAAGATGTTTGAAGGCCTAATACAAGATCTCAAATATTTATCAATGCCTCAATGAAACCTACAGGCTTGCATACTAGAGTGTCAAGGTTTTATGAGAGTGATAGGGTTTCCAAGAAGGTATAGATAATCTCCCATAGAACACTAGTGCAACATCTTGAGGAAGGTTAAAGAGAGTGACAAACTTGACTAGAAATCCCTATGGACTGCCTACATGAATGAGGTCCTCACATCATAAGAGAGATAGTATAATTATCAATTTTATCATCAGTTAAGTTTTTTTGAAGTTATTAAGGTTATTTATGATACTAAAAATGTTTTTATAAAAGTCCCTAGTAACTTCCAAGAGTGTGTGTCTTGGTTTTGTCATGTGACAACCTATACAATGAGTGATAAGAGTGATTCATAAGGTTGTGTAGGGTTCATGGTCCCTTAATCCATGTTTATAATGGTTTAACATTGATTAGGGATGTTAGAAAATTTATCCAAACCTTCTTGGAGTGGATAATAGAGGAAAATCATCTTTAAATGGATCTTTTATACAATGAAAAATCATTCACTCAACATGTTACCATTCCATGAAGGCTCATTTTATAGGGTATTCAATTCAGAGTTAAATTTGAAAATTCCTAACAGGATTGTTTGAAGTTGTGGAGCTTACTTGGATATTTTTTTCACTAGAATGAATGATTGAACAAATCAAACAAACCCTCCATGCATCTAATCATTTTTTAGAACAAATTTCCATTCAAAATAGAACTATGAAGTCATGATTAGGACTATAAAAGATTGGCAAAGTTGAGGAGAGTTGCACCATTTCGCAATACATATGGAGGTCTTTCACAAGCTTGAAATGTAGTATATAAAGTTGAAAATAATTTTTCATGAGGTCCTACAAGGTTCAAGGTCCTTTAGTGATGTGTTTAGAATGGTCCTTAACATTGTTTAAGTTAACTTATCATTATTTAAGGTAATTTAGCATAGTTTAAGTTATTTGTAACAATATTAAGGTGAAATTATTATGTTGTATCCCATTGTCCCAATATTTGTTTGTAAAAATTATTTGGTAATGATAGATAAGAGGTGTGTTGGATATTCAACCAAACCTTGTTGAGGGGTGTGGACAGTTATGTAGTATAGACCTAATCAAGAGCCTTTTTCACTCAAACTAAATGTGAAAAACCCTAAATATCTACCTTGTAAAGTGTTAAAGGATATTTTAATGGTTAATAAGGTAAATGAGTCAATGATAGACCATTTTTTATTGAATTTTAGGTTGGACAAACCATTTTAACTTGGATATAAACTTTGAAGAAGAATTGGGCCTAATTGTAAGTAAAGAGTGGTAGACTTCCAACATGTGCCAACTCAGTTGTACATATGCATGGGTCATAATGGTTATAATAGATATTAGATAGGGTATCAAAGGAAATTTTTAAAAAAAATTGAGGTGAAAATATCCTATCATCTCTATGAATGATCCTTAATAAAGTGAAAGAGAGATAGTCGATATGGAGAATTGTAGGGGTTAAGAGCTAAAAATTAGTCTAGAAAATGTATGAGCTCATATGGTTAGTAGAGGAGGTGAATATGGTTCCTAAGAGTGTTATAAAAGTGTTATTTATAAGAATAAAATTATAGGATTTATGTATCATCATTAAGGAGATATGTTACCCCTAAACCCCAAGGTCATTTTTTTGGCTCTTTATCATATTACAAGAGGACCAAATATTATAAACATCTAAGTATGGTCCTTTACACCTATCCAACATATAATAAATCACTCAATTAATTTATAAGTCTCTATTCAAAGATAAAATTAAGGTATATTTATGTAATTCAATTCGTAAGCTTGTCCAAGTCAGCCTAGAGTGTCTTCAACATGACATATAAATCAATTTCATACTAGAGTGAGGTTATTTAAGGGTTTCATACAATAATCAAGATTATAATAAGGTATCAATGATTTTATATGCCACATCAATTTTTATAATAGAATTGAAAGTATGCATAATTATACAGGACCTTAAAAACCTATCTAGTAAGTCAAAACTAAGGAGATGTAGTTCAAGAGCTTTCTAGGCCTAAATGAGCTACCAAATAGGCATGATATGTAATGGATGAAAGTTTAAAGTGCCTCTAATTTTATTATATATATATATATATATATATATATATATATATATATATATATATATATATAAGTATATTTACATAGTTTACCCAATGTTTTAGGTCTTTCAAATTAAGATAAAGAGGTTTTCTAGTGTTAGAACCTTGCAAAAGGCCTATAATATGTTTTAAGGTTCTTGATGTTATGCTAGGAATGAGTGTCCATGGCCCCATGAAAGTCTACAAGTAAGGTCTTAATAATGATTAAGAATTTCAAAGGGTCTCCATCACCTCTAGGTTTACTTACATACCTAAAAATAATGTGCCCAAGGTTTATGATATCAAAGAGACCTACATGGTCTGTAAAAGGTCTTTAAGGATTTATAATAAAACTATGATCTTCATGATCCTAAAATTGAGTGATGAGATAAGTAAAAGTCACAAGGGTTGAAGAGAAAGTGTTAAATGACCAAAAAACATTGGGATTATTTGATAAACCTCTGATCATGAACACAAGATATAACCCAAGGGTAAGTTACTACTAAGCTTGAGTCACTAATGCATAATAATCAAATTTGTAGGAAAACCTTATAATAATGGTGATTCAAACCACCAATAAAGGTAATAATGATGTCAAATGTTTATCAATAAATACTCAAATATTATACAAATCATGCAACTATATTTGAGTAGACCTTAGGCATTTACAAGTATGAAATATCAAGACTCTAGTGAATTATTACAAGTTTACTAATTTTGGGGATGCAAGATTAAGACCTCAAGGATCAACACCAACCTTCTATACTTATTCAAGGTCATTAGAAGGTATATATAAATTATTTTCAATTTTATATTTGTTAATTAAATTGGTCAATCATGACCATGAGGTAGGTAGAAGGTCATTCAAGACCAAAATAGAGATTCAATGTATTAAGGAGGTGAGCCATCAATATATGGCTACTCATTAGATTCTCATTATGCATGACAACTATAACATAGTCCTAAAAATTGGCATAAAAAATAAACTTAAAATGTGTAACTCTCATGAGGTCAAATAGTGGTTAGCCTAAGTCAACCATGCAACTAACTTTTACATGCACAAGGAGGTGGAAATAAGGCAAGTAGAGATAGAGGTAGGAGTTTTAGGAGTTAATACACACCTATCTTCCATAAAGCCATAAAATAAGGATAAATTTGACAAATTAAAATCCATATACTCCACTCTTATGCCACATTCTTTAGGATATCTTCATTATAGCAGGTATGATGGCATTAAAAAGGCATAGTGACCTAATTTTTAGTTTTTTCCCTCTTGAATAGGCTCAAATATGATTGTAACAACTAAATTTATGCAACTTGGTAATGATTTTTTTTAATTTTCCTATAAAAATGGGATGATAATTATGCTCATGGTATCCTTCCATCGAGTATGACAAGACTCTACCCATTTGTAATACTGGTTTTTAAGCCTTTTAAATCAATAAAAGATTGGTTTTTACCTTCATGCTGATACTCTTTTGTTATATTTATACTTAGTTGATATACATCTATGGTATAAGACATTTTTACTCTTATACTTCCTTTGTTCTTCACCTTGATATCAATAATTTTAGTTATATAGGTTGTGTTTTGTTTTGAAGTTGTTTATGTTAGTGAATTATTGTGAAACCTATTGATTGTGTCTAATATAGGCTTCTCAGTTATCCCTTAAACAATTATGCATGAATAATGACCTCCATATGAAAAATTAATGTATTAATATCATGTTTATAATAATCTGTAAGGTAATTTCATTTCTTTTTTAGTTCTATTGTGTTGTTAATAAGATAGTATAAGGAGCATAACATCATTGGTGCATCACTTCTCGTAGGTCTTAGGTTCAATTTATGTTTTCTTTCTCCATTTTACTTGAAATTACAATAGTTTTAGTGTTGTATTATGTGATTCATCAATTTATTCATCCCTCTCTATAGTTTCATTCCAACCATAGGTAACCCAAAGCTTTAGAATGATCCCATTATATCAGTTGGAAAGAGAAGTCCTAAAACTACTTATACAAAGGCTGTATTCCAACATGATAAAAGCTTATGGAATGCCTGGTGGGACATAATATGTATAGAATTGAGGATATTTATTTAGGATTCATTTATTTTATTAGAAAGTTACAATTTTTATACACTCAAATATATCACTTGGTGACTCTGAATGACATTTAGAAGACCTTGGTTTCAAACTAGCACCCAGAGTTAATTCCAAAAGTAACTACCAAGTCATCCTCTAAATGTAAATAATATAATTTTATTGATTTTAAATTTTATTACATAATAAGGAAGAGATACCCTAATATTTATACATATCCTAGACCTTATTCTACTTCTAATTCCCCTTAACACAACCTAGTACCACCTCAAAAATGTCATAGGGTTATTCTTAGAAACCAATATTTGGTCACCTTTAATGGGGGAAGTCTATTAAAATTTAACAAACGTGATGACATACATGTAAATACCCTCAAAAGTGTTCCATTTTTCATTTAATAGGACACAACTACCCCCATTAAACACATCAAATATGTTGCAAACATTTGCTTAGTGTATCATGTTGTCTAATAAAATATGGCCATCAGATTATTGCTTGCCTCCTTCAAGGGTAAGGTATTAAAATGGTAAAATGGTTTAAGGTTTAATTACATAAACATATGGGATGATCTTAGAGAGGCTTTATGTAGGTATTTTGAGGAAAAATCAAATCATCTATCCTTGGTTGATTAATTAAAAACCATCAATAGGGCTCTACATGAGTATATGTTTGATTTCAACTTTAGGTTTTAGAGGACATGGGATAGTGTCCCATAGTTGGTAAGCCCTAAACTTGAGTATTCTTTTCAATAATATATAATATCATTGAATAGTGACATATCTATTATGATACACTCCATGGGTGGTAAGATAGTTCTATATGCCTATGAAATAGCCATAAGTGTTGAAGATAGTCTTATCAAGGCTGAAAATATAATGCCAAGACCCCCCATTCCCATATTTCCTAAATTATATTATACAAAACCTACCCAACCAACCTTTTCCCCTATTAATGTGCCTACAAGTTAACTTAATATCCAAACACTAGCTCTTCCTAGTGATATCCATGAGGTGAAGAGTTTACTTCAAAATACTGGCAATTTTTTAATTGCCTTGAAGAGGAAACAAGAACAAAATAATAGACCTTACCATCCATATAACTAGTCCTTTTATCCCAATGGGTAATTATTTCATGGAAATTATCAAGGACAAGTTCCTATTACCCATACTAGACCTTATAAAAATAATAATCCCCTTTCTCCTAACACTTCAAGATCAATTGTGCCTATCCAGAATAACCTTCTCTGATATTATGAGTGGTTTTATCCTTACAACCAACCACATAATTAGACAATTTATCCTAATGGTGTTCTCAATGAAGAATTAATGGTGTAAATATTACCACCTTCCCAAGAGGTATAAGATAAAGTGACACCTCAATGAGAAGCTTTTCAAGGCTAGGTACGTGTTGATTATACACTCACAAGAGGAGTACTATGGAATAAATTAGATAGAAGATGAAAATAAAGCTTCTACATCCATAGTAGCCAACACAAGATCAAAGAAGAGGGATGTTGAGGTGGATCCAATATCTAATAAGGGTCATACATAATATTTTCAAGCATCCTAAGGGGTTACAAGGTTTGTTCCAATCATAAAATTTTAAGAACCTCAACAAAAATAGCCCATAAGAAAAAAGGTTCAACCTAATGAACACCTATAACAAAAAAAAGTCCAAGATCCTATTTCTACCCCTAAAATTCAGTCCAAGGTTGGCAGTACTTATTTCAATGTTCTTGATAAAATGATGAAAAACTAATGTGAACATTTCAATATGGGAAAGCTTTTCTATTCCTAGACAAAAGGATTTATTTTAGGCAACCTTGTCTAATATCAACCTTTCAGGTGAATCATCAAAAGAGACCTAATATTTCCTCACCAATATAGCCTATCATAAGGAGGATAAAATAATATAAGTGATAAGCATACACCCTTATATGTATCCATGATCTTAGGCAATCATTTGGTGCATAATTGCATGATTGATAGTGGTACAAGTAGATATGTTATGGTAAAATAGATTATTGATAAGCTAGGATTGGAGTACAAGGCTTTTTTAAAGGAATGATTTTAGTTGGATGATATATCCATTAAGATAGTGGGAGTAACTAAATTTTTAGACTCACCTTGCATGTTTTCCCCAACTTCTCAATCCATCAAGATATCTTCATCATAAATCTCCCACCTTACTTTGCATTGTGTCTATCTAGAGACTTTACTGACAAGATTGGGGGATACTTATCATATGATTGGTTTCATATGTTTTTTATGACCAGTTATGGAACCAAACTCATTATATAATACAAGCCTAGTTTAAAATATCCACATAAAACATTACATGCCAAATGTCTCTAGTGTCAATTACAGCATCTTAGACTAAGAAGAATAAGTGTTAGACTATGAACCAGATACAATCCTTGAGTGTTTTCCTGACTTTTTCCTTGATGAATTGGGTAATTAACACCATTATTTTATCCCTATAAATTATTTTAGTAAAATAATCTTCACATTTATTTATTTCATAAGGAAGGTGTTATAATTCTAAACCTAGTCAAGCCTAGTGAGTATGATGATTGAATGTGGCAAATGATTTTTGGTGGATCCAGAAGTAGGAATGGAGAAGGGCATGGTGTGATAATTTTATCTCCCAATAAGGAAAATTAATATTCTAATATTATATTTTAGTTTATTTTTACAAGCAACTCATCTAATTATGAAGTCTTCATACATGGTCTCGAGTGGGCTAGAAAGAGAGGAATAAAGCATATGCAAGTATTTGAAGATAGTGAATTGATTGTGAACTAGGTAAGATGGTATAATATGACTAAAAATTCTTTTTTTAATTCCTATAAACATATATTTTTGGATATTATATAGGAATTTTAAGCCTTTAATGTGGAATCAGTCCTAAGAGACAAGAACAAACATGTTGATAGGCTAGATGTTATTGGTGCTCAGTTTGGAATTCCTAATGACATCAAAAGGGACAATGTATAGTAGTACATCAAGGTGATTTTGAGGCATTATATACCTAATAACACCATAAATTTGTATGTTTTTTATATTGACCAATAAATAATCCATTTACTTCAATAAGAAGTTGAGTTTTTTGCAAGAAATTAGAATAAAATATAGCAACAATATGATGATCAGGTCATCCAATTAAAGTAAAATAAGATTCCAAAAGGGTTAATCACACTTGAATTTTTTATTAATAACTATGATCAGATTTTATTATAAAATGTGAACATGAAGATCAAGAATGAACACTATAAGAGAGTTTTCATCTTCAAGCACAAGCTTCTCCATCTTGGTAAGGTATGTACTAAAGAATAAAAACATGTTATTAAAATTTTCCAAGAATTTGAAGACACATTTACATGGGAGTATAGTGATATTAAAGGATTTTATCCTATTTTGGAACAAACACTATAGATATAAATTTTTATGCCATATTATCTAAACAAAGACAAAGGCCCTTAAACCCAAAGTTAGAGCCTCTCATGAGGAAGGAGTTGACTAAGTTGATTGAGGCTAGGATCATATTTCCAATCAAGCATTCATCTTCGGTTGTAAACTTGGTCCATGTGAGAAATAATAATGGAGAGATAAGGTTGTGTGTTGATTTCAAGTAACTAAATATATATATATTGAAGGATCACTACCCATTGCCCTCCATGGAACATATTTTTCAAATGGTGGAAAGTTCAGAATGTTTCTTTCTTCTTGATGGCTATTCTAGCTATAATTAGATAGTGGTTCAAGAAGAGGATCACTTTAAGATAGACTTAACCACAAAGTGGGGGACATATTAATATAAAAAAATTTCATTTTGGACTATCTAATTATGGAGTAAATTTTTAGAGAGCCATGGGTATGTCATTTTAAGGATTAATTAATGATATTGTGCTTTACTATGTAGATGATATTACATTTTTTTCCAAAGATGTTTATGACCAATTATCCCATCTTAATAAAGTCTCTAAGAGGTGTAGGTGGTTTTAAGTCTCACTTAACCCCAATAAATTAATATTTTTAGTTTGTGAAGGCAAGATCCTAGACCATGTTGTCTCCAAGAAAGGGCTTGAAATTGATTCAAAAATGGTAAGTGTTATTCTTGCATTATCTTTAACTAGTCTTAAGAAGGGGATGAAAAGTTTTTTAGGTATAATTAACTTTTTTAGGAGGTTCATACCTTATTTTTCCAACCTTTTGAAGCCACTAACCTCCATGTTGAAGAAGAATATGGATTTCAATTGGACCAAGGAAGGAAGGGACACATTTGATGTAATCAAAAAGGCCATAGTTTAAGCCCCTACATTGACAAGCCTTGATTTTATCAAGGATTTCACTCTATATGGTTTTTTAGGTATGGATACTACCTCAGCCATGTTATTCCAATAAAATTAACAAGGGTTAAAGTATCTAATAGCTTTCTTTAGCAAAATCTTAGAGGAATATGAGGTGAGATATAATTTTGTATAAAAAAATGTTTTTCTATAATAATAAGTCTTAATAAATTTAGGAATTTGGTGTCAAATAATAATACGCATCTAATTCTCTCTCAAAAAAGTGTCAAAGAATTTCTTTTGAGCCAAGACTTGAATGGAAAGAGGGTAGGTTGGATGATAAGAGTGATGTAGTATGATGTGGACATTAAATTACTAAGCTGGTATGAGGCAAAGGCTTATGTAAACATATAGCTTCATATTTACAAGATGACAAAAAAGATTATCCTAATGTTTTAATAAGACTAACAACTAACTACACCTACACTCTCTAAAAGCTAAACTGAGGATATGATTAGATTTTTACAAACTAGTGAGTACCCCTAAGGTATAGATAAATCCAAGAGAAGGCAATTTAAATTACACTCTATTCTTTATGTCTTAGTGGATGGTATTTTGTTTAGGAAGGATGTCAATGGTGTTCTCTTGAGGTGTGTTGAAATAAATTAGGATAAGAATCTTTTGGAAGATTTCCATAATGTATTATCGAGTGGGCATTTTTCTCCAAGAAACATAGCTTTGAAGATAATGAGGGCGGGCTATTATTGGCCTAACTTGTTTAGGGATGAATATACATGGGTGAAAAAGTGTAAGAGGTGTGCATTCTTCATTGGTAAATAGAAATTGGCATCCACCCCTCTCCATCCTATTCAAGCAGAGCAAACCTTTATACATTGGGATTAGAATGCATAGGGATGATTCATCCACATTCAAGTGAAATGCATAAATGGATCTTAACATCCACTGATTAGTTTACAACATGGGTAGAAGTAATAGATTTTGAGGGGGAAAATAAGACCAATGTTTTGTATTTCTATGAAAGCATAGTCACTAAGTTTGGAGTTCCTTTCACAATAATTTCTAATAATGCAATGGCATTTGTTGGCCTAAGATAATTGATTGGGTAGTCAAACATGTCATTTACTTGAGGACTTCCTCTAACTACTATCCCCAAGGTAATGGCTTGGTAGAGTCCACAAATAAGAATTTTATCAAAATTCTCAAGATGATTATGGAATAGAATCAAATAACATAGAATACAAAGTTTAAGGCAAACTTATGGGATGATAGAATTACTCCTAAAATAGTTATAAGTAACTTCCCATACATGATTGTGTATGTTAAGTAAGCAAGGCTCCCTATATCATTTAAACTACCAACTTTAGAGATCAAAATCCAACTAGAAAGGATGGAGAAAGATTCCATGGTAGTGACATTTGTAAATTGATGGAGTTACAAGAATTTAGAGAGTAATTTATTCACACAATGGAGATTCACCAAGCCCAAGTGAAGAAAACATTTTATAGGAGAATAGCTAATAGATTATTCCTTGAGGGAGACCTACTATTAAAATGGGATGAAGACATGACCAAGTTTGGAAGACATACCTAATTTGATGTTATATGGAGTGGCCCTTATATTATAACCAACTATAAATCATACAATGCCTTCCATTTATCCAAACTAGATGGAGAAGAACTTCCAATCCTAGTTAATGGGATTCATTTGAAACACTATGCATAAAGATCACTTAAATAAATTATTAAATAAGTAGGTAGTTGTTTTTTCTTTCTCCTGTTGATATTAAGAAAAAAAAATTATTAGATTAGTTGTGTTTTCATTTCCCTAAGTGTTGTAACACACTTTCTAGTTATTTTACTTTTCCTTGTTTTCTGTTTGAGGTGAATTTTTAGTCTTCTCGAGGCTAGTACAATAGGGTATCTGATTCATACTTAGCCTCTTTTTTATGCTATTACTAATGTATGCATCAAGGTAGTTTTTCTCAATTTTTTGATAGGCTAACATCCTTGGGAGGTCACCAAATATTGGCTATTCTAGCCACCTAGGTACTTAAAATAACTACTTGCTTTGGGTGAGTAATTTTTTCAAAAAATTAGGGTAGTGCCCTTCCTTATGTGCATCTCATGATGGCTAAGTGTGTTCCAAACTAGGTATGCTTGAGTCTTATATTTATAATTACCTTAAAATATTCTTCTATTCTTTGTCATGAGTCATGGCTATTGTCCATTGTCTAGGTTATCCCTCAATGCATAGTTTGGGTCCTTAAGCCTTTTTTAAGTCTTGTTTCATCTTATTAGGTCTCATTACATGATTACACACATTCAAACTAAGGTGATACATCCTTGATCAAGATATAATTATTTAATTGAATTAACAATAATAAGGTTATCCTAGAGGTGTAGTTCATGAAAGAAAAGAAGATAAAAGAGTCTTTAGAAGGCATAATCAAATCATGAACATATTCAAATGAGTCTCTAAAATTCATAAAAAGGCATAAAAGGGTCATAATGTCATATCATTTTAATCAATTAAGTCATTTTATAAAAATAGATCCCTCATAATGTCTTATAATTCCACATAACACCCCTACCTCCTCCACTATTCCATATAATAAGGAGTAAAATGGCATTGAATTATTTATTTTCCCTCTATTTTGGTTTTCTTGGCTTTCATTCCCCCTTCAACATGGAAAGGTGTCTTACCATCCCAAAATTACTTCATTTCAAGTTTGATCATGTAGGTTTCAATGTTTTTAAATATTTTTTAGGTATTTTTTATGTTTTGGATACTCATTCATGGTTGATGATCACCAATATCAAACAAAAATTAAGAAAGACCTTTAAAATAGAGATTTCACATGAGGAAAGTAGAATTTTTAGAGTTTTCTTCAAGGGTATATAACTATGAAAACACTTTCAAGTTAGGGGAGAGTCATAAAAGGTCAAGTACACCTAATACAATCCATCACATATCTTAAATAGATTATATATCCATATAAAGTCTCAAACAAGGTTAAAATTGACTCAAAACTCCTTTACATCCCTAAGCGGGATATTCAAGGACATGCTACTTTTGATTAGAATATAAATGGTAGTGTATAACCATAAGAGGAGTAAGATGTGGTATTGAGGAACCTTTTCTTGGTTTTTGGAGGTAGAGATAACTAAATAAAGCTATAAACAATCACTAAGAAGCCAAAACTAACTTATAAATAGTTTAATAGAGACCCATTTTGTAGTTAAATCTTCTTTTTTATATTTCATGGCTCAAGTTGGATATTGGATCAGGTGAATAGGGTATTTAAGTACCTATTATAGGTGTTTTGAGAGATAATTAATGTATGGGAGCTATAAACCATGATTAAGAAGGCAAACTTCTCCCAAACCCCACAAAACCCTAAAGAACCATGATTCCCTTTTTGATGCTTCGAGCTTGTCTTGATGGAATGAATATAGAAAGAGGGATTTTAAAGTGTGTTGAATAGATATTTATATACCTTCAGTCCATTTTAGACCATGAAAACTAGTTAAGGGTTTCATAAGTGATCTAAGGCCAAATGATGATGTATAGGTATGTCAGTAATGAGAAGAAGTTGTAAGTGCATTATAAATGGTCCTCATTAGGTTGAGAAGACATTGATGAATCCAACTAATTAATCTTACCTTTGAAGGATCCTTCATGCATATTTTAAGTTCCTTATATCTCAAGATTGTATGGGTTTTGATAAGCTTCTAGCCTTGAATTCAACTTATAGGCCTGCATATCTAGAAATAGGATTTCCAAAACATTATGAGGTCTTCTTCACTGAATAAAGGGTATTGATTAAGTATTATTATTCTTCCCCAAATCCTCAATTCCTTCAAGTAAATTGGAGATATTTTTTATTTATAAGGTCCAATCTTTAAGGTCTTAAGAAGATTGGAGTTTTGAACACATTTATACAAGTCTGTAGGGTATTAATGGAGATTACAATAGTGTAGAGGTGTTTCCTTGGAGATATATCCTAAAATCAAGTACAAAATCCTTATTTATTTAAATTAATATTGTATAAGTAGAGGCTTAATATTATGGAGGTTAGTTCTAAGATAGGTAAATGGTATTTCAATCCAAGTAGAAGACTATAAGTATGTAGTGAAAAGTAAATTCTCTAAGTATCTCAAGAGGTTAATCTCAAAGAAGGAGGACATGAGCAGGTATAATAACCGCTCTCACACCCATTATGTCTCCTAATTAAGATTCAAATTATTAAGGGTTAAATCATAGTGGTGGTGAATGTTTCATCTCAAGGTGTAATATAAAGTCCTATAAGCACAGATGTGAATTTCAACAAGTTTCCAAACACTCTTTTCTTAGACAAAGCCTACATGAACCTATGAAGAATGGTGTGAGGATCCTAATCTTAATGAAGAGTCCCTATAGACTACATGAAATAATTAAATTTCATCAATAAATAATGATCTTAAGGATGATTTCTGATGTCCACACATTTTAGTCTCATCCTAAGTAGGATGTCAAATTTCTTTAAGGTAAGTATGACGTTTATTGAGGTGACTTTAAAAGGTGCATTGAGAGATGTGGTAATAATACAAGGTTCCTAAAATATAATCATATTCATAACCTTGAATTCATTAATGGTGATATGGTTTATAGTTTCCAAGACCCTTCATGTTCCCTCATAGCTAGCCATGTCAAATACAGGCTTAAAAAGAGATATGGGCAAGTGTAAATGTTTCATGGATCAATATATAGGAATTCAAGTTATTTTAGGGACCTATAGTCATGTAACCTAGTCTAGGAGTAGTTTATAAAATTTTCAAGCCTATTTGTAAACTCAAAATATGATCTAAGATGATTAAAGGCTTAATATAGGATTTCAAATATTTTTGAAAGTCTTCATGAAACTTATAAGCCGATTTACTAGAATGTCAAGGTGATATAAGAGTGATGGGGTTGTAAAGAAAGTTTAGAGTTATCCTAAGAACACTAGTGCAACATACTGAGAAGGGTCAAAGAGAGTGACAAACCTGACTATAAAGCCCCATGGACTGCCTATAGGAATGAAGTATTCACATCATAGTAGAGACTATGTCATTGTAAATTTTAGCATCATTTAAGGTTTTTTGTATAAATTAAGGTTATTTTTGAAACTCAAAATTTTCTTGGAAAAGTCCCTAAGAACTTCCAAGAGTGTGTGTCTTGGTTTTATTAGGTGACAACCTATACAAAGAGTGACAAGAGTGGTTCATAAGGTTGTGTAGGGTTCAAGGTCCCTTACTCCATGTTTAGAATGATTTAGCATTGATTCAGGATGTTAAAAATTTTATCTAAACCTTATTATAGGGGATCATAAATGGCAATCAACTTTAAATTTAGCTTTCATACAATGAAAAATAATTCAAGTAGCAGGTTACCATTCCATGAAGGCTCATTTTGTAGGGTATTCAATTTAGATTTGAATTTGAAGAGTCATAACAAGCCTATTTGAAGGTGTGGAAATTTGTTTGAGATGTTTTTAACTATAATGAATAATTTAACAAATCAAATATACCCTCCATGAATCTAACCATCTTTTATAATAGATTTCTAGTTAAAAGAGAACTATGAAGCCATGAACATGTTTGTAGAGGAGGGGTAGAGTTTATGAGAGTTGTACCACTTCTCAAGACCTTAAAAGGTATTTCAAAACATTATAATGTGGTATATAAAGGTGATAATAATGTTTCATGAGGTATTATAGGGTTCAAGGTCCTTTAGTCATGTATTGAGAATGGTCCCTAGCATTGTTTAAGGTAATTTAACATAGTTTAAGCTATTTCTAACAAGACTAAAATGAAATGATTATGGTCTATACTCTTGTCTCAATATTTCATTATACAAATAAATTTATAACAAAATATAATAGTTTTATGGGATATTAAACCAACCTTGTTGAGGCGTGGGGACAATAATGTAGTCTAAACTCAATCAAGAGTCTTGTTTACTCAAACTAAGTATGAAACACCCTGAATCTCTACCTTATAAAATGTTCAAGGAGTTTTTCATGGTAAATAGTGTCTATTAGTCTACGAGAGACCATTTTGGAGTGAATTTTAGGTTGGATAAAATTTTTTAACTTAGATATGAACTTTGAAGAAGCATCAAGCCTAGTTGTAGGTAAAAAGTGGCATACTTCCAACACGTGCCAACTTAGCTATACATATGCATGGATCAAAATGGTTATCAGATAATTTGGATATGGTATCAAAGGAAATTTTTCAAAAAGTCTAAGGTGAAAACATCTCCTCATCTCTATTAATGATCCTTATTAAAGCGAAGGAGAGATAGTCGATATGGAAAATTAGAGGGGTTAAGAGCTAAAACCCAACCTACCAAATGTATGACCTCATATGATTCTTAGAGGAGGTGAAGAGGGATAATAATAGTGTTATATATGTATTATGAATATGAATTAAATTATAGGATATATGAATCATTTCTATGGAGATATGTTACCCCTAAATGCCCATTAAACCCCAAGGTCAAGTTTTTGGGCTCTTTATCATATTGAAAGAGGATAGAAGGTTCCAAACATCTAAGTATGGTCATTCATGCATCTCCAACATCTAATAAAGATATTAAGTAAGTGATCAATCTTTTTTCAAATACAAAATGAAGGTAAAATTCTATAAATCAATCGATAAGCTTGCCCAAGTTAGCTCAGAGGGTCTTCAATGAGATATACAAATAAATATCATACTGGAGCACGGTTATTTAAGGTTTTCATGAAATAATCAATATGATAACAAAATATCAATGATATTAGAAGACCCATCAAGGTCTAATATAAGATAGAAGGTATTAAAAATGATATAAGACCTTCAAAACCTATCAAGTAAGTCAAAATTTATGAGAGATAATTCAAGAGATCTCTAAGCCTAAAATAGTTATCAAACAACCCTGATATAGAATGGGAGAAATTTTTAAGAGCATCCAAGTTAAATTTTTAGTTATAAGTATAGTTTCATAGTTTATATAATGTTTTATGTCTTCCAAATTAAGACAATGAGGCTTTTTAGTGATAGAGCCTAGTAATAGGCATGCAATCTGCTTTAAGGTATTTGATGTTATGCTAGGAAGGAGTGTTTCTAAACCAATGCAAGTATGCAGGTAAGCTATTAAAAATAATTGAAAATTAAAAAGGGTATTCATAACCTCTAGGTTTACTTAAAGACCTAAAAATAGTGTTCCCAAGATTTATTATTTCAAATAAACCTACATGGTCTTTAAAAAGTCTTCAAGGCTTTAAAACAACACTGTGATCTTCATGATCCTAAAATTGAGTGGTGATATAAGTACAAGTCACAAGGGTTGAAGATAAGGTGATAAACAACCAAAGAACATGAGGGTTGTTATACCAACCTCTGATCATAGACACAAGATACAACCTAGAGGCAAGTTACTACCAAGCTTGAGTTACCAATGCATAATAACCAAAGTTACAAGCAACCCTTATAATAGTGATGATTCAATCCACCAATAAAGGTCATGATGATGTCAAATGTTTATCAATACATCATAAAATCCTATAAAAGGCATGAAAATAAATTGGAGTAGACCTTAGGCATTTGGAAGCATGAAACATCAAGACTCTAGTGAGCTATTTCAAGTTTGTCAATCCTAAAGATGCAAGATTAAGACATCAAGTATCAACATCAGCCTTCTATCTTTCTTCAAGTTCA
This sequence comes from Torreya grandis, assembly GCA_037957365.1. Classification (NCBI taxonomy): domain Eukaryota; kingdom Viridiplantae; phylum Streptophyta; class Pinopsida; order Cupressales; family Taxaceae; genus Torreya; species Torreya grandis. The sequence continues at coordinate 1,907,859 of JARHVA010003016.1, forward strand.
TAAGAAGGTATATATACATGATTTTTAGATTTATATTTTCAAAGAAAATTGGTCAAGGATGACCATGAAGAAAGTTTAAGGTCATTCAAGACCACAATGGAGAATCAATGCGTTAAGGAGGTGAGCCACTAGTATATGGCTTCTCATCAGATGCTCTTTCATGCATGAAAACCATGAATTAGACCTAAAAATTGGAATTGAAAACTACCTTGAATTGTGTAACCACCATGAGATCAAGTAGTGGTCATCACAAGTCAACCATGCATCTAACATTTGCATGCCCAAGGAGGTCAAAATGAAGCAAGTAGAGATGGAGGTAAGAGTTTTAGGAGTTAATGCACACCTATATTCCATCAATACATAAAACAAGGACAAATTTGACAAATTCAAATCCATTTACTCCACTTCTACACCACACTCTTCAAGAGATCTTCATTATAGCAGGTATGATGACATTGAAAAAGGCATAGTGGTTAGATATTTAGTTTTTTTCTTCATGAATAGGATCAAATATGATAGTAATAGCTCTATTTCTGTATCTTGGTAGTTATTTTATGCTCATTTTATTACAAAATGGGGTTGATAATTCCCCTCATGGTATCCCTCCACTAGGTATGACAAGACTCTACCCATTTGTAATACTAGATTTTAAGCCTTTTAAATCAATTAAAAAATGGTTTTTACCTTATTAATGTTGATATTATTGTGTGATATTGATACTTAATTATATATCTATGATATAAGACATTATTCCTCCTCTATATCCTTTGTTCTTCACCTTGGTATTACTAGGCTGAGTTATACGAGTTATATTTTATGTTGAAGTTGTTTATGTTAGTGAATTATTATGGAAACTAATTGATTGTGTTTGATTTAGGGCAACTCACTTATCCCTTTATGTCTTATGCATGAATTATGACTTTCATATGAAACATTGATGTATGAAGAGACTATTTATAATATTATGTAAGGTAATTTTAATCCATGTTGAGTTCTATTATGTTGTTAAGAAGCTAGTATAAGGAGTATAACATCATTGGTGCATCACCTCTCTTAGGCCATAGGTTCATTTTATGGTTTTTTATCCCTTTTATTTACAATAATAGTATTATTAGTGTTATTTTAATTGATCCATCAAAGCATATATCCCTCTCTGTAGGTTCACTCTAACCATAGGTAACCCACAACCTTGGAGTGGTCCCATTGTATCAGTTAGAAGGAGAAGTCCTAAAACTACTTATCTAAAAGGTGCATTCCAACATGATAACAATTATATTTCATGAATTTAATTTTTATAACACCTTAATTTAGATTTATGTGCCTACGTTCATGGATGATAGACTTGATTGGTTCATTTCATTTTCCTACAATTATGTATCATGTGTTCTTGGGTGATACACTCTATTAGTGCACTTTTTTGCCCCAAAATTATCCATATATCTCTTATTTTATTTCCTTTACATGCATTCAACATTTAGTTCCATTTCATTCACTTTTAACTATGATTATAAACACTTCTCTTTCACCTTTAACAATGCACTTTTGGTAATGGTGCAATTTTTTTCTTCATCATCCTTAGGAGTGATGTCATTTGATGTAGTTACCAATTTTTTTAGGATCTTATCTATGTGTACTCTTCTATTATATGTTTCTAATCATTTTTATCCCATTCCTCTTGCATAATTAATTTTTATACGATTATATTTTGAGTTACTATGCACTACACCTCCCTTGTCTTGGGTGTAAATCATTCACCCTAGGTCCTTCATATTGAGTCTATCCTAACTCCATGCCTATCTTTGTCATTATTCACATCCCAAGTCACACTTGTCCCTTATTTTCTTATTTTTCCACTTTATTCATTTTCACCTTTCACTAAATCCTATGCTAATACCTCTAACACATCAATCTTCTTTTTGGGTCTTCATATTTTACCTATAATGTAAAGCATTATGTTATTTTTTATAACAGTCACCAAGGTAAAAAGTTATTATCTTCAAATTACTCAGCCTAGGAAGTTATTATTCACTAAGAGATGTTATGAAAATTGAGTGGTAGAACTCATCCAAAAACTTAGACATCTAGCATAAGGATTCTAAAATAAATCCCTTATTTGTATCTCTCAATTAGACTTATGAGGTGTACACATGTTATTACATTGAATGTGCATAAATATCATACTTGAAAGTTAACTTATACTACTCTAACCTACAAAATAAGAAATACAAAAATTAAATGTCTTAAAAATCCCTATTACATATATGGTCAAAGACTTATTACATAATAACAATGCACATGAGTAGGTGCTTCAGGTAGAAAGGAAAATAAGCATCCCTTTGGTAATATATTCCTAAATATCCTTTTCTTTAGGCTCTTCATCTTCATATTCATCTTCTATAGTTAATTATAACTCAATGGCACTCATTTCTAGATCGACTAATTGCACATCCTTTGTGTAATATTTTCCATCATGCCATCCCTTTACTATTTGGGTCCTCACGACACTTCCATATTTAAAATCTCCCCTCTATGTAGGGTATTTTTTGACCAACACTCTACCAAATATCATTAATCTATTCCTCCTAAAATCAAACTCATCTAGTACCTCCATGCTAAAAAAAATTCCCCCTATACCCTTAAGAATTCATGCCCCTTTCACATCCTAGACTCTAGGTTTTTCATGCATGTGGGAACTTCATCATCTGCATAAGCATGTTATCTCCTTCACTATACACCATTACAATAAAAAAAATTGACTTTTCATAAATATAGAACCAAAAAAATGTCAATCTATTTCATGGCTAGCCATGCACCTGTCCTGTCATGCAAACCCTTTAGGATACCAACACTTGACCCACATGTGTTGGACTAGTGTGAATTGAGGTAGGTCTGGATTAGTTTCATGAAATGGTAGTGAGGGATTTTTTTGATTCATATTTATTAGGTAGTATACCTATATATTTTAATGGTATCAAGTATACACTTATATGAATAAAGCCCAAACACATCACTCAATATAAATAAATCAACCAACTAGCATGGGTGGTGTCTAACAACATTTTATAGTCATAACAAGGATAACCACATCATTCCATTATTTATAATCTCAAAATTACATGGATTAAAAAATTATCAAAGGTAATTAAATCAATCATAACCTATCTACTCCCTTTAGGACTCCTTAAAATTTAGCGCCACCTCGTTATCACTTACCATCACTTCTTTTATTATCAGGTATTTACCTTTATAGTTTCCTGAGTATTTAATGACCTTAGGTAGGTCATATATATTTAATTATTTTAATCATCCTAATAGTTAATGTCTTTTTAAGTTCAACATCAAATACTACACCATTTTCACCTCTTCCCAATTGTTTATCATGGTCAAGTTTTTAGACAAAAAAATCATCTTCTTTGATAGGTCAATTATTTTCAATTTTTCATTTCCATAGACTTGATGAAGTTCATGATGTGTTTGTGCCTATATTTTTGGCATAATATACTAGGGTACACATGCATGATGGATTGGTTAACACACACCATGCTCTATTATTATCTTCATCATGCATGATGCATGTATGAACTAGTATTAGTTACAATTGTCTTGTTCACACCTTGATTCCCTTATCTCAATCACACTTTGGGCATATGTGGGGATAAAAAAACTTTAACCTATATATATTTAATCTTGTAAATATTTATAAACATGAACATCATTTAACCTAGTTATGAGTTTTGATAGTTGAATCAAGCGAAATGAAGGTTGAGGGGTGGGATGGCCATAAAAGGGACCCCTCTATTTTTTATCCTCTTATATAATAAATAGATTTCAAGGCCTAAAAATATGTATTTCACCTTATATGACCTCTTTCCTTTGAAGAGTCACCTTTTGACATTTTGGCTTGTGTGGGCTCCTTGAAGCTCCAGAATAGACTAACTTAAAAGCTAACCCATTCTATTTTTGTGCCCTCTATCATTTAAAATAAAATTTAAGACATAAAGCTAATCCTTGTTAAAATATTCACCTTTAACCTTCATATGACTATTAATGGCTATGGTGGAGTTTGGAACTACTAAAACCTATTTAGAAACCATGGGAAACTAAGACCTTGAACAAGCTTTATGTTATGGGTATCTACAAAACTAACTCAGGTGTCTTTGTATCATGATATAAATTTGAAAATAAAATAAATAATTTTGACCAAAAACTTGGAGACTCCATTAATTTTAGTCATCAAAGGTTGAGGAAGGAAAGGAGTTATGACTATGGAAAATTCATCCTCTAACAAATCCTTCCATTTCTCAAAATCTGAGTTTTCAACTCAATCATTGAATTGAAGGAAATATGACCTCCATTATGGTATTTAGGGCATCCTTTCTATTTATTCAATATAATGGTTAAGGTTAGTTTGACTTGATAGTGGAGATAGGTTTCTCCATTATCAGGGGGCTTAAACAAGATATTTTAGGCACCTCTTTAAGTATTTTGGGGACTAAATGATATTTTTAAAGCACTTTCCTCTAACCCAAGTTAATAAAAAATTAGAATTTGTTTTTGACTTAAGTGTGAATCAAGCCATGTGATTGGTTATCATAACTCATAAATCTCCTTAAACACCATTATGAGTTAGATCAACTCATTTGAGTAAGTGATTACTACCTCCATTTAGTTGTGTATCCCTTTTATTCCTTAGGGTGACTGGGCACATTAAGATTATTTATATATCCTTAGGCTTGTGTGAGAACCTGTAGGCCAATTAGATCAAATTGGACCTAGTCAACTTGTATATTCCACCCATGTCATTTGGGCATGTAAGTTGGTTAGATGATTTTTACGTCTCATACCATGGAGATGGAGATCCAATGGTTATTGTAGGTATGCAGACTATGTGTTATATATTTCTAAAAACATGGCATGTTTTGTGTGTGTTTCTATCATGTTAGTTTTTGGGAATGAAATTTTGGTATCAAATAATGGTTTATACATTAGGGACTCTAGATAAAGTTTTAATTTTTTTATGATCTATTACTTCCACTACGATCTAATACTTATTCTTTATTTTTGTAGTATGATATTGGGATGGAGATTGCTTCAAGATTTTGATGACATCACAAAGCATAAGGAACCATCTCAATTTACACAACCAATTCTAGTTCCACATGGGCTTCTAGATCAAGTACCTTAGATTATCCACAAGATGAAAATAATGCTTGGCATCATGTAGGAGATATTTATAAAATGGTTGGCAATCATGTAGGAGGTATTGCCAATAGTACATAAGGTAATCAAGATACACTCTCCACATTACTCATAGGGTGAATAAATATCATTAGAGAGTGAAAGATAGAGGTCACATATCATAGTAAAAAAGAGAGAAAATAGATATGGATATAAGATCAAGCCTCTTATACCCTCACACCAATATGTAGATGGAGATAGAGTTGAGTTGCATCACAAAGGAGAGCATTAGGAGAGGCAATATATTTAACACCCTCCTAGGCCTGCATTTGGTGATTTGGTTAAGGATTTTATCAAAATTTTACTACTAAAATTTGATGGTACCTAAGAGGGTTTTAGAGTAGAAGCTTGGATGTATGGCATGCCATGGTGTTTGACCCTAGAAAATTATGACTCTAATGAGAAGTGTTACTTATTAATAGATGCATCAAAGATGTGGTTGTAAGGAGAGGACAAAAATAATTTTTTGACACTAGATAACCTCATTTGAGATACTTTTTAGGATAATTTCATAGCCCATTACTTTTCTCTCCACTAAATCTAGAAAAAGGTGAATGAATTTCATGATCTATGAAATGGGAGCAACACAGTGGCACATTATGAGTTTCATTGTTTAGACTTGATATGGTATGTGTAGGGACATAAAAAAGATTATATTTAGGTAAACAAGTTTATCATAGGCCTAAACAGAAATTTAGATAGCACATTATGTATATTATCTCCACTAACCATAGTATTTGTAGTGGAAAACGTACATCTAGAAAAAGAGTCTCATGGGAATTGCCAAGAGGCATAAAAGAGGTTCCACAATAATATCTAATATTAACATGATCCTAGATCATAGGGTACATAGCATGCACCTAGGGGAAGTTGGAGACCTACCCAATTTGCTTTGGGACCCTATCATAATTAGGAGAGTATTTATTTTATCTACCCTCAATTTAGGGTTAGGACAAAAAGGAACTTTTAAGACAAAAATAATTCTAGGAAACATTATTAACAATAGACTAGACCTATGTAGACTCAACATTTTATGCAAGTAAGACCTTCAAGGCTTACACTGATAATTAGGCAGAGGAAAGTTGGAGCCTTATTCAAGTGAGATAATATTATATATATATATTTCATTTACTTATGGATCTCCTAAGTATCATAGATGTGATTTACCTATGAGACCATCAGCTATCACTAGGCATAAGGATCTAATGTTATATGAAAAATTAGGTGATGTGGGTTGGGCCATAAGTTACATTTAGTGATTGATAACCACTAATCCAAATATTAGGTGAAAGTCATTGAGATTGGATTTTTATTAATAAATTTTTTTTATGGTGTTATTTTATTTTGGAGCCTAATAATCCTTTATATCCCCTTTAGTCATGGATCATTGTAGGTTAGTGGCTTCTAATTAGTTTGAGAGTTGGGAGGTAGATTTGGCCACTAGGACTAAATTATCTATTAGTTATTTAGTGAGTTGTTGCATTCTAGATCTATGTTTTTTCCTACTAACAATGATTTATGAATCATACCGTTAGGTAATTATGGAGTTTTCTTGTGTATGGATTGGATCATAGGTAATAGATATAATATATACTACCACAACAAGTTTGTCAAATGTGTTTATAAACTTGGGACTTATATGGTTATCATAGGGGTTAAGCAACCTATCTCCATTTTCCTACTATCCATGATGAAGCTCAAGTGGAGCATATGGAAGGGATTCGAGATGTTTTATATCAAATTTCATGATAACTCAAATATGGAAATAAAAAATTCTTATTTAGATGACCATCTCATTCTATGATATTTTATTGATGTGTTTTCAGATGCGTTTCCATGAATTCCCCCACATAGAGATATTGGGTTCTAGATAGAATTAATACCTGAGGCTAAGATAATTTAAA